>VZRZ01003575.1:669280-852809 GCA_013398175.1 Climacteris rufus | reverse complement strand
TTTTACATTTAAGAATACTAGTATGGTTCAACGCTATTTCAAGCCTGCCAGAATTAGAAAATAAACATCAAAGCCCTATCAATTTTTCTCCCAATTTGGGCTATACGAAAAAGTAGCCATTTACAAGACAAAATGCTGGTTTTTCACTCTTCATTCAAGAGAGAGAAGTACACAACATGCATGAGGCACACTGTCCAAAGAGAATGGTGTGATGAGATTATCAATGGGCTAGTTCAATCATTGCAAAAACCACATCAGGAGTTTGGTGTTGTGATGCTCAGTATTCTAATACCAGGAGTTTAGATATCCCCTAAGAAAATCCCTAAAACTGTGGGCCATATTTCTGCACACACGTAATAGGTTTTTTCACACCTAATTTAAAGTGAAACTTAAGTTTAAATGTAGGACACTTGACAATGTCAAAATTACATACCTGTTAGGTCATCACTTCAACAACCCTTAGGCAGCTGAAGAATGCTTATGTGCAGCCTGACCCAAAGCTGTCTGACACGTCAGAAAGAAAGGCTAATGTCATTCTATCCAAAATACGCTGTGAGGACTACACCTGAAATATTGGTAGCACAATTAGAGTGACCACAAAAAATAAACAGTAAATCCTTGAACAAGCACTGTCTTAATATCAGTTGAGGCAGAAAAGGTCCAAAATGAAGACTTTTAGAATTCATAAACACAACACAGGCAAACTAAAATTTTACTAAAGTTCCTAATTATAAAATGCTTGGTTTCAAAAACATGACTATTGTTACAACTTGGGTCACAGACCACATTTCAGTTTATTTAAAAGAAATTCAACCTAAAATAAAATTTTACACTGTGGTCTTCCATTGAAACCTTTTTGTTCCAGCAACTATTGACTACCTTTTGATCCACTACACAAACCTCTGCTATTCAAGCAAGAAGAGTACAGTGGTGGTGGTGGGAGCAGACTGGAATGAGAGGTTATCACTGGGTTTCATAAGCATTTACGAACAGAAGACACTAGCCATGTACTTTGGAGTTTTCCTACCCTGTCCTCATCCAGTGTCTGCTTCTAATTTTTTTACATTTGGAGGTTTGGGATGTGAATGTGGAGAGGGTGTGATTTCTGTTTTGGTTTTTTACCTTCTTCAAGGTTGTTCATCCTTGCTGGCTTATTTTCTACACTTTCTCAGTCCAAACCACAGCATCTGTGCAAGCAGTAGAAGTATGGCACTGGGGAACTAGGGAACAGTTTCTTGATCTGCTCTAGTATTCCTGCAAATGATCCTAGGTTGTATTCATGGTGACACCAAAGGTTTAAAAGACACAACTCTCAGCCAAGCGGAATATTCCAGCATTTGTAACTGAACATAATTTGGATCAGGCACCACAAAGGTACAGGCTTCTGACAAAAATTAACCTAACTCAAACCAGGGACTCTATATTCCACAGCTACACAAATAAACACTGGAACTTCAGTAAAAATTTTAGTATGACTACAAAATATTTTTCTCAATCTTCATAGAAATAGTTAATATATTGAAACGAAAAAGGCTAAAAAAAATTAAGTGTCAAAAGCACATACTACAGACACATCAAGAAACTATGTCATTAAACTTCTGTGATCCTTTTGTATAATTATTGTGCAGGTTACCTTTATGGTTGAGGAGTTTCAACACACACATTAAAGAGTGCTGCTTTAGATTGTAAGAAACTCATCTGTTCCTCTTAAAAGGTCCAAAATTATGTTTTATATTATTAAAAGATCACCCCATATTTAAAGGGGGGGAGGGGATGAACAGCACAACATAATTTTGTATCAGAATTACTCCAAAAACATTTAATGTTTCCCATAAGAAAATGAAGTTGAATTTCATCTCATTACTTTTTCATATCTAGCCTCTTCTCGGTTTCTAGCAGCCCTAGCAATTTCAAAACCAGATAATAGAGCTATACTTTTACAGACAGTAATCTTACTAAAATTGTAAAACGTCTCTAAACTGAAAAATGGAAGGACATCTATTTTTCTTCAAAGTAAGCTTGTTCTGCTTGCCTTCAGGGATCATCAATATTTACTATCCATAATCTAAAGTACTGACCAATTTAATTTTCAGGAAATAAAATTTTCAGCTTCTGTTGTTGTTTGTTTTTCCTTTTGGTAGTCGTCATGCTGACTGTTACTTGCATATAGCATCAATGTGAACCCACACATCTGAGCTGTTATGTCTGAGCTGAAGAAGGGAGTGAAAGGGAGAAATCATACCTGGAAAATACCCTGAGCCTACAGTCTTATTAGTTCACTGGAAAAAATAAGATATTTTGAAATTATGACATTCAGCATCTAAAATTTGGAAGTTAATTCTAACCCTATCAAATTTTACAGTGAGGTTAACATCCTGACACATACACTATTTTAGTCAGAGCCTATAAACTTTGATACAACAACATTTTACTAACTGAAGACTCTAACAGGCTACATCCTGACCTTCACATCTATAGCAAATAGTGATCACTTTCATTTACATACATTTGCTCTAGCAAAATATTTTATTTGCTTACTATACATCATACTTCCAATGAACTCCCTGAACATGTTTTCATATGCTTCAATCCTTCCCACTGGAGAACATGTAAGTTCTGTTTTATCACACATTTACACGAAGAGTGTACCACATGTTTCTCCATGCACCCTTAGGCTACATTTTCCTAACATTTAAAAGCTGATAAAAGTTGACCCAACAACAGAACAGGTAGATCGAAAGAAGGCTTCCTGGAGACCAGGAACCTCTCAGCCATTTCAAAAAAGCTACTTTGGCAGTTACATCATCAGAGATGCTTTTCCAGCCTGGGAGGCAATTCAAATCCTGGTTTTCTTTAGGCTACTATTCTCTAAAGGGAAAATCCACAGTTTTATGGTAAAACTGGAAAGATGTTATCTTTTATGTCAGCAGACAGAGTCTGTCCACAGCATGAATACACTCAATTCCTAAATGACAATCCATTTCCAATGTACAGGTTTACATCAGCACTATAGGAAAAATGTTCATTTGTGAACAAGTCCAATATGACAGCAGACATGGGATAGACTGTGCAAAAGGTCATAAATGGCCCCTTTTCACTTTTAGTTCTTCTATTTCACAGCAGTGTTAGCTGTTAGTTATAAGTGTATATACAGGGCTTAAGTATTATTCCTACAAATATCTATGCCAATCTTTTTTTCCCTTATGACTCAGCAGAGGCACCAGAATTTAGCACAGGCTAGTTCAATGCTCATAAGAAAATCTGATCTAGTATTAAAATCCAATTCTCTCATCCATAGCAAGCATGGACAAGATCTTAATCCTCTCTTTTTGCAGTAATTTCGTTTTGTATTCCAAGACACACTTACATTCTCTTCCTTTCCCAACCTTATTCTAGATTAAGGAAATACAGATCTTTCAGTAATTTCCCTTATAGGTCAGGTTTTCTGGACTTCAGTTCAGTCTTGTCTTGCCTTGAACTTACTCACACATTTGTCATGAAATACACTCAAACCCTCAAAAAACTACGAAGATGCTTCTTGAAGGTAAACACACAACTTAAAATGCAAACTACTTGACATTCAATCTAGCAAGAAGCTATATATTGTACTTTAATGCTTTGCAAACTGAAGGAACGCATCTGAAATGCCAGTGTAAAAACTCCGAAATAACTTCATTTATATGAGCTTGCCTTCTTAAGACACTGCAGTACTTGCTCCCACCACTATACAAAATAGTGGATTTTACTTCAAATACTACAAGATTTTATGGTGTCAGCAAGGATGGTTGGGCCTAGTTTGTTCCCTTCTTCCTTACCAAGATGCCTGAAATGCCACCTAAGTGTCACAGGACATGGAGTTCATTGATTACAAAGGCACTTGCCTCTCGCGATACCCAATGGACCACATATATCTGAGAACGGAAATACCTTTAAAAAGCCCCATGGTGTTAGAAAGTGCAGCCCCGGACAAACTAAGCTATTTCACTCTAGTTTGTTTTGGCAGATTTTCAACTCTCTAGTCTATCCTTCCCTTGTTTTCACACACAAGACCTGGAACAATTCCATTTATCAAGTCTACCTAGATGAAGCACTAAGTTGGCCTCTAAAATAAGAGAGGGAGAAAAACGAAAAGTAATGCAATTCAATACTGTTAACAATTTTCTCACTATAGTTTTATGTATGCAGGACAAAAAATGGTAGATGGGGGAAAAAAAATTACATGTGAAATCCAAAGACAGAAAAGACTACTTTTCAAGTTGGCATAAAACAATGTTAGCCAAATATGAAAACCTATTTTTGTGTAAAAAGTCATCACAATATCTCTGAATAATTTTCAATTAAGCTAGAAAAGGGAAATATACTTATTTTCCACAGTCTAAACCAGATAATTGCTAGTGCTTTGTGTAAGACTGAAGAACTTCCAGTCATGCACGTTATGTTTTTATATATTAATAGAATGGCTATAAGTACAGATATATCATATATCCAGCAACATCTGCTAATGGAAATACAAAATTACTCTGTGTTTCAAGCAAAAGCTACACTTCGCTTTACACTGTCTTTCAAGGGAAGCTCCTTTTTTACAATACCAACACTCGCTTTAGACACTACCAGAAAACAGTTACCAAATAAATACAGTGGGTATCTATTCACGTAAGAAGAGCTTTCCAATCGCAGAACTTTTATAGCAACTTAGAGAAAAATGAAAAAATACTGGTTAACCACTGTCATGCATTGAACTTGAAAAATGAAAGCAACAACCTTACTCTATTTTGCAACTTAGCTTGGACAAAATTCAGCTTCCGTTTTATTCTCAGACGTTTCAGTAAACTGTAACCGATCATAAAGTTATGATCCATTTTAATTAAGTTAATGGATTGTAAAAAATAAACTACCTAAAATCACACCAAATGCTTTAACTAGGGCCTGCATTTTGCATCTACAAACCAGCTTAGTTTGGCAGACACTTACACGTACCAAATGGCAAAAGCAAGAATAAAAAAGCAAGCAGAAAACATTGCCCCTGGGATGACATTTTACATCTTAAAAATAAAAAATTAATTTTAACTTAAATTAATTTTAAAATTATCCTCAAAATTGTCTCCATTAATAAATATATATTGCAATAATTTTAATGGTCTAATTTACAAATTGTTAAGGAAGAAATTGTATTCTTAAGATCATGAAAGTCCCAAAGCAACTTCATTTAGCATTTTTAAGTACCACTGCAAGATGCATGCCACCCTTCCTCCTGTATTTTCTCTGTCCTACATAGCTATTAAATAGAGCACATACTCTAAGTCTTGTGTTCCAACCTTTTGAAAAACAATACAATCTAAGTCAGAGCCTTAACTTCATTCAGAGTATCAAACTGATGGATACTTGTTTATTCAAATTATAAATAAGAATAAATAAGATTTTTACATATAGAAGAAACCAAAGTATAGACAAATGAGTCAATAACACAACTAATTCACCATTTAAACAAAGAAACCCCTTACTATTTTATATCTTGTTACAGTCTGCCTTCATGGCAGACAAGCCATCCTGCATCTTTTGTGGGTGAGGAAAGAGACTGAAATGATAAATGACAGGAATTTCTAAGACTTACAAGTTCCTTGATTCTCCCCAAAACAGTGCCTTTTTTCAGGGAAGATGTCATTACATCAGAAGTTTCTACTTGAGGGTTCAGAACTTTTACTATCAATATCAAAAAGGAAGAAAAAAAAGCAAACCTACTGTCAGCAAGCTTAAGCTTGCACTGGACTCTGTGCTTCATAGAAAAGTTTCAAGACCTCCAGATCAACAAGTTGACATTCACAGTACATTATTTCAACTCTGTTAACCACCTTGGCAAGGAGTCAGTCCTCGTACAGTCATCAAGAAGTACAGACAGTAATTCTTACCCTTTCCCTTCTAGGTCCATAGTGTGTGCTTGATTAATGACTGGCAAGTTTCACCAGTAACATAAATCGACATATTTACCAGGGAAGTCATGGAAAACTGTTTGCCTATCTGTAGAAATTAAACACACAGGATTTGTACAAACATTAAGCTTACAAAAGATGGGACAGATAATTTGCAGCAAGACAACACACCGGTAACTTCCTACCACAGGAGGTCTTCTGGAAAAGCTTTACTACTCTCCACAAGTCTTTGACAACACAGAGTAGTAGCAAAGCCTCAGTAACAGATAGTATTGCAAGATTGCAAGCAGATGCTTTTCCCTGTGTTAGCAGGATAAATAGGCCACATTTTCAGCACCTGAAATTGTCTACTTCTGGTGTAGTCATTTTCAAAGTTTTTCACCCAGAACAAGTCAAGATTAAGCTACTCAGTCACAGCTTTACTTCTCAAAACAATTTAACCTGACATTTAAATTATCCAAAACAACCGTTAGATTGCTCCTAATAATTTAATAAACTTCAGAGCAAGCAGCAGGTAGACCATGGCGATCACTGATGGCATTCTATATGGGATTTATGATACTGCAGCTCTTTTATGCTTATAGAGAAAACAGACAAGGTTTTTATTTCCTTCTTCCTGTGCATAACATTTGGTGAAGAATAGTCATGATTGTTACTGCAACAGTCAAGCCTATTTTTCTGCTTGTGGAAGTAGATTAATTAATTTACGACTGCCATTGCTTGTTAAGGCATTTCTTTCTGAATAGCTGGACAATATAGAATCTAATTTCATTTCAGGTGAGACTATCAAAATCCAAAGCCTATGGCTCCAGAAAAAAAGCAAAACAAACACCTGGAAAAGGAAAAAAACCCATCACATCAATTTTTTTTTTATAAAATAGCATTCAAGTCTACATTGCAATTGCACAAAGTCCTGCAGGCAGTACTCTTTTCATCCCTGTTTTCCATTTGAAAATGGACTAGGTGGGGAGTAGCCAGGAGGTGGGGATTTTTTAGAGAAATCCATCAGCCACTAGTTTACACCTTCAGCCCTAATGTCATCTGAGAGAGTTGGCTTCAAAGCCAACTTTAAGATCACTGATTTCTCCTGCTGGCCAGCTGACACCCAGCAGTACAACAGAACTAAGCACCATCCTAAACCGGTCCTCTTAATCCAGTAGAGCAGACAGTAGGTCTCCAACATAACCTTCATACTGTGTCCAAAACAGAAGACTCCAGAGCTCTGCTCAGTCTCAGCTAAGAAGTTTTGACTACATTACATGAAGCACATGCACAACTCTGAAGGCTCCAGAGAAATTAGTGATGAATTTGCCTTTGATCCTATGAATGCAAACTGCCATGAATGCCCTATGGTTCTATAGTCAACCAGGGCTTAGCAAAGCAATTTGTCTAGCTATCATTAAAAAAATTAAGGCCTTCACACCAAGCAAGTCCAGCCAGACAAGCGATGCAGCAGAGCAAGGCTGTGAATACCAGTGGCTTTTGCCTCCCACACAACCAACAGTCCCTCTCACCTTCAACATGTGAACCTCAGTGCAGCCATACTTTACACATCCTTGGAGAGGATTAATTTAATTTTGATTTCCTCTCTGTGTTTGCTTTGGAAGTTTGCAGCTTGAGCAATATATATACGACCAAAGTTTGGCAGCAAGAAGCCTGTAACTATGATGTATATCATTTCAGCCTGGCGAGCATATTCAGGAAAATAACAAGCTGGCAGCGAAGACAGCTTCATCTCATATTCAGAAAGTGGAAGACTGGTGTAGGAATAAGAAAAGGCAAGGCACTTGCAGAAGGTGAATTTAAGAGGGATGGAATCTGATATCATCAATGTGACTGAGGGAACACAGTGCTCAGCAAAACAAGCTTTGATCATGACAGAGAAGAAGGTGGCAGGCATACAGATCTCTAAAGGCCTTTCCATTATGTGACAGGTTTCTAGTATTTTGGTTACTGGTATCTTCCAAAGCTTGCCACAGGAATGGTAAAACCAGGGCTGTGCAAAGAGGTATTGTTGCCACAGGACAGCACACAGAAAAATAAGAATTTTGCTGGTCCAACTTGCATGTTTGAGCATAATGATAGATCAAAGAAAACATGAAGTA
Source organism: Climacteris rufus (assembly GCA_013398175.1). Classification (NCBI taxonomy): domain Eukaryota; kingdom Metazoa; phylum Chordata; class Aves; order Passeriformes; family Climacteridae; genus Climacteris; species Climacteris rufus. The sequence continues at coordinate 844,777 of VZRZ01003575.1, read as the reverse complement.
CTTTCTATATTTTTCAATGAGAGGAATAGTAATGAACTCTTTACTGTAACATTTCCAATTTAAGCATCAGTTAAACATTACAAATTTCAGTCTCAACTTCTATTCCACAAGTTGTCCATCACAAAGAAGTTAAAAGCATGTATAATATGCTATTCTAGATACACAATATTCTATTCCATGTAATCATAAAATCATGCTTCTATGATAATACTGAACGTGTAACATTCTATGCACAATAGAAAACAGCTTCTACTGCATTCCAAGTAAACATAAGGACTTTCTTTTTAGCTCATTCATACTGTTTTTACATAGCTGAAATGCATTTGCTCAGCTGAGTTCTCTGGTACGTGCCTGCAGTAGTAAGCTCCAACTTAGGCATGAAAAAGGCATTATTGCCTGAAGCACAATTATCCATCCATCCTGACACAGACCTTGTTCCAAGGATTTTCTAGTACACAAAGAAAAGGTTGTGTACAAACATCACAATCTATTACTGTTCCAATAGTGTACTAATCTTCCAGCATTTTGATTTCCATGCACCTAGAATTGGAAAAGTTCCTTTTATTTAGACCTGTCTATGAGTTCATCATGATTATGTTATTGCGTCCACCAGAAGCTTTCTGTAAAGAGACAAGTCTGGAATGCAATGGCCTACATTTGCCTTAATGTCTTGTTACCACTGCCTAGCAGAGTGTTACCCCTAAAGATGAAACCTAACCTACACCTACCTTTTTAGTATTATACAGCACAGAAGCATTATTTTCAACTTCAGCTTTATTACCTTTGCTATCTTTTATCATCACTGCTCCCTTTTCCCCAGTCTAAATTCAGTGCCATTGGTTTGAGCAGTCCCTTCTCTCCCCAAAATAAAATTCAGTTCGGTATTTTTGTGATATGGAACCAAAAGAACTTCTGGAAAAAATGGCAAAAAAATTAAAACATAGTCCACTCAGACTCATCAGTCACAAGCTCAATACCAGAGCTAATAATATAATAATAATACCAGAGCTAGCAAATTAGACACAGAAGAATGGGAGTCATCAGGTTCAGCTTCACAGTCAAAAGTTCACTCTTGAAAAAAAAGGGAGAGGGATAAAAACTGTTTAAAATCAGTGTCAGTTTCCTACACAGTCTTTCACCCAGGCCCAAAATACAACATGCAATGTTCAAACACTGAGAATAAGACCATGTATTTCAACACCTATATATAAACTCTTATTTTTCACTTTTAAGCCTTTGCCATGGAGTGATTCATGGTTTGAATACTGCTATCTGAAGACTATCATACTCTGGATGTGTAAGAAAACATCATTTACAAGAGTTTGCAACATAGTTGAACACCTGGTTTTTCCTGGCCTCCTCCTGTCAGCCTACAATTCTTTCCCCAAGGAAAAAGAGAAAATGATGATTTTCCAACTACTTCCAGATGTTAAATGGCAGTTGCTCTGACCAGGAGACCTGAAGCTTCAAAAGCTCCAGCTCACTTGTTTATCCACAATAAGCAGAATTAAATTTAGCGCATCTGGCATGGTAAGCACAGGTGTCATGTCGCACTTCCAGAGCTCTGCACAGGATGCCTCAACGAACTGGGGGGCAGGAGTGTCCTTCATTTGGATCAAATTAACACAGACATGATGTAAAAATGAGGACATTAACCCAGCACGTCAATAAAACAGCACAGGAGCCTAAACACTTCCAAGCCTAGTAGAAGATCTAATTCTGAACTGAATGAGCCATTAACAGACCACAAGACTTGCCCACAAAACTGGGTCAGAATTGAAAAGATTACAGTCCAAGAAGAAGCAAATTTTTTCCACTGATATTTGAACCACATTACTATTAAAACATACTCAAAGCACAAAATTGATGTTACTTGTTTAATTTTCAAGAAGCAACCAAGGCAACAAAACCTTTCTAGCTTTTGAGTAAACACACACACCACAAAGTACTGCAATACAGTATTAATGAGGTGAGGACTGACGGCATGTTCGCAGTTTAGCATCTTCCCACACCAAATTTCTTGAAAATTCCAATACAGGCACAGATGGGAAAAGCTGAAGCTCATCCAAATCCTGAATTTATTTTCCTGGACACTAGTAAATGAACACAAACAAAAATAATTAACCCCCAACACAAAAATAGCACCGTAGCACCTAAAATACACACATTTTTTTTGCTACAGAGAAATGTGTCAAGACATAAATGGAGACCAGTATCACTGACAGCTGTGCATTTGATACCAAAGATGATCTTGGTCCTGTGGTTAAAAGGAGATGACAAACATGCCTCAGATTTTCACTTAAGTTTCAACTATTTTCTTACCATAGAGGCTTTGTGTGATAATTTATCTCTAACTCTAGGGATATTATTTTACTGCATGTCTGTAACAAAGTAATAACTTTTTGATATGTTATTTTAGTCCAGTAACAGCTTCTTAAGAAGATGTGTGGATTTTCAAATCTTGCAGGGCCCCTGTTCCAGTATGAGACCTTTCAAGAATAGCTCAAGCTTTGCTTGACAGGATATATCTGTAGGTTCGTGACTCTCAGACATAAACTGAACTCTTTCAAAGCTTTGAAGGAAGATGGCCTCTCTTAGGACCCAAAATCAGTCACATTTACTCTTGCATTTAGCATAAAAGTATAATTTAATTCAAGGCAATAAGCAACATTTTCAGACTGATATGTGAACTATTTTTTAGAACCACAGTCACAGTCCCAAAATAAATACCATTACATTTCCCACAGAGTTTATGACTTATCTTTTAGATTAAGGAAGTCTATCTGGTGACCAAGTAACGTCAAATCACAAAGATTCACCATGATTACATTTGCTGTTAACCAAACCATCTGCTACAAAATGCTTGTTTCTCTGGCCTGAACCGGCTAACCATTCAGGCAAAAAGTCACAATTTCCATGAAGGAGCCCAAAGGAAACATTTTGTCCTTTCTGCAATATCTGAGCCTGCTAAGTTTATAAGCATAATATATCATATTCAGCAACAGACAGTAGAATACAAAGCTTTGGTCACTCATACTTTTAAGCATTTTTTTAGTGACTTTGCAGATACTCTTTTTCAGTTTATTTCACCTAGTTTTACTGCCTGCAGTTCCAACTACATTTCTTTTTTCTCCTATTAGGCAAATAGTTTGGTTAATGTTTAGTTACGGTTTCACTATTTCTTCAAAAGTATTACCAAGTATCACATATTTAAACAGAGTTGCTTCAATTTAGAACCAAGAAATGTTGAACAGTAATAAGGCATATTTTTCTTCTATGCTCATCTTATTTCTAAGATATGTGCAAAAATATCTTTCTCTCAGACAAGGATATATAAAGAGCTGATCTGATATTGTATGTTCCAATTTCTGTGAAATTAGCAGGTGCAAAATTTAAGCAGCATTGAAGCAATTAGAGTTCTGAGTTAAAGCACAAAGGGAGAATAATAAAAAGCTACTCTAACAGCATCAGCATTAACTTAACACCAAATTTATGAGGCTCCTTGTTCTTCTTTTGCTTTATGCTTCTGTTCATATCAAAACTAGAATAACCAATAACAGAAATTAGAATATGAGAAATTATATCAGTTCTGAGCCTTGCTTTTCCAGTTCACAGCATTTATTTGCTGTCTAATTCAAAATTGATAACTTTCAATAATCATGACAAAGAGTTTCTCACAACCAAATCTCACGTTTACTTCAGAATCTTCATTATCTGCTTACGAGCTACATTTTACAGACAACTGGTATCATCACAGCAGCCCAAGAAAATACTAGGTGGGGATATTTTGTGTGTGGTTTTGGTCTTCTTTTTTCTCCATATATAAGCACACATTCTGAACAGAATTAAAAGTATGTGAAAGCATTAACACATTAAGTGAGAAGATACCAATTCTCCTTCATTCCAAATAGCTGTTTAATGACTGGTAAAATCTGAAGCCAGTGACTGAATGGCAGTGCTGTTCTTTTGAGCTGCATACACTTTCATTGGGAGTGACATTCTCAGCACAGTCCAGCAAATATTCACATTTCACTAAATGCTACAGCAGTCTGACTTGCTTAATCAGAGAGCGACAGAAGAGATCTTTACGAAACACTGAAGGACAGAAGCAGATTTATCATTTATCTAATGCTATATGAGAAGAAAGAAAAATAAACATTCTTCGAGAATTTTTTCCTGAAAACATATTGGTTAAGCAGTCTGCCAAATTAACAGCACCAACTGACACCCACTGATGTCAGCTTTTTTTACTGGAACCAAACAATGCATATTCAGAATATAGTGAATTTTAGCCAGGTCATGAATAATCTCCCATTAAAAGCAAGCACATCTGCTTCTTCATCAGTTTCACGTATTCTACGTGGCAAAAGCTTTCGAAAGACAAACCCAAGGCTGAACACTAAATGTGTAGTACAACTGAATCTGAGGTATGAGGGCATTAAAAGAAATTTGAGAAAGTTAACTCTATAGGAACAGAAAAGGGAAAATACACTCACAGCTAAAATCAGATTGAGTTGTAATTTTGCCTCAGATTAAGAGAAGTTAGTAAAATCGTATTTCAAAAGTGAAAGAAAACAAGAGTAAGAGAGCACAATGGTTTCAGAAAGCAGAGTTCAAGGTAATGAACAGCCCACAATAAAGAAGGGTCAAGCAAACAGTTTTCCAAGCTAAAGCCCACAAAAGGCAGTCCAGTTATAATTTTATCATTCAGACCACTTTTGTGCCTGTTCTGCAAGCAAAACTACCATAGAAGTCTTTCCCTGATCAAGGTAAATGACTGCTCTGAACAGTTTCTGAACTTCTGTGTACCACACTAAGTTTTTATTGCTCAAATGGAAGCTGAAACCCTACCTGACAAGGCTTACAAATGTTTATTTTAATGCAGTGGAGGTGAGAAATGTGGGTGTGTCTAATAAACGAAAAAATAATCAATGTTTACATATGTCTACATGGACATATAAGTACCTTCAGATTAAGCAAACATCACAGCTGGAAAAAAGAATGTTATTCCTATTGCCCATATCCTTGAGGTTTCTTCATATTTGTCTTTCAGAGATTCCCACACAGCACTATTTACCTATAATGAACAAGGTAAAAGACTTCCCACAAACACTGAATACCTGACAGTGCTGTAAAGTTTTGCTCTCTTGGATACGCAGGATAGAAACAGACTTCATGGGAGGGAAAAGTAAAAGCACTATAAATTAGATTAAGCACTGGTAAAACCCCAAATTTAATTACAGTAACTCTGATAAAAATTTACAATGGAGATTTATGATATATATTTATGATATATAAGTCATTGCAAGCAGCATGGCATGTTACAGTCATCCAAAAAAGGCATCAAGCTTTTTGCCCACTCACATATTCACATCTCCAAGGCAGCATAAACACACCACAGGTAGGTTACATGCCTATGAAAAGTCTCAGTACTTCACTTTGTAGGAGGGTAACTCAAACTAGCTGATCTAAATTGACTACAGAATCTCAGAAACAAGCATTTATAACACATCTCCAAGGAAATCCTGCCTGCCTTCTGGCAAACCTATGTACACCCAAGAGGCCAGATAAGCAAACAGAAATCTCCTAGCCCAGTATAGCTGATAGGTTGCTGTGGGCACTTGTTTTCCTCTATTAAAAAAAAAAATCTTTTATTTAAACCGTTAATACAATTTTACTTTGAGGCTCAAGAGATACAATTCCCAAATCCATCATCACAGCCCAAGATGAAAACTATCCTTAAATATGAAAGTAAGTATCACAATGGACAGTTGGTGAACATGCATGAGGCACAACACCAAACCATAAGTTTATGTTCCAGTGTGGCTGACTAAGGCTAGAGTAACATGTATATGACAAATCATCAGATTATACTCATGCTCACAACTTCTGCTTATACTTCTAATCTAGTCTGCTGTAACAGCCTAAACCAATGATGATCCAGCAGTCAGAATTGACAGAACCATAAGAATTACCATTATCCACTCTTGAACTGCCATTTGCATCAGCCAATTTCAGTACATACTTCTCAAGGGAAATCTGGGAATTCTGGCAGAAACAAGGAGATGCCAAACTTGAGAAAAACACAGTAGGAGGCACTAGGTACAAAAGCCAGAAGAGAAGAACAGAATGACTCAGCAAATCTAAGCAGATGTTTCTCAAGCATGATGCTAGTTTTGGCACAGTTGGTGGCATCAGTCTTAAAAATTATTCAGTCATTTGACAAGCTGACATAAAAAGACAAAATACAGGAACATAAGGCAGGATATTTTCTGCAATAAATTTAAATTACAGCATCTTGACAGCGATTGTCGAGTTAAAGTAAAAAAAATTGCTGTTCCAATTTTATTTCATTATTTCAATCAAGTACTAGAACTAATCTGAAGGATCTTGCTAGTCTCAGTTCATAAATTCTGAAAAATGGATAAACCAAACATATTTAAATATGCATTATCAGGTTGTATATTTTCCTCAGGCAGTCTTAGGAGACAGTCTAGCATTCAAGAAGGATGGGGTTTTGACTAACAAATGCTGGGCATTTAGCAGATACTTCGAGATGTGACTTCACTTTTCAGAGAAGGAAACTACTTTAGACAGCTATCATATGCAATAAGAGAAGGAACCATTAAGTGTCAGAACCTCCCTGTGATAACACTGTTTTAAGTAGCTTGGTACAGCATTTTACCCAAAGAATTACATTTGGGGTCTTGGATTCCTTAAAATCAGATTTACAGGTAATTGAATAAACTCTAATCACTCCTACCAAGCATTAGACCTTACTTGGAAAAGCTAATGCCTGGTTTTTAAATTGGGATCATTTCTCTTTAACTGTACTGTAAGTGCATTTGCTCTGGTAGGTCTCACATTTCAGGCAGCAGATCAAATAAGACTGCAGTTTTATGTACCTTTCCAATTTGTTCTTAGTATTGTTTGGGCAAGTTTTAAACATTTGGCTATAGCATTTCAGTACAAATTAGCCAGAATAACGTAAGGTTTCAATTTGCAGCTTTAACCTTGCCAATGTCCCAACTACATTTGCCTTCTATTTGAACTCTAATTTAAATGCTGATTGTAATAGTATTGTTGTAATTACCAGAACAGTTTTGCAGGAACACTGCCCATTAGATACCAAAAGCATATCAAGATGTGGTTAAGCACAAAAAAATAGTACTTAAGAGCAAGCTCTATACTACTTTGTACCTGCACATACTGCTTGAGGTGATTATTTTTGTGTATGCATTCGGTTATGTTGGTTAAAGGAATTTAAATAGTGAGCTCTGTTTATTCTGCCAAACTGTTTATAGTTTTGGATTTATTAGCTGTCACGCCTCTCAGACCACTCTAAGTCCTCCTCAATTTTTTTGGCTTGAAATGATTCTGTTTTGGCACATTCTGTAATGCAATGTTTCACTTTTCTAGAAAACTCCCCAGCTAGAAAAGTAACACAAAACCCCAGGGAACTTACCTAGTCTCCAGTTTCACTACCAACTCAAAACAGCCACTCAGTTCACTCAAAGCCAACTGAATCTCTGCCCAGTTCCAAGCAAGCAGGGGCAAATTCAGGCATTCCATATCAACTTCAGACACTCTTTGGTGTACAGAAAGCCTGCTTAGACAGTTCTTCAACAGCAGAACCAAGACTCCAAGTACACAATAAAAGAGACTGCAAAGACATGAGGACAGAGATAAAGAGAAAGAAAACTGCCATCAAAAGGATAGGAATTATACATATATTTGTATTCATCCAGAAAGAACATCTATAGGTTTTCATTTCTGATACTGGGTTAATAAGCTTCTAAGGTTAAAGAGAAAATGAAAGGGAAAATGGTAAAGAACTGAAGTGGGAAAAGATTTCTTAACAGGTATCAGATTAAAAAAGGGATCTAAAGAGCTCTTTCTGCCAAAGGGATCATCAAGAAAATCTGAGTGAAAAAATGCATCTCTTTTCAGCAATATTCTTTTGCCAGTACACCTAGCTCAGTGCCCTGAGAGGCTACGCAAACTACTCAAAAACTCCAATGGAACTCCAGTATACTGGAGTATATAAACATAGCTACCTACCTATTTATGTGACCCATAATACACAGAAGGGATGTCTATTTGCAAATTGGTTCTCTGAGATTTTTATCCCTCTCTGAAAAAAGATGAGGACTGCACTCACATGAATCTCAGTTTGAGCTGATTCTCTATCAGAAACCATTTTAAATACAAAAGGCATTCAATAGCAAAGAACCTGCTCCCAAATTTTCCCGAATTTTTCGCAGTGTTCCTCACAGTGCACAATGCAAGAACTTCTCCTCTTAAATTCATTGACTAAATTAAGAATTACTTGGCAATCCAAAAGAATCCCTGACTTTTAAAAGAATGTGATTATGAAGTCAAAAGACATTAACAGAATTACATCCTCCTTTAAAGTATCGCTTAACAAGTACCTTGTTCCCTCACTTGTAAGGTGAAATGAAAGGCACACAACCCAAATGAATTTGTGTACAAGAAATGCCACCATATTCCCATGCAGAGCAGTGATAAATGTTTTCTGACACAAAGGTAATTTTTTCTGGAAAAATAATTTTTTCTATATAGAAGTTTCAGTGGCCAGGTCCCACAATAAAAGGATGGCCAACAGCCACAAACACAGCCTGCTCAGCCTTAGACAAGTATCAACTTGCACAGGTTATAGTAGCACTTTTACAGGAGTAATTAAAGCATTACATATGTGCAAAGTGCTACATTGCCCCCCAAAGTGATTTAATGGAGGGAATGGTTCCTAATGAAGGTAATTGTTCCCACCAAGCTATAGGCTCTGCTGCTCCAAGAATCACAGTATCACTTAGGTTGGAAAAGACCCTTATGATCATCAAGTCCAACCATAAACCCAGCACTGTCAAGCCCACTAAAAAGCCCAAATGAAACAATTGAAGATACAGCTATGAGAGTGGAGGATTTTTCTAGTGCACACCTGAAGTGCAGGAGATATACCTCTTTGTTGAGATGCATACAAATAGGCACTGCCAAAACAAATGCATTTGATCTCCACACTAAACACACATCACAGTGTACTCTACAATTTTCAGAGTACTGCAGAAGGAGAAACAAAGCAAAATGCTTGTTCTTCGAAGTTCTCTAAAAGTCAACTAAGAGTAGATAAAATTCTAACTTCTTCAGAATACAGCAGCTGGCTTCACAATATTTTTGCAAAATTCAAAATTCTAACATTTAATGTGATATATTCAGAGGTACTTCAGCACTGAGCTCCTCTGCTAAAATAGCATTTTGCTTCAGACCTAATCCTTAAATATTATTTTATAGAAACTGAGAAATAAATTATACATTGAGGTCATACATGAGCTCTCAGTTTAAAGCTGCCTCTGGATTACATCTTAATGGCCCTACACATGAAGTGCAAACAGTATTGATTTTTTATTTGAAAACCAGTCAGTCCAGCTAATACAAAGCATCCAGCTTGGACATAACATTCCAGGCTCTGCAGGTAAGTGTTAGAAGAAAGATCCCTCATCAAGGTAAGCCCATACAGAAACAGTCAGTCAGTCCAATCTTCTAAATCCAGTTTCAGACAATAATATTCCAGCTGAGACTGTGCCTAGCAAATTGCATTTAAATGGTCCACAAAAATCCATTTAGTCTTTCATTTGCCAAAAGAGCAATGGGGGGTAGTAAAAACTCATGAGTTCTTAAGTTTCTAACCATAATTGATTGATAGGGTAAAGAATTGCAGACAATGACCAAGACTGGAAAAGAAGTAAAAGGCAGTGTATACTCAAAGCTAAAAAAAACTGTATCCTCAGAAGAGGAGGCATCAGTGGGCATGCACACCCACAGGCTACCATGCTTCCTTCTGAGCCAAGCTGCAGCCAAACACACAGGTCTCTGCAGTCTGTGCTCTGTGATTTACAGAGGACCAGACATCTGTAGCTTGCCACCTGCCCTCCACAGAAGTACACAATGTGAGAGCCATTGGACCCCAATTTGGCACCAGTACAGCCTCACCTTTGCATCCCTCTCAAATGCATCACTGTTATCTCAAATCTTGAATTTAGGAAGCTGCATGGTCTGCCAGATACTGTCTGCTTTACTCTAGACAGTGAAAACAGAGTAGTAGTTACCTGTCCAACGCATCACTGAGTGAAGTTTGTTTGGCTAAGGGTACCAACACATCCTATCCTCCTCTGGGGGAAGATGTGCAGTTCACCCAGACACATTCAATAACATGACCAACATTTTTTGTCTTTGGAACATAAAATATTCCACAACTCTACAGAGGCTCTGAATCCACAATGTGAGGGAGGGTACCACTATTTTGGCCATAACTGCACCTCCCATCCCCATCGAGAGAGTTAACTGATGTCGCCTTAACAGCATATCTAGGACTGGAACAACACAAGCCATTTCAAGGATCTTGTTACCCACTTCTGGTACCCATTCTACAGAGGAATATCACAGCTCTGAAACTTGACAGATAACATGGTTGCAGTTGTCAGGATGAAGAGTGTGGTTCAATTGCTTGAACTGATGGCAAGGTAACACCTGCTGTCAAATACTTCTTGAGCTGGTTTGCTCATTGAAGCAAGAGTCCTGCTTGACACCTTTTTGCAGTCCTTGGGAATCTGCACCAGCCTAAGTAGTATTTTACATGATTGCTTCTCTGCTGTAGAGTACCAGAGTTTTTATGGATCAGTCCCACAAATTTCCTTTTCAGTTGTTTCAAGGCATTCCATTGATTCAACTTCAACAAGTTTTGTGCCACTTGTCTTACAGAAACAGAAGACAAGCTGTGCAGAACTGGAAAGCCTTAGGCCTGTTTGAAAAGCTGGAAAGCAGAAGCTGTGACAGGCCTTCAGCCCCAAACAAATATTATGCTCTTCAAAGAGCTGGGCAATCAGAAATTCAGCTGGCAATAGAAATTCAAAGGATGCAATAAAGCTGTCTGCCATTTGTTCAATCAGGATCATTTCCCATGACAATGAAGGTGAAGAAGAGTTACCTGCAATGTTTCCTAGTCCTCCCCACTCCAAACCTAGATGCATATAGCTCGCCACACAACACATGGCTCATTCATAGCACAGCGCAGAGTCCTACAAATTACCAACACGGGCAAAATTGGAGCAATCTGTCCCTGCAGTAAATAGTCTTCTAGTGAAAAGAAAGATACATGTACCAATCTCAGGTGGGCAGATGCTACTGTAACATGGCAAGCAAATACTAGACTGGAGTAGGTAAATTTAACTAATAGTTAAAAAAAATGCTATGCAAACACCCCAAATACATAAATGCCACTGCTTGTACAGCATTTAACACAATCAGACTCCAGTTCTTAGCTGGTCCCTACACATTACTCTACCACTGAACAGTATAAAAGCATTCAGTCTTGTAAGCACAGAACACAAGTCATCTAGTGGAAGGTATGAGTCTTTATGATCAGCTGAATCCTCCTTCGGCATAAATCTACTGTTCATGGGGAAAGGAGGCAGCATTAGTAAAAAATCCAGACATGCAACATAATGTAAGTTGATAAATGTGCCTTCCAGCAATAGCACCAGTTTCAACAGTGCCTGTTTTGCCACAACACTACTTCCACATCTCTGGTCTCACCTGCCTTCACAGAACTCTTATGCTCCCTGGTTACGACACTCAAAATATCTGTCAGATTATGCAACAATCCACATTAAGGAAATCTATGTTAAACTGATCTGCACTAGTAATTTCTCAGGAGGAAAAAAAATGGTAGGAACATAGTAAAAGCACAGACTGAGGAAGAAGCTACTTCTGAAGGTGTTGTCAAAATAAGTGTTTGTCAAATCACTATTCTAGCACACAGAAAAAATAGGCTCACATCTGAAATTGCCTCCAAGTATTGAATACACAATCACACTGCTCTGAACTCTGATTCTGCGTGTGAACTCAAAAACATTTTTACTACTGCATCTGTTGGCCTTCATTTAAGCCTCCCTCACTAATGAATTAATCAGCTGCAAACTAGTGGGGAAGATTTCAGGGTCAACAGTATTCACTGCCTCTACAATGGGCTAAATTAAGAACACAAACCTTAGAGTTTAGTAAGGGATTATTTTGCATTATCTAATTTGAATCCAAGAGAAGAAAACACGCTTTACAGATTGAGGTAGATCAGAAATTTAAAGCAACTCTTAAGTACTGACTTCAGAGTTTCCACTCTGAAGTTTGGGTTTCTTTTCTTTCTCATTCCCAGCTGTCATACAGAGAATACATTTCCTAAATTTATTTTGTGTCCTGGCAATTCACCTCTTTCAGCTGCCTCAAAACTTTTGAATCTAAGGTTTAGAGAACTCTACTACTCATCTGAACATTTTTAACCATTTATTTATTGTTAAATTTATTGCCTGCCTGGACTAAAAAACATATATTCTAAACCAGTATCTCTCATTATTCATAGGTTCCAGATAGTCATTGTTGGTATGGGATTACGCGTGCCAAACAACAAAACTCTTCTGGTTTATGTGGTCATTTATTACTTACATGAACTGCTTTTACTGAACAGATTCTACAGTCATAGTCAGACTTGCCAAACTAGAACCTATTTAGAAGTCTGATTTCTTTTAACCATAAAGAATAAAACTAGTCTGAGAGCAATCAGAGTTTGTAACTTAATTTGTCATGACAGAACTGTAAAAAATAAGAATTATTATTTGATAACTATCAATATAACCAATATGGCGGAGTTGAGCAGAAATATTAGTTAAAGCAAATAAATGTACAACTTAAAAAAACCCTTTCAGCTGACATCATTAAACTTTACATAATTATTTCCTCTCAGCCTTCGAAGGTGCAAATGTAAAATCTAGGGCAAACAGACTTCCATTTGACAGAGCACGCCTACTCACACATAAAAAGTCAGCAAGGAAGAATCAGCATTTCCCTGTTCATAGGACAGTTAGTACAACACTGTGCTAATACTGATACATAAGTCATCTCCTTCCCTTGGACATTAAAAATCCAGTCCTGGGTGTTGACATACTCCAGCAACTGCAGGTGAGGTGTGTTGATCTAATTAAATCTGTGTTAGCTCTTATGTCCATAGCTACACTTTTGAAAAACTTGTCTCAACTCACATTTTCATGGTGTTCACAGTATGAAAAGAAAGAGGCTGATATTTAACCTAGAATGTATATCAAAAAGCTTCCATTAAGCATATTCTTCAAAAATAACTGCAAATTCAGACCATATAAAATCGTAAGCATAAAAGCCTTTTCCAAAAAAGTGACATGCAAGATTACTCTAAACCCTCTACATTTGGGTTCTGCAGAAGTATCTTAAGTCCTTTGTCAGACACTTAAACCAGAAACTACCACTGGTAGAAGTGAAAACTGTTTAAAGGAAGAACTGTTTTTAAATTTCTAGTAGACCAATGCTACTGTACACACAGAAGGAACGAGGAGGAGGGATTCCTCTTTTGAAAACTGCTAGGATTCTGTTGGGGGGCCTGGCCTGGGTAATGAGTACCAGCTGCCTACCTTCACTGGTTGCTGCATTCTTCTGGGCTTTGGTGGGTGTGTGATCCGTACTTGAACTCACGTCGGATGAGATGCTTGAGCTGCCCTTGCCTGCAAAAGGAGAGGTGGAGAGGGCAGGAGAGAGACAGAGAGCAAACATGAGTATCCACACTGAAATAGAAAGACTTTCCATATCTGAACCTGGAACAATTCCAGGAAGCTATAAACTAAGTTTAAAGCAGCTTATGTTAATTTTGTAAATACTAAGGTAGGAGTTAACTGCACTATAACTTCTAGCATGTGCATCTTCACGTGTATTAAGGCCACAAATAGCCTCCTGTGTCACAGGACTTCTCATTACATATTCACTAAACTCCACTGTAAAAGAAAAGTTGTGATTAACAACATTAAGGGAACTTTCACATTCAGTTTACTCATTCAAATGCCTCAAACACAGATCAGGACAAATGGTTAAGTTCAAAATGTCTTAAATGAGTTTAGATTTCTGTTTTATGTGTTCACAATGTATTCATGTCACTTCATCACATGAAAATGAAAGTAAGGTATCTCTTTTCTATTGCACCATGCTCACTGCTTGGTAATGTAATACACCATTTCAAAACCAACTTCAAAACTAACTAACTTCTCACTAATGGTGGGGAGTTTTTAACTGTAAATCACAACCTATGGATGTTTCTTTTCTTATTTTTTTTCTTCAGACTTTTTTCTGCATTTCCTACATCAGTGTCCTCAGACCTATATGCAAGATATCAAACTAGGTACAAGCTAGGAGCAAAAGAAATCCAAATACAAAGAAAACAGATAGATACTACAGAAGAACAGATTTGGCTAAACCAAAACCTCTTTTCTATTTGTTTTCCTGTGAGGATCGAAGAAGGAATTGCTTCTGTTTCCCTTCACTCACTCTACTCAATCTCAGTAATTACTAACAGGGAATACATTCTACTCCACAACAGGAACCAGACCCACCACCCATTGATCAGTAAGGGAGATAATTCTAGAGACAGGAAATGCAGCAAATACTGTTACATTTTAAGAAGTTGCCTATTCCCACAAACCCTGCATCACTGAAACCTTTAAGGCCTGTGTTACTTTTTGGACCAAAATTAGGCTGTATGCAGAAAGCTAGCTGACACCAAGTTTCTGTCAGTTGAGTAAACTTACAATCATAGCAAGGTTAGCAAGAGACTTTTCTGATCTGTTATTTCAATCAAGCATTCCTTGGGGTTCTGAGTTACAGTATGCCTGGTTTTCATAACATTTAGATGTAAAGGAGAAGTCTGCTTTCTAAAGGTGCCACAACAGAACAAGGTTTTAAGTTTTAATGGGAAATGACCGGAGAATGCGCAAGTGTAGGTTGCTTCACAACCAAGGTACTGCCACTTAATCCTTCAGCTAGCCCTAGAGAATCATTCTCCACAGAAAGTTGCTTAAGTTAGCATGCTTAGATTTGAGAGATGATTGTGAATTTGAGTGAAAGGATATTAAAATGGCCAGAAGGAAATAAAAAAAAATAAATGGCTAAAGCTAGTAGCTGGGCAGTGTGAAGAGAAAGAAAAAAAGTGTATTTCCAGTGATTCACTAACTGCTTTTTACATTCAAGTAGTTAAGCAAAACCAAGAAGCAGTGCCTCTAGAATATCACTTCAATTACTCTCAAGCTGTGACATGAGTTGAAGTAATGGACTGTGGTCTTCATAGAAATTACTGCCCCAAAATAGCTCTCCAGCTAAGGCAACTAGCATTGTGGCAGAAGAAAGGCAGAAGAGAAAAGGGAAGGCTAGGAGGAAAATGCTCTTTCCCAGGAAGAGGCCAGAGAACATGAAACACCTGCAACAGCTGATACTGAAATCATTACTGACAGGAAAGGTATTTAGATGGTATGGGCACTACCAGTAACTTCTTTTGTATCAAAAACTGCAACTGCAGAGGCAGAAAAAAAAATTCCGAGGAGTTCAGCACTCCTTAACAGATTAATAGAAAGAAAGCAAACCAAAACAGACTAACTGGAAAATTATTTCCTCAAAGCAAATAAACAGGATTTCCTCTAAAAAAGAAATTATCTTCTTTGGGAGGGAGGAGGGAGAGAAAGGAAGTCAGTGATACCAAACAACAGCAGGGTTGCTAGTTGGTCATATGTGGCATAGGTTGTTTCAACAAAGTGAATGCTTCCCAAGCTCCCTGCCTCTCCCATTAACATCAGTAGTGGTTCTATTTACCCCACACAAGCACGCCTCAAAGAGCACAAGAGAAATATTTCATCCACTGTAGGTTACTTATTGCCAGCACACCTAATAGCAACATATTTACAACTGCACACTTCTATAGAAATTGCAAAATGTCTGATAAGTGTAAGATATTTACCAGTTAAATCTGCTTGAGCTTAAAAACATTTTAACTTCTTGCAAGAAGTTAAAACTCGAAATTAAGAAAAAGAAATCAATAGTGGATACTGCTTTGGTTGGGTACAGTTTCTCCCTGCAATTATACTTTTAGACAATGTTAGAGTGTTCTCTTACTGTATACAGCCCCCAAACAAGCCTTCTTCCTTACTGCCTACTCTGAAATTCTCCATTCGGATGACAGGGAAGCAGGAGATACTTTCTAGTAATTTTCAACATGTTTTAAATAGACTAGCTGACACTACATAAATTTTGGTTTTTTGGTTTTTTTTTTTTTTTCTTTTCAGTGGAAAACAAAGCTTGTAATAGGCTAGATTTGGCTACTGCAGACTCATGTACACATGCCAGAGCTAACACGTAACAGTATTTAAGTATTCTCCAAAGAGGAAAGGCCAAGAGAGCAGCAGCTGTTCAGCCTTGGAGACTGAAGTTGGCCTCTTCTCCAAAGTAAGAAGTGACAGGACAAGAGGAAACAGCATCAAGTTGTGCCAGGAGAGGTTTAGGTTCTATATTAGGAAAAATTTCTGCACTGAAAGGGTGTTCAAGCATTGGAACAGGCTGTCCAGGGAAGTGGTGGAGTCACCATCCCTGGTGGTATTTAAAAGACATGTAGATGTGGCGTTTAGGGACATGCTTTAGTGATGGACTTGGCAGTGCTGGGTTCACAGCTGGACTCAGTTGTAAGGGTCTTTTCCAACTTAAATGATTACACGGAATATTAGAATTACAGAAATTCAAAGACTGACGATTTCCCTAATGCCATAGGGAAACTTAAAGCACAGTATAACACTGGTTTCCAAAGACCAGTTCCTCTCCAATTCAAAAAGTGCACTGAGAAAGTAATTGCACATAAATATTCCCTGACAAGGGTTCTAACGCAATGACAACTAGAAGGATCAAACTGAGGGCAATATTGCAAAGACTACAGAAGTAATGACTGTATTTGATCCTCTGCTTAAACAAATTAAAGGCCTGCCAAGAGCTTCCCTAACATGACTTGCAATCATCTAGAGTTTCCTTCATACAGTCAACAGTTCTTTATTTCTAAACCAGAAGCTGCAATCCATAAGAAAGGAAACTGCTCTATGGTAGTAGGTAGATATGGTAGAGGAAAGCTATTTTCCTGGAGTACAACATAATTCACACCGGGAGTGAAGGTAGCATGTACTTCACAACACCTGCAAAGAATCACACAGCTACATAGTTGCAATTCAAATCATATCCCAGACCGGCTTCTGAAGAAGCAAAAGTATGGATTTTTTCTTTCCATCTACTGGTGCCAAAGTCTTACAATAGTCATAGGAACAAGATTCCAGCCATCTAACCTATTTCCTACAGATTACATTTTGATCCTGCTGGAAAGGAAGGTAGAATAAGGTAAGCATATAACAGATGCTTCTCCTGAACACTGTCTCTGCCTCCAGGTCTTTTAAGCACATGGAAGTTTTTCAGTCATAGATGTCTTTCTACTCAGTAGCCCTACAGCCTTATTAAATCTACTTGTCCCTTTTAGAATCATGACTATTAAAATAATGTGTTTCATTTTCTCTTTATCACAGATAGCTATACTGACTAAAACATTAGATTTGTTTTATAAAAGTGTTTCCATCTTCAGTTTTGCTGTCAGAACAGAATAAATACTTATTAATAAAACAGATGCTACATACTATTAAGTGAAACACTACCAGAACATTGTGTGTGGAACTGAAGGGTCTTACTCCGCATTTCAGTATTGCTGAAATGAAGCAACAGTTTTCATGCTTGTATAGATAGCTATAATCTTTGTTTTAAAAGCACAGTGATTAAAGTTGAAAACACGTCTAATCATATATTTCAGGCTGTCAGGACAGAAGTAAGACTAAACACACAAAAAATCTTAGCCAAATGGAAGCAGTTGATAAATACTGGAAGGGAAACAGCATGAACTTGCAAAATGCAAACTTTGGATTCCACCAGTCACACTCACTACTGAGAAGTGTCAAAGACATCACAAGTCAGTCAAGACAGAATCAATGCAACTTAGATTTACCCAGCAAAGCACAGTCTATAACTGTATGAGACTGAAAAACCATTTCTGGAACCACATATGCAAAGCCTGTCCTAGTCCGAACAGCAGCCAGTCCCTTTCGCTTCCTCTGGAACAATTTTACTAGGGTTTTTTTGCAGCACATTTGCCTTGGATTCTGGTGTATGGGCATTTGCATGGCATATTTGACATGTCCTTCTAAGATCTCATACAAACAGGGCAACCTGGCGTTGTTTCTTATGTGTCATCCTGAAAGTAACAGCAGTATTTCTCTGGACATCAAGTCCTAATGTGATGACACCTTCCTTCAGCCAGTGGTGACAGGTACCTCAGGAATGAAATGGATAGTAGGGCCATATCTGCTGTTTGTCATGCTGAAGTGAAACATTAGACAAAATGCCAAAAACAGAAAAACAATAATCATTTAGGAAAAAAGAGCAAAAAGCAATCAAGTCCAGAACATCCATGAATATTTTTAACTGTCCAAAAGTGTTATATTGAAATTACTTTGATGCAACAAAATCTGAAAATTTAGTTTACTTAAGCCACCAATTCTTATACAAACGACATTATTCAAATTAAACTTCTCAACATGAAAGAGCATATGTGCATGGTTTTCCCAGGAGATGATCATTACTTTCTCTTTTATATCTTCAGAGAATTCTTTTTAAAATCAAATATATGCCAAATACACCAAGAAGAGATTCAGAAAAAAAAAATCAATCCAAACCTCAAACCATCAGGGAACATTCAGGAGGAAAGAAAAATCCCTTTTCCTTCTCTCGTTTCCATGGCACATATTATGCTGGTCCAAGTCACCAAAACCTCAAGCATATCTCTTTACAATCTGCACCTCCAAAGACTGCAGACTCCTAGCATGTTTCTAAGTATTGCACGGAAATTAGCAGCCTACTGCAGTATTTAGGCATTGCAGATATATAGCATCCTTTAAAGATGCAATATATCAATTCATTTATCCAAAGTAAAAGAAAAGTTGGACTACACACTTTGGACAATCATTCTCCTTGAACTTAGCATTTGTTCCAATGGAAATTATATATCATAAAACTAGTTTCCGTATATTAATTCTTAACTGCTGAGCAAACTACCACTGTTTCAACACTGAAGTTACTTACCTACAAGCATTGCTACTCTTTTAACTGCTTTCGGGATGAAATACGTTCATTTACAAATCCATACTGACCTTCTGCCCTAAAATCTTAGGTGTATGGGTCTCAAGTTTGCTCTTTTTTTTTCCCAAATCAAAATAAAACATGTGCCACCATAACAAGTAGGCTCCAAATTTCATTCCACCCAACATTTGTCAGGATATGATAAAGCAAACAGTAATCTGCACAAACTCCAACCCCAAGGAAAGGAAATAAACTGACTGTTTCACAGGAAGGAGATATGTGATAGCACTGGCACTTTGGGACAATATTTCTTAAAACTTTCACAAATGAAATCTCCACAAGCATTTTTACTTTTTTGTTTTTTATTTTTAAACCACAACTCCAGCTTCCAGGATTGTGAAATTTGGCTGTGAAATTTGGCATAACTTAGCTATGAAATAGTACACTTAGTTCTGCAGCATTTCTGTAAGTTTTAAGCTAAATTTCAACTCAAGTCCCACAGGCCAATTTGGCCAGTTTTGTTCTTCCAGTCAGTGCCTGCCTCACCTTCTCAAGTACCACAGCGCACGACAAAACCTCCTGCAAATGCCGACAAGCTGCACTAAAGCATCTCTGACAGGGAGTAAGTCACCTTTGTTTTTTTATTTCATTCAGGAATTTGTACCAGGTGCAGCTACCAGCCAGCTCCACTGGCCCCACGACAGGGCTGAGCCCCTCAGCCATGGGTAGGTGGGCACCTTGGAGTAGGGAAGCCCTGAGGCACAGTCCCTTAGAATCACCTTTTTGAGTCAGTGTTACAACAAGATACAGCAAATCACTTGAAAAGTGACGCTGTAACAACAAGGGCAATAAACATTATTTAATTCTGATGTAAATATGACTATGGAAGTTCTGCAGCTAACAAGACACAATCGTTTATCCACTATACTGCAAAAATCTTACATTAGAGGGCAGGTGGGGGATTGAATTTTTCAGAACCATTTAACAGAATGTTTATTACTAGCAAGGCGAGACTATTCAGAAAGGCTGGATTAAAATTGTGAGGCTTAAGTAACATTGTTTGCATAGGCATAGATTCTAGCTGCTGTGGTGTGCTAGAATCCTACTGGGTTTGTAGTCAGAACATCTTTAACTCTCATCCTGGCGCTAAATAACTCACTATGAGGTCAGAATGGCTGAAAGCTTTATTTAAAGACGTCTTCAAGTGGATTCATCTAATCTAATGACAATCCCTTTTCTAGAGAACCTCAGCACTTACTGATGAGGCTTGTTAACCAAGAACCCTTATAAGGGACTACTAAAGTCACCCTCATTTTTGAAGGCAGTACATGTCTGCCTTATAAAAGGATTTCACAATACAGAGTGACAAACAGCACATTTCACTGCTGGGTTTATAAAGAAGCAATAATGCATCAAACTACTTTGAGGCCTCTCGTGACACCTGCTAAGCAGCCTGCCTGCCAGAAGGTAATGCCTATTTGCAGCCAAACTTTGCACCCACTCCAAGTGTTAAGCTCTACATTTCAAACACACACTGATAAAAGCCCATGAACTGTTTAGTCTAGGAGGTAAATATTATTTAAGTAATGCTGCCTGAGAAGGAAAGAATGCAAGTACTTTCCTTACTTGAACTCAAAGTGAGAAAACAAGATGAGAAATCCTTAACATCCTTTTTTATTACTTAGCAGGACTAGCATGTCTCACGACTGAGTATTAAAATACTATCTTTCACTGAAATGGCTTAGTCTGTATTCCAGAAATGGTTCTTACTCTGTAACCTTCTACTTTGCCAAAGAAACAGAGAAATAAAACTTTGGCCTTCTTACCAATCACAGAATTTTCTCAGAAACTGTTACATTCATTCAATATAGGACTTCCCATTACAGTCATCCAATCACCAACATGTTTTAAAAGGGGCATTTACTCAAGATGCAAAGTTCTCAAGTTTAGCTAGAAATATTTCCTTAGCCTATATTAATTAACCTTATCTCTACTATTTTAATCCAACAGCTGAAAATAAGTATTAAACCAACACAATTGAGTCAAAACAAATTGCTTTTTCTAACTTTATACTTTCTCTATAAAGTCACTTCATTGACAAGTTCCCCATTAATGGCTGCTTCAAATTTGTTTTTCCCCAGCTCCACTGTAACTAAACACAATGCTAATCCTTTATATTCAGAAAAGGCAACGGCTACTCAGTACAATACCAAACATAAATTGGTAGAGTCTTCATTTGCACCTTACCACATGAGACATGCCAGAGGGTGGAAGTAGCCTGAGAGGATAAACTCCAGTATCAATCCTGAAGTGGCTGCAAAACCTGCTATTGCATTGGAACATATCAGGCATCTGGTATAGGTCTGAATTTCATTATATAGTTCAGCAGTACAAAATCAAAACCACCAAACGTTTGTCTTTCTCCAACATCTAAACAAAAGAGGTTAATATTAAACTTAGACTATCAATGTTACTGCTCACTTTAATTAAAGCACATAAGTTATAATATTATCAATGATAATTTTCGTCCATATATTAGAACTGCATCCAATACCTGCACCAATATTCCTGCATTCACAGGTAAAAGTAGTTGTGAATGTTCCAGCATCAAGGCCTGGCTATCCTGCTTACAGCCTGTAAGACATTATCAACCTCACACATGGAGTTTTAATCAGCACTTAAGGATGTAACTACAGGGCATGAAGAATCTTTCCTTGAATACAGTGTTTAGTCCTCAGTCATGACAGATCTCTCCAACCAAAAGGAAGTCTAAAAGCAAAAGTTATCCAGTCTTGCTCATCCATGAAGAAAGTCCAAAACAAATATTGATCACAATCCAGTCCCCAGATTCCAATCTGTTTTCAATAACCAACTTTTGTCTCTTCTACTGTAATCCTACAACACACTACTCTGTTAACTTTGCCAGACCTTTCCCTGGCTGGCTAAGCTTTCACGGTCCCTGCTCTCAGCCTCCCTTGTGGACTTGGTTCTTTACATGACTAGTTTGCAGAACGTCACTTGGAAGACGCTGACAAGTGAAGACAAATTCTTCGATTTCCCAGAACAGGCACAGCAGCAGCAACACAGAGCATGAAGGTATGACATCTGTCAAGCTTGACTCAAGTCTAGATTTTGACAGAAGTCTTTCAATTCCTGTTTGGTTTTGTATGTGCCATAACCTCTACCATATTATCAGTATTCCCACCGCCTAGTTTTGATCTACTATTCTGCGAAATCTAACCAAGTTTGGGTACCATGCTGTGTATATGCATACACAACTTTCTATTAAAGGTATTTTACTTTCCTAGTCAGAGACTAAATTGGCACAAGATACAGCATACATTGCACATCTGATTAAAAAAGGTAATTCCTGTTTTTCTCTTAGTCCTGAGCCAGAACAGCAAACTAAACAGTTTCTTCCTGTAACTGCATAGGTGCATCAAGTACAGTGGAAGCAGAAGGAATCTATAGCTGGAGGTGGCTGCTGTGGCACTGCTGGCAGAGCAGGCTTTTTGGTGTAGTACATAGTAACACTACAATAACAAACCTCACAATAGCTCCCAAATTTTCAGCTTGAATACTGACAGCTGGTTAAATCAGAGTTAATGGTAAAGAAGTGAGGAAGTGAAATACCTTTATCAAGACATCATACAAAGTACTCTGATATCAATGTACACTGTGAAAAGCGATACAAAAATCTTTCACATGACAATACTGATCTGACAGCCTAAGATGACATCTTTACTTCAAGAAGAACAAAAGAAGCTGACAGTTAAGGAAAAGCAGACAAGGATCACTCTACTCTTTTAGATAAGCACAGTCACTTCCAGCTTTTCTTTACTGATAGATACAGGGAGGGGGAGAGGGGGAAAGGGAAGTGGCTGACTCAAGGATGCCCGAAGAAGACTTTGAAAAATGGTGAGATTACAGAAACTAAATAAAACAGATTTGTGAAAAAGGTATACAGTGATAGAAAGTGGTATCTTAAAGGCAACCTAAAAGGAGACAACCTAAATATTTGAGAAATGTCTCTACTTTTTCAACTGATGATCAAATTTGGCAAAATTACAAGCCCCATATTAGCAGGTTCAGAAATCAAATGTATCAGCACACATAATCAAATTAAAAACTAGTATGAAAGAAGCCATACTTACAAAATAAATCAATCTAAGGCTTCACACGGTACATTTGGCAATCAACTTTAGATTTCTTCTTCCTTTTTCTCTGAATTCTGTGAAATGCAAAGTTCTAACATTGCACTAACCACAGATGTCTGGCAATGACAGCAAGCAAAATTAAAAAAAAACAAACAACAACAAACCATGAAACAAACAGAAAAACCCAGTACCTGTGTGACTTTTTTTAACAGTTTTAACAGATCATTTTAGTATAACAGAAAACTCCATCATTCCTATTGAAAACTCCGTGGTTTTAATTGCATATATTAATCATCTAGTCCCAACTCTGTACAAAGACTGTGCACAATACTATTTGCTGCTGCAGTCACTGCCTGAACACTGAGAATAAAAGTTGTCCAAAACAACCCAGAGGCTCATCTATCCCCAGAATATGAGGATAGTAATTCTCTGTAGAAATTCTGTGCTTTCAGTGCCAATTCAACATTTTTATTTCTTCTGCACCATTATCTATATTTCAGCTGTCTTTCACATAAAACTTTCCTTTCAGAGAACATAAAAACATGGCATGGAAGCTCTCAGAAGAGTTAACTATAAATGCATCTCCTTCAAGACATTAGGATTTCTTCATCTATTTTAAGCATAGGATACTTCAATGTATCTCAAGAGACCAGCAACAAAAGACAAAGGACACTTTTAGCCTGCACTTACAACCTTCACCAGGGCCATGTTATTTATAAAACTCACACAGGTATTCAGTGGGAGAAGGACACCTTAAGAAAAAAATGAAGGTAACTAATATCTACCCTGTTGATAATTAAGTATTTAATTTTGAATGTTTTTTATTCTCACTCTCACATGCCACAGTATTACAAACTGTTTTGTTATAGTCTAAAGGTTAAAAAATCCCTTCTGAAGTATATCTATAAAGCTCAGATTGAACTGGGTAATTCTGAAAAAAAATTTTAAATGGCACTGCTTTCAAAAGTGTTTTATCTAACACCTTTGTGAAAAGACATACTTCAGCCCCCTTTCTCTACCACGCAGAACCAACAAGAAGTAATTCTGTGTAACTCATTCTTGCAGCACTCAGTATTAGCACCTCATTAGAGTAAAAAAAGAATATTGAAACTAGGGTGCATCTGCAGCAGAAGTAAAAAGAGCAGAAACAACAAAAACAGAGTCGGCGACTATGACACATGACAGTTCAAACAATCTCTTGCTCATGTTGGTCTTGTCTGGATGGTTTCTGGGAACCTGCAATGGTGTAGCAGGGTCAATTATCCTGCCCTGCATCACACTGATTCTTGCAATGCTCATTTATTCTGAGTTTATTCCTCTGACCCAACTTAGTAGCTGTACAGAAGGGAGGACAGAGGAGGATGTGCTGGTTGCATTAATATTCTCCATTTGACACCAAATCTTCACAATACTTACTACAATGTCATGTGAGCACTCTTAAAACACTCAGTGTAACCTCAGTAAATCATCTCTGCTTCCTGAACACACTTTTGCATATATTTTTAATTAGTCAGTACTGGTAAAAAACTAACAGGAGCCACACCAAAGAAAAATGGATCATTTTAGAGATTTTTTTCCCAACTAAAATATAAAAAAACAAAAAAGTGTTCAGTTATTATTAAGATTTGTAATAACTGAGGTAATTGTTTAAAGTTGAGAGAAGTCACATGAAGTGGCACAATTCCTGTTGCAATGTAATAGCAACGATTACAGAAGAAACAGCTTATTATAAAAAACCTGCTTGTCAACAATCAGGTTGGCAACATGAGAAGGAAACTAGAAATCCATATGGGGATATCAGATGGTTTGAGACTAATGGTAAACACAAACTCATCCTGTGGTCAACAGGATAAGGTCTAAGCACACTATCTAAAAGACACTTCTGATTCTCTCCTTGCATAAACTTCCACTCAATTATTCATTTTCATGACTCTTCTATCATTCCGAAACCAGCTAAACTACCTGTGCAGTATCATGAGGGAAGACGGCTCAATTGTCTCTACTTAAGGGTCAGCACCTAACTCCTCATGACTTTGGATATGTGGCCTGATGAACCAAATAAAATTAAGCAAGACCCAGGGACAGCAGCCTTTGTGGCAAACCTGTTAGGCATGAGTAGCCAAACATAAGCACATAGCTTTGCTGCTGAACAATCAACTCAACTTTTCCAGTTCCTTCAGTCTCTCTGGTTAGCTTCACTTTGCTGAAAGCAGTCACCACCCCGGCTCATTTCTGTGAGAACTATTCCAACTCCTTGACCACAATCTGTCTGACAAGAAACATTCTCAAAGTGTCTTTCAAGTGTGGGTTAGAGACGTTCAACAATTCAGCCATTTAAGATTTAGCCTGCATCTTCCTGCATTTGCTCCAACCTGTATGATGATTTCTACCAAGTAAGTTTAATAAAATTTACAATCACATTAGCACATTTTTGCTGGCAGACAGACCAAGTCTGGACTTTTACATGTAGAAGTAGAGCATGGAGCAGAGTAATTATGTCCTGGGAACTGACAACAGTTGTACATTTCCTCCCAATCCCTCCTCTTTGAAAAACTCTGCCTAGTGCCATTTGGCACCTTTCATACCCAAAGCACTTCCTTAACTAGTAATCATCTACTTTTGTAGTTGCAGGCAATAGCAAGCTGCATTTTATTTCCAGGGAAGCATACAGTTTACATGAGCCAGAGGGAAACACCTGCACCTCTCCGGTCTTGGCATGTCCATGGCTGCATATCAGATCAAAACACAGTTGCTGTCAAAGAGCCACAGGTGCAGGAAGCTTGCTTCAGTGCTCATTTCCACAATATCCTTTTAAAAGGACAGCTTATCCTTTGCTAACTATACTTAAGAGAGCTGCTAACTACTCATACGATTCTTTTTTCTAACATATGTTTTAACTAAATGCCACTATAAAACTACAGTTTGAGAAATGCACCATGCCATGCCAAGAAATTTAGTCTTCAGAAACTATCTGTACCGTGACAGCAGGAGCAATGTGCTTGTCCAACTCAGTTAGAAGTTTTGCTGATTTATGTCATTCTCCACTATGCTGTTCAGGGTGAAGTCTATGAGCTAAACCATTGTTCTAACTCAGGGACTTCAGAAGGTTTTTGAGATACTCTTCTACCAGTTCATTATACATAGTGCAAAATATAATTGAATTGAAATGCAAAAATAACTCCACATTTCAGGGAATTACTGCAAGTTAATACTGAAAGCAAATCACTCATTTACTGACATTGACTTCTCTAAAACTAAACAACATATTGAAACTAATACTGAAGCAGTGATTTCTCATGTGATTATTTCCATGGGTACTCCTTACCTTCATTAGACGTAATCTAAGGCTTACATTTTTCTAAACATAGGTACAAACCGTACAGCAGCAGGAAGACCATCACAGTCCTACACCAGCCAGGAACAGGCAAGCCAAGTAACTCTGTCCAGGGAGCGTGCATCAGAGGCATTTTAAACCAAACAGGCTGATTTTTCCACTTGCTCCAATAAGTGTACATTCATCCACTACCAGAGGGCCTGAAAGAAGGCAGGAATGCTTACAATCATCACCTTTTCCACCTTTTCCAAGAGGTTATGCTTGTCATAACCTCTGCCAAAAGATGCAGAAAACTTCATCAGAAGGTATTTGCTCAAAACATCAGCAGTGATAGTCTGTATATGGGACAAAAGGCTAGAAGTGAAGAAGACAAGAGAAACTCATCCTATGTTCATGTCAGAAAACAAGTGGGAATATATCTGAAATGTTGGGTAGCAGAGGTAATACTATACAAATATTTTCTAAAAAACTTCTTATGCTTCCAACAGTGTGGAACAGATATTTATAGTACTGAATTATTATACTACACCTCTGAAATAAAAATCAATAGCTACCAAAAGGGAATTTCCATAGGTAAATAAGAGTTTTGGACAGATTCCTACTGCAACTCCAACATGGCACAACTTGTTTGGCTAATTCACAATTTAGCCAAAAGAATAAATACTATTTGAACATCCATGCTGACTTGAAAATTCAGCGAGGTACCTGATTTCTGCATATAAATGCACACACACACAGACACAATCACAAAATGCAATTGTGTGTCCATTTTTAAGATCACATCAGAAATGGAAGTTCTGCAATGCAACAACTGCACCAGTATTACTAGTTTGAAATTCATAACCTGCATTTCAGATGTCAGTAAATACTTCAAGGAAAGCTTTATCAATAGTTACATCTTCATCTATGACATTCTTTTTCCTTCAAAATACAGCAGAATTTCTATTGAAGTGAAAAAACACTCTTATTTGAGGTAAAACCCAGCTTCAGAAAACATCGCAACAAAATCTGAAGCTGTAGACAGAGGCATCTATTAATGACAAACGTCTTTAGTAAATATGTCCTCTCACAAATAACAAAATACATTTTGAATCTTATAGCTAAAGCATTTTAAAATATGCATAACTATAGAAGAACGTTCATCAAAGTGGTTTTGGCACAGATAGGAGGAGATGGATGCTGAGCATGCATCCACTGTTACAGGTCAGACAGAAAGGCTGATCCATCTCCAAACTCTGGCTGACAATGCCAGACAGCAGAGGCCTTTTTGGCACAGCTATCACATCTGACTCTGAAGAAAAGCACACCTCTCAAAAAGGACTACTATCGCACCCTTTTCATTTTCTCTTACCTTATAAGAATGTAGCAACCATTACTAAATATCTGTTTGAAAAGAAAATTTTTTTTTAGGAAACAATCACATAAAGCTCACTCTGTCACCAGGGTGACCTTTCACTATGTAACACTATCCCTTTCTAAAAGGGATAAATCACAGCCTCAGTTTTCATTATCCCACTCTGCTAGCTTGCAACAGTGTAGAGTAACATTTCCTAAGCACTCTGGCAGTCTCCCTTTCCAAAACAGGCACAACTGACAGACAACACCTTATGGCAAGAACTCGGATTGTGTGCACTGCTCACTGTAATAATCAAGACAATGAAAACTATCCCCAGGCAGTACCTGACACAAAGGAGGTACAACTGTTGGACTCATATTTATTTACTATTTATCATATCCTGTACTGCTAACCAAAACCAAAACAGTCAAACAGCTCTTCCTTCACAGCTTTCCATTCCATCTACTCCCCACCTACATCCACAGGCGCTTTCCAAACATGGTCTTCAACCTCATGAAATCTCTTCAAAGATACTGCACTCTTTTAGTCTCTCAGATGCCGGTCTCCATGATTTAAGCAGTCTACTGGTAGGTAGGCAAATATCTATCAAGACAACTAGTATTAACTACTAGTTGTTTCCTCAAATCTTCCTTCCTCTATCCATCTGACTCTCTCAATAAAGAAGATAAGCTCTGGTGGACTGGAATTTTATTCTATTGCTGCAGTCCAGCAGCAGGAATAATCAACATTTCAATTCTGGAAGAGTGCAAGGAAAGCTATTTCTCCTATTCCTGGCAAGAGCAAGCAGTTAATCTTCTCATTTTCCCTGCAACGAGCAGCAGAGAATAAAAACTCTGCAAGTTGATCAAGTACCCACCACAGTGGGTAAAACAAACTGCCACGTGACATACAACAGGATCCCTGCAACGGAATGCAGGGTCATGGCACACACGATCTTCCATGATGATTTATTCTTTAAAAAAGTTGTAAAAATCAGGGGATAAAGTAGGTGGTCATGTCACTCTTCATCTAACAAGTCTGCACTGATACAGGGCACTGAAGTAGACAAACTTTAACAACAACATTATAAAAATCCACAAGTAATTGATGGATGACTGAGCTGTGCTTGAAAATGGCTACTTACTCCTCCTGCACAGGCAGGAGGAAAAGATGCAGCTCACTGGAAACCTTACAGCTCTGCAGATGAGCTTGTTTGCTCCCCATCTGTTCATCCCCTTTTGGTCTCTGTTCAAACTGGAAGAACACCCTCCGGAGAGCATGATCCCCAGGGTGCATCAGGTTTCTGATTCACACTGAATGCTTGGTCAGAGCTTGCCTGTGGAGAATGTTTTAATTACATCATGCTGGAATTTGGCAAGAGTCCTGGCATTTAATTAAATGGCCATTTTTTGAAGCAAAGCTCACAGCAGAGCAGACAAAGACACAGAGGCCTGATGATGTGCTTCATAGCAGCATTTCCCCTCTGGCCCAGTGCCTACTTTGTAAACAGACCTGATCTATCAGGAATAGAACATTTCACATCTCTGGATACCTAAAACCAGGCTAAATGGGGTGGTCTACACACAGGAGTATAAAAACCACTCACATTTTCCAAGAGCAGTGAAAACCATGGCAATAGAGCACATGAAAGCTGTATAGCCAATACTAGGAAAAGATGATTTGGATTCTTCCTAATTGCCTTCTTCCATGAAGAAAGGTCCACAGAGGAGCCATGCCACCAGATTTCCCCAGACACTTACAAATGTAAGGCCCAGCAGGAAGATAACAAAATGGCAAGCATGATGGTCAGCATTTTTTAGGTATTTCTCCCTAGAAAGTAACTTTTTCCTGATGTTACAGAGAAAGGCCAGGACCATTTCAATAGTTTAAAGAACCCTTGCTTTAAAATAGAATCCCCTCCTCTGCTGCCAGGTCTAAAAGATAATTTAAAAAATTTATTCCTTGGATCAAGCATTCCAACTTCTACTTTCAGGCATTATTTTTTTACTTACTGGTGATTTCTATCCCTCTTAACATTTGTAGAGGAACCAAAGATGATTCTGTAGAAGCATGTAGTAAGCACATCCACCCAGAACATTTATTCTACCTCTGGGACACAAAAGCCATTTCTAGCTTCGTAGTCCTGAACGTAACAGTGTTAGAGGGTAGCACAACGTGGAAGAGAGCATTTCCACTTTCTCCAAGCACTCTAGTAGCAATTTCCTACAGATGTTCTGGTTTGGATCAATATGGTCATTCTGGCCCTCTAAATAGGATCTTTTACACAGGTTCTAGTATTCTTCTCTTGAAAATACTTTCTCTGATGTACAGTAGCCTTTCCCCTGCCTCCAGCTACACGCTTTGCCATGTTGACAATCCATGGTCAGTTTAGACTCAAGCAATACACTCTTGACCCCTCTCCTCAGCTGTCTCCAATCAATGAGAAGCCTAATAAAAATTTTACTGTCATTGCCTCCTCCCTTCACTACTCAGCATTTTGCACCAGTGAGTTCATGCCATTTCTACTTTTACTACTTCACAAAGCTCTGTCAACATAGTATGTTGTGGTACTTTTGCAAGTAAGGATGCTTCCCATTGTTATATCCATTGCTGGCTTACCCAGTTCAAAGCCAATAATGAAAATGTTAGAAAAGTCATGTCTCTGAGGGAACAACAGTAACATCTCCATTGTGCTAATTCCCTCTTGAAAACAACTTGCTACATGCTCTTCACATCAACCAAGGTTTTGCTCAGACACATCTCATTTCAATACCCATTTTTTCCCCCCAACAGGAAGCTGTATCAGGGGATTCAATTAGATCTACAAAGGTAAGGCTAATGTAGCCAATCCCATAAATTGCCTTACACTTCAACTAGAAACAACTCACCTTTGCCAAGATAGCATCTCTCATCTGAATTCACATTTAACTTGTGTTTGATCTCTCACTTTCAAAAAACCACAGAACTGGAGAAGATGAAAATCAAGCCTACCACCTGACACAATTATTTCCCACTGAGTACTTAATTTCTCCCTTCTCCACTCAAATCACCATCATTTGCCCCCCATCCCAAGATGCTACTGGAAAACCAATGCTGTACCAGTTTTGTTTTCTTTGCACTTTTTACCTGTAGTAAAGAGGTCTTTGGCCTTCTACAACAGAGGCTTTACTACCTCAGGCAGGATGGAGATTCTGAAAGAGGGCTGAAGGGTCATGCAGACAAACAGTGTGTGACTTTGTTTCCCTAAAGCTGTTTAAAGGCCTGGGGCATGCAGGATCTGTACAGGCTGACCTCACTAGTTGAGAAAATTTGGTCTACAATGGTAGTAGCACTTGCATGCTCAAAGGTTAATGTGCTATCCCAGGAGACAGGTTTGGCAGGACTATTGTTGTAGGGGAAAAGGAGGTGAGGCAGCAGAGACCTGCAGTGAGCCTGCAGGTACTGGGCAGTAGAAGACACTGTTTTTTTGGAAGAAGTACTTCCTTTCTGAAGCATTAAACAAACAACCCAAGGCAGAATTTCCTTTCATTAGGAAACTAAAACTTATGCATGCTTGGTTTTGATACAGTTTTACACTACAATCCAGCTTGAGAAAAAGTCTGAAAACCTAACCCAGCAGCATCATGTTCAACATAGCAACTATTACAACAAGCAGTACAAAACCTTACAGCTTCCTGTGACCTGCCAATCATTAAACTTTCATTGATAGTATTTGGAGAGAAAAGTAAGACACCAAACATCGTGACAAATCCATTTTAATGGTGTCCCCTCCCTTTACAAAACTGATTTCAGTTAAACCCAAAAAAACAGTATAATGACTGCCACCAAGACCAAGAACACAAGGTCAAGTGAAAAGTTATATGGCTGATTTATCATCCAACCCTATACAAATGAACTTGAACTTCTAAGTTAGTCAACTAAAATTTATACTTGCACATGTAAAAATTGAAAGCTAAGCACCAAAAAAACCCCTCAAATCACAACAGCTAAAAGAAACCCCCCTAACAAGCAACAGCAAGAATACCTGTAGCTAAAATAATTGAAAGACTATTAAAGTCAAGCTACTTCCTTTAAGGCTAACCCGTGTTTTTAAGAACATAGTATGTATGATCATAGTATACAAGCCCTATAGTGCCTCACATATATGAAAAACTTTGTACGGTTGACCATGAGAACTCATTAAATTGAGCAGTTTCTAAAGTACCTTACAGTGAAAATGTGAGGTTGGACTGCCAAGCATGCTGCAAGTTCAAACAAAAATTTATGGGAATTTGGAAGCTTCTAAAAGTTTATCTGGTGTACACAGTACCTGCAGCATGAGTTGTTGTCATGCCAAGGCTGTATTTTTCTAAAACACAGCAGAAAATACTAAATTTCAAATTTAATCTGATGAGACACACCGGATTTTAAGTTCTTATATGCACAGGCATTTTAACTCTGAAGAGAGAGACATGTTTAACAAGGAGACACTAAAATTCTCCACAAAAATCCTATTACCTACAGGCTGCCAAAATTCACAAGACTGCAAGCATTTCAAAACACAATGAAAGACACCTAGAAAGCTGGTATGCATTGTGAATGCAATTACTACTGCTCACAATGAATAACAGCAGATTATTCTTTGCCATCTTTTTGAAAATGATACAAACTGTATTTCTGGGTCATCAGGCCAGTAATTTCCATTCTCCCTAAGCAAGAGGCAAAGGGTGCCCTGCTGACCTTGAGCAAACACTTGTTCCTGTACACCACATTTTAGATGAGGTTTCTGGAATGTGTTTCCACCAAAGACCACTTGCTACATGTAGAGAAGAGAGAAGTACTGTGGCAGGAAGGACAGAAAACAGCTGATTTAAACAGAGAAACACATTTGCTTATACAGAAACCTACACCACTTAGGGCCAGAAAGGTAGAGGTGTCAATCTCATCTCAGAAATTCCTCCTCTCAATCTCCTTCCATCAAAAAATGTAACTACATATGAGGAATGATATGCATTGGTTGGGTACCAGCTATAATCTTTCAATTTGTACTTATATTTGAGTCAGAATTCTTAAAGAAACATTGAAAGTTCTAACCACCATCTGACTTCATAATGGTATGAGTTTGACTTCATTAGTATACTTAGTGTCACACATTCCCCACGTGGCTCACAAACTCACTCAGAACCAGTCACAATGGCTGTCTGCATTCCAATATAAAATTTTATTTTTAACATTAAGAATCTATTGCTTATATTTCTTTCATTTTAAAGGTTTGATATATTCATTAAAGGATAGCATCTTTTAACCACACCTCTATAAACCATAATTCAGTTACTATTTTCAAATAATTGTGAGAATTAGTACTATTAACACTTCATAATCTACATATCCTTAAGAGCCCAGCAACACTATTTGCATTAAAAGCTACCCGAGGACCCCCACAAAGAAGTGAAAACTGCTACAGTGAATGCTGAGTGTTCCCTGTAACTATTCTGACTGCCTTCAGAAAAACATACTCCTAAGATGGAGCTCTTCATTGTATTTGTAAATACCGGGGTCCATGTAGTTATCCATATCACCACAGAATGACAATCATTTAGATGGGAAAAGACCTTTAAGATCGTCAACTCCAACCATGAACCTAACACTGCCAAGCCTAGCACTAAACCATGTTTCCAAGTGCCACACCTACATGTCTTTTAAATACCTTCAACAATAGTGACTCCACCATTTCCCTGGGCAGACTGTTCCAACTCCTTCTGTGAAGAAATTTTGCCTAATGGCCAATCTAAACCTCCCCTGGCACAACCTGAGGTCATCTCCTCTCATCCTGTCACTTGTCAGCTGGGAGAAGACACCAACACCCACCTCACTCCACCCTCCTGGCAAGTGAAGTTGTAGAGAGCAGTAAGAGCTCCCCTGAACCTCCTTTTCTTCAGACTAAGCAACCGCAGCTCCCTCAGCTGTTTCTCATAAGACTTGCGCTCCAGACCCTTCACCTGCTCTGCTATCCTTCTCTGGACATGCTCCAGCACCTCAATGTCTTTCTTGCAGTGAGGGGCCCAGAACTAAACACAGGATTTGAGGTGTGGTCTCACCAGTGCTGAGTACAGGGGTTCAATCACTGCCCTGGTCCTGCTGGCCACACTATTGCTGATACAGGCCAGGATGCCATGGGCCTTCCTGGCCACCTTCAGACAAAACCGTATAAAAAGAAAGGCAACCACAATAACTAAACAACATTTGATGTGTTGGTCAATTGTACAACTGAATAAGCAAATGCCTAGAAATGACAACAAATTACTATCAGGACATAACACAGACTGGTGTTAGCTTGAATAGCAAAGGTCTTAAAATGCCTAGAAAGACTGCTTAAGTTTCTGGGTCCTGTGTCTGCTACAGATGATTTGGACAAAAATATCAACAGAAACAGAAAACTCAAAACAAAAGCAAGCCTCAAAGCATGGACCCTCTAACAGAAGCCATAACTAAGCTGAAAAAAAAACAAAAAATTCTATGATTTGCTGTTAAAAAAAGCAAAATATTAGCCCTGATTTTTCTCATGGCAGGAAGTCTAAATGTCTACTTGTAAAAATTTCTGAAGACTTTAGCCACACTGGGAGCCACATTGCTACAACCACTTTAGGCTGTCATTTTCCCTGTTTTACAGAATCACAGAATATCCTGGGTTAAAAGGGACCCATCAGGATCACCAGACTAACTTCCAATCCTGCACAGGACACCCCAGGAGTCACACCATGTGCCTGACAGTATTGTCCAAATGCTTCTTGAACTCTGTCAGGCTAGTGCTGTGACCACTTCCCTGGGGAGCCTGTTCCAGTGCCCAATCACTCTCTGGGTGAAGAACCTTTTCCTGCTATCCAACCTAAACCTCCCCTGACACGACTTCAGGCCATTCCCTCGGATCCTGTCACCGAGAAGAGATCAGTGTCTGCTCCTCCTCTTCCCCTGAAAGGAATTTGTAGACTGCAGTAAGGTCTCTCCTCAGTCTCCTCCAGGCTGAACAAATCAAGTGACCTCAGTCACTCTTCTATTTATTTCTTAACAATTTTGGATTTATGTATGAAATGAGAACAACATCTTACTATTACTTTTTTTTAATTTACTCTGGCAATTCTCATACTGGCTTTTATTAAAACTTTATTTTCTATATGAATCTATCAATAACTGGTAAATCATGCAAGTATTTTAGCTTTTAATAAAGCCCTGGTATTTAATTAAAAAGTAGATGGATTGCTTCTGTATTTCCACAATTACAAAATCAATAGTATCCCTAATATTCAGCACATGTAGATGAAAATTTCCTCAGACCAAAGTTTCCTCTTTGCTTACCCTGAACACATTTCCCTGAAGTAGGTTTTCCCCAATTTGAATCACCTCTTACAGCTGTTTGCCAATTTAAGATGAACAGTCAGTGTTTCCAGGTCCAAGTTGCTCCATTTAATCCAGAGCATTAATGCAGATTCCCTGATGTGGGAAGCAGAGCCATGCTGATATGCCTGCAGGTATCCAACATCCAGCTACCACAAGCTGTCAATGCCAGGAGACAAAAAGCATGAACAAACGGGCTGGTAACAAGAATACTCCTTGAGAAAGAGCAGCAGATGCTGACAGTATTCAGCTTTTAGTAAAGTAAATAAAATATTTAGAGTACTTAACATTATTCTTTTAAGAGCATAGACCAGAAGAGAGCAACAATCCTCATTAGGCCTAAAGGGAAATATGACCTAAAGAAAGTCAGAAGAAATCAAGCCATTACTACCAGGTAATTGTTTAGATATGGAGCATCCTACCTTGTGCTGGGAAAGACCCTTAGTGTGTATTAGCCCTCTACTGCAGGAAATGCTCACCACACAAAAAGCAGTATTCAGGAAAAGAAAGCCTAAGCAGGATTAGATAATTACAAACAGAGACAAGCAAGTTAGGCAGCTTTGAGTCACAGCTGTTGTAAAGCTACAAAGTCTGCTTTTGGGGGGATTCTGCCAATAATCACAGACAGTAAATGTGTCCATTTGCCTGTCTTCTATCCTTACCAAGGAGGAAACAGACACTGCAATTCTTTTTTTAAATCCCTGGAATGGCTTCAAGTCCATAAAGGAATTCTGCACAAGTTATTTGAAATTCACAGACCAGACCAACTTCAGAAATTTGCTGAAGAAGCAATGTCCATTAGCAACAGAATTTCTTCTCATGCAAAGCTTCTACATGGATGAAGATCACAGTTTAGACAGTTATACCAGCAACAAACGGATCCTCCAATGGTACTTCACCTGATCTGAGGAAGTCATTACAGACTACATTTGAAAATACCCTTTTCTTTGTATAAGCCAAACTAAAACTGAGGACATTTATAGTGATATCCAGCATGCAGATTAGCTTTCACTCTATGTTCGCCCTTAGTTTAAAAGGTAGTCTCATTGTTCTGAAGTAGAGACTTCCAGAAGAACAAGAATACTTTCTGCATGGAAACAGATGCTTGGACTCTCAGTCATTCTCAGTCAAAGTTGCCCCAGTTAGTCCCACCAAGTCCAAGACAGGGCTTGGAGCTACAGCAGTCCCATGTGATATGAGCAAAGTATTTGAAAAAAAGCTATTTCAGGGTAAGATGAACTCAAACAACTATATGCTTCAAAGCTTTTACTGTAAAATGTTTATAAACCCCATCCTGTATTGAGAGCTATTGAAAACAGATGGCTTATGCAGGAAAAATAAAAAGCTTGGAAAAAGGCAGCTTTATTTCTTATGTTCCATAAATCGAACAGTTAGAGATGTACTATACATGTGACAAAAACTCCATTTCCAAAACCCTAGAATGGTCCTTCATAGTTCGACACAAGTTCATGGAGCTTCAATTAATTTTATCACCATGAGAGGAGTAGATCTCATGAGTAGTTTGATGCATTGTCACTCAGCAAGGCTGCACTATTGGAATAGGGCTAGAAAAGCAGCATTATCTATCTAACAGTCCATCCATCAAATCAAAAGGCTAAAAGAATAGGGTTTGTTCAGGCTGGAAAAGAGAAGGTTTTGGGGTGACCTGGGTGTGGCCTTCCAGTACTTGAAGGGAGCCTACAAGATAGATGGAGAGGAATTTTTACAAGGGCATGTAGTGACAGGACAAGAGAGAATGGTTTCCAACTGAGAGTAGGTTTAGGTTAGCTATTAGGAAGAAATTCTTTCCTGTGTGGGTGGTGAGGTTGCCCAGAAAAGTTTGGATGCCACATCCCTGGAAGTTTTCAAGGCCATGATGAATGGAGCTATGAGCAATCTGGTCCAGTGAAAGGTGTCCCTGTCCATAGTAGGGGGGTTGGAACTAGAGGATCTTTAAGGTCTCTTCCAACCCAGGCCATTTTGTGACTAAACAGCAAGGAAAAAATAGACTCACCCTCTCTAATGAAACTTCTCATACTGCTGCTGCTCTGAGGCTCAACCACAAGGTGTCAGAAACAAATGTTTTTAGCTAACTATAGTGATGAATAATCATGATTTGTAGGATTTCATTTTGAAACATAAAATAGGACTGCAGTTTTTCACTTCTACTGACTACTGTAGTCAGAAGAATTGTAGTATTTCAAATAAGGAGCAGTGAAGACCTAACAAGCAAAGAGCATCCACGAATATCTCATTTCTGCTTCAGATACCAGTCACCCCCCTAAAATATAAAATCATAGCTTACAGGTTCTGTCAATCAACTCTTCACATGACTCCATTAAGCTAGTCTTTGTTCCTAAGTCACTAGGGTTATTGCAAAGGACAGGACACCGGCTACAGGGGTCATTTCAACCAGTTAGTCTATTTTAGGCTCTACACAAAGGTACTTTGAGGAGCATCTTTAGAGAAAGTAATCTTGCCCAGACAGCCCTTTTCTTCCAATTCCTACTTCTGCCACTGTTGATAACAGCCACTGAGATTTTAATTTAAATCATGGGGAACACACAGAAGTACTGTGAAAACCCTGGATGCCCAGCCTAGAGAGATGATTATCACCTATACAGCCTATACATAAAATTTCTTAGGCTAAAAGCAAAACATTAGTATTTAACTCCATGACATAAATACAAATACACAACAGGCAGAGTTCCTCTCCGGTTGGAATCCATACAAAAAGGTACTGCTCTGAAGGACAAAAACCCTCAGATGCCACATTACAGGAAGCCAGTAATTGCACAGCAGTACATTCTCACAGGTCAAGAACAGATCCTGGGTTAGCAGAAAGCATGCCAATGAATCCCAAGGAAACAATCACCATTTAACTTTAACATCAACATAAAGATATTTAAGTCAAAATAGCATTTTTACATCACACACGTGCAAACAATGTTTTAAGATAAAGGTAGTACTTTGCTATGAATGAGGCATAAAGTATTTTGCAACAATTTATCTAACTATTATTAAACATTCAAAGAAACAGCAATTCTAGTTTGTTTACTGTGGCCAAATGCCCAGATTTAATTTTTTTTCACACATCTGTTTAACCTAAAAATTGGGCAGTTTAGGCTGCAAGAGAACAGAAGACTGAAAATAAAAATAATTTTGCCTTGAGGTGAGAGGACTTGCAAATTTGGTAGGTCACTTACCTTTACAGCAACATAGGAGAACTTTTGCCAAGATTGTAGATTCCAATTGGTTGAGACAGTACAGGATTGTCCAGTATTTTACATCAACTTCCTCACTTAGACAGAATATCTGTCCTTAGCATTCTCCACTGTCATCTGCAACTCTAACTAGCACAAGAAAACCATGACCATTTATTCTACTAAGTTAAAGTGGGAGAAAATTCTGCCTACAAGTTTTCCTACAGTTCTGTACCTTCTTGAGAACTCACCTAGAGATTATGGAGATTTTGGGGGACGGAAGTAAAAGCTTCTCCCTTTTCTATTTGATAAACTGGGTCTGAAACTCTAGCTTCATTTCCCCTCTGTTTTTCTGGAATGAAGGAGTCTTGATCCAATTCTGTCACTAGATTTATGAGGAATGCACAACACAGACCCAGTGGGCAGCAAGGCCCAGTTCTGTCACTCCTAAATTTTCCTTTGCTTCAGAGGAGTTTGCTGGCTGCTATAATTTAGTTGGCCTTTCCTTTTTCCTGTGCCTCTCACAGACAATAAACAGAAATATTCCAGACATTACTTTTTGTCTGGATCCCAAGAAGCATTTTCAAAACAACACAAGCACTTGCAGTGCCCACTCTCCCACACTTCTCCTCAAAACCACATAGCAGAAGATAAATACTCCCCTGAAGAGACAACCATGATGTTAAAGCAAGGCAAGAATAACCCAAGCCACTTCACAATTAACTCAAAAATTATTAGGAGGTGTAATGGAAAATTTTTCAGGATGTTAAAAACTTCTGGTCAGTCTGAACTACACCAATACAGAGAAAAAGCACTACCTGAGCTGTATAGAGTCAATAGTAGTTGCCACCAATCAACCATCTCCACATGGGAACTACATGACTTTGCATGCAGTTATTGAACTATGAGGAACTGTTGTCAGATTTTACAAGAGAGCAGTGGGCAACTGGATTAACTGCCCGTAAGGATCAGAAAATTAGAGACAACTGATGTTCATCTCTCAGAACACATTAAATTGAATCCAGACTAATTTTAGATTGAAGTTTGCTTTCAGCTGCAGAGAAACAATTTGAGAGGCAGCTCTTGAAGGAGCAATACCAGATTTGACCCAAAATTACAAGCAAATTCCTTCGGCAGCTTCTGGATGGATTCCTTACCTGTTCAGTTTTCAACTTCATTCAAACACTCAAAGCACTACCTGGAAAAATGATAGCATCTTTTTTACCTATCCTTAACTGTTCTCAACATGGTTGCAGAGCTTCATAGCAGTTCACACAGCAAGACAGCACAGGAAATAATTCAAGTGGCAAACTCTCTTGAAAAATACTTTTGAAAGCCTTTGTGCCACTTACCTAAATGGTGTTATCTATCCATACAATGTTACCAAATCATAAATCCATTACCCTTCAGAGTAAATCCTTGTGTAAGTGGCAAAGCCATGACAAAACATCAGATAGGAAGAGCTGACCATTTACTCTTCACAACTGATGCAATCTCTTCAGAGAAGTCCTTATGTTTAGGGTAAAGAGTCAATCTTCAAGTAAAAAAAAGTGATACTCTTTCCAATTTAGTTGGCAAGTATTGAGGGATGACCTGATACGCCAGGCCCTTGAGATGCCTTGAACTATTGCCAGACAGGAAAGATAATATTAAGCTACTGTACTTCTTTTTACCAGTCGCAAAAGAGAAGTATCGAAGTCAGTCCTCTAGTTAATGAAAGGCAGCAACAAATCTGCTAAAAGTCACCAAAGATATGACTGCACAGCTCCACTTAAGAGGAGTTACTCTGCCATTGCTCAGATGCAGTATCCCTGTCTTCACTACAGAACATTCCACCGAAACGTCCTAGGCGAATACCCAGATTATTGCAGCTGGTAAGAACAGATTACATCAAAAAAAGAATAATTCACCAGCTTTCCAAAAGGCATAGCCTTACCAAAGAGAAGGGTTGTCACATTCACTGGGTCAATTCAATGCATTACATTAACCTATATTGACACAAAGCATTAGTGTTATGGTAAATTGTTTATAAAAAATGCAATTACTGCTGGCAACAAGAATTATCAGGACTCAGCACATGCACTGCAGAAGATAGCCAGGATTTAATGACTTTCCTGCATAACTGATGTGGCTAGACAGTCTCAGGGAAAGTAGAGTGGTCTGGTTTCCAGTGTCCTTAACACATTTCATTCTTGCATCACTTGTGTTCAGATTTTTGCATCTTTTTCTTAAGGCATAACAATACATTGGACTGCTCCTATCCAAATATTGCATTTTAAATTTTAAAAAAGTAAGAAAAATACAGTGCAATTCCTCAAATTAAGTACTTCAGAAATAAGCCATCCTTTCTAGATCACGGAAGTCAATACTGGCCACAGAACACTGAAAGTCATACTTTCGGCCTTAACTCTTTGAGGCCATTTTACTAGAACCAGACTGAAAAATGCTTTGAAGATTCTTACTGAAATTCTAGAGCTTAAAATCTTAGAAATTATATTAGCCTAGCACGTATATTAAGAACAACAAGGGGCTTGAAGAAAGTTGTGAATGCCATTAAAAAAACCCCCACACTACAATGGTAAAGAAAAGGCCAAAGCATTAATAACACTATGCAGTATGAATAAACAACATCTCTAATGTATGTACAGAAATTAAAAGTAAGGCCAGTTCCCTAAAGTTGTTCAGGTATTTGTATGCTCATCATACATTTTTGATTTCTACAAAGATGTATTACTTGTGTTGCAGTCCTGGTATCACTAATACAGGACTTTAGCTGTCTGGCAGGCAAACTCAAAACCTAAATGCAAGAATTAGCATATTAAGATGATTTTTTAAAAAACTTTTCATGGTTTCATCATGAAGGAGAAATTAAAAATAAAAAGATACTAGGTCCTTATTAAAAAATACCAATTTTTAAAAAGCAGTTCCAGAGGAAATAGGTTCAGCTACACCACAAGATATGGTTCTTTTCTCAAAACGGAAGCCAACTAAATTTTGATATTGCTGTAGAAGAGAATAGCAGAGAACACTTTATGTAAGTCATTATTTTTCCATCATTTTCTATTATCCAAACACACACAGAGTTAAAACCAGGAGCATCTAGTTCACCAGATGATTCACTAGTGAAGAAGACTGGCTTATTATCCCTAGAGCCTTCAATCATTGTTTAATTTAAGCCAAGTTTCTACTGGGTACCTGCTAAATATCTCTTGTATGGTCCAGGCAAAAGGACACACCTTTTCACTGCAGCTCTGCCTCTTTGTACTTTCAGCTGTAACACTCAAGACACTGGAATATGTAGCTGAGATTACATCGGGGCTTTTTTCCTGAAACCTCCACTGGTCAAGTCTACAGACAGAAATTTTACACAAAAAACTTCACATTGGAAGAGCATAGGTTGTGACAACGAAATAAATACTGATAAGGAGCAATCTTCATCTTCAAATCAGCCAAGAGTACCACCATTTGTAAAGTGGAGGAGAAGAGGTGGAACAATTTTATTAGTCTTAGTTTTGACATCCATTGCTGCCAGATAAAGAGCAGTGCCTAGAAACCTTCCTTATTCAAGTAGTAATAATCTGTATTGGCAACACACATCCAAACACATGAGGATGGAAAAGGTATAGCAGCACTTCTTGCTCATAACAAGAAAGTTTTTCATAGAACACTAAAGAACCCCAAAGATGTCAAATAAAGAACCTGCAAGAACTGTGATGAAGAAACTATGCATACTTGTTACTCCTGTGGAAAGTTAAAGCTCCAGAGAGATGAAAGAAATTGCAAAGGGCTTATGGAACAGTTGGAAAAAGCTGAATGTAAAAGTATCGCAGCATTGCACCATTATTACTGAGCATCTGGAGAGCATTCTAAACCCAAGAGGATTAGAAATCAATTAAAACCCTAAGAATTCTTTGCATTTGCCCTTGAGGTCACACACTGCTCATCCTGCTCCTTCATACTGCTACAGGTTACAAACACAAAGAGCAAAAGCAGATTTGTCATGTAAAAGTGAAAACAAAACACAACACACATGTGGTCAAGCTGCCTACTAGTTAAGGATTTATGTGAAAGAATGAGGACTCCAGCGACACCCCCCTCTTCCCTACACTCCCCTTCCTCACCTGGGTACACAGCAGCAGCCTCCCTCATCAGGGTTAAATTACTGCTTTCCAATAGGTGAGCTGGATCTGTCCTATTCATTAGAGTTTTTATGCTACATGTTCATTGTCTCTGGAGAATGAGCCAGTAGACTTGAGGGCTCTCCTCAAAG
The DNA here is from genome assembly GCA_013398175.1 of Climacteris rufus. Taxonomy (NCBI): domain Eukaryota; kingdom Metazoa; phylum Chordata; class Aves; order Passeriformes; family Climacteridae; genus Climacteris; species Climacteris rufus. The sequence continues at coordinate 802,038 of VZRZ01003575.1, read as the reverse complement.
GGCTGTCCAGTAGCCATGTACCACTGCTTTCCAGTCCTGTGTAAATATAAAATTTGTTCAACTAAAAGAAAAACTTAGAATAATGAGTTGTACTGATTTTACAGGGATTTCGTCCACACTCCATACCCATAAACTAGCATCTACAGGGTTAAAGCAAGATTGTGTGAAGATTCTTCTTCTCCCAAGTGCATAGTTAGAGACCTGGCCATGCCTCAAAAATACCTCCTAAATCTACAGAATCCTTCACAATTTGTCTTATATATTCTCAAAACCCTGGATGGCTAGCATTAGAAACCAGGCTATTACCATTATGACTCAATTAACAAAAAGCCCAGACTCTGTGTCCTACCTACCACATTCCTTTCAGCCAAGTGCTGATACCTCAATAAGGAAGAAAATTGAGGAAAACATGGGTAGGATTAATCGGTGCTTAAAAGTCACAAACAGACAAACCACACAACCACTGACAGCCAACTGCTGCGTGAAAGGCTCCTGTGTCTGACTAGACTTGTTCTGGTTTAGATTCTAATCCTGGGGAAGCTAAACTTCACTTTCTAGGAATGTTTTTGCTCATGTAGGGACTTAATGAAGAAACCCTACACTCCAGTGACAGACATGGCAAGGGGAAGGGCAGAAGGAGATCTTATCCATACAAGGGCAAGAATTTATTTTCTGTAGAAAATGAGGCCTGGCAAAATGAAAGCAGGAAACCCAGAAAGGAACAGGTCTGCAGCATTTGTTATGCCCTACTTCTGCTGCCAACACCTGTGCTCAGAAAAAAGGTAAGCAATAAGGTTGTTCAATCCCACTCTGTTACCTGACACACACTATAGAAACATGTACCATTTTTAAGATGCTGGGTAGTCATTACAGTTCAATTCTCGGAGACGCAAATACAATTTGCCATAGTATGTACTTTCATGATGAGAAGCAAACTACATCATTACCAAAGACCTAAATCAAAACAATATTCGAATCAATAAATTCCTGGACAAGCAAAGAGAAACTAACCCTTCCCTTTATTCACAATTTCTGTGCTACCTCTTGTTAAACTGCTAGCCAATTAATAGCTGGACAATTTCTCAGATACAAGAAAGGCTCTCACACTGAGCCTCTTAAAACCAGAGTTAAAGCAGGAAAAATCAGTAATTGTTTGAGGGAGAGGAAGTCTCACATTCACCTTTGTTCCAGTAGCTCCTGGCAAGAGAAATAAATACTCACAACAAGCATTCATGTTTTTTTCAAAAAGACAACCATGCAGGGCAACAAAAAGTACACCCACAGAGAAGAAAAGAGCAATAATTTCCCAAGAGAAATGAAGACATAAGCAAAATATTCTGTTCAAGCCTAATGAGTGCCAAAGAAAATCTCAGACTGGAGTTTGCTGTCTAGTCTATATACACAAATGGAAAGAAAAACTGTTTTAAGAAGTCACCCCTAAAATCTTACGTTGGAACATTTTAATTCATGCACTGTGGCTATAGTTATGATCCCAAAATCTTTCATAGACCTAATTATGCCACTGAACATTTAACCTTTCACCTTTCTAGAAAGTTATCCCCTCTCCCACACAGAACAAATGTTCAAGGAATAGATAATAACAGGTGAATTGACCTAGACATAGCTTTTCGGTACTAAAATCAAAATCAAATTTAACTGCCAAGTAGCATAAGACATAGCAATACCCAAAACCTGCTGTATTGTACATAACTTTAGTTTTAACTACAAGGATCTAAACTGAGAAGCATCTTTAGCACTTCAGAAGATTAACTACATCATCTGATAGAGATTGCTTTCAGAAGAAAATTTAAGACAATCGTATTTCATTATTTCACTTACGAAAAACAAGCCATTTCTTCTACACTTGAATATTGACATATCCCTTGTACCATAATTTAAATAGGGAGTTTAAATCCTTTTTGATTAAGTTTTAGAATATGTGGAAAGAAGCTCATCTTTACACCAGTAGAAAAAGGATTACTGTCAAGTATTTTTACCAGTCATGGCTACGTCAACCAGAACATTGCAGAAATTATTTATTATTATTTTTAATACAACTTTATTAATTAAAGTAACAATCTTAATTCTCTAGGAGAGCAAAAAAAATGTCATCCTGGGCTTGCTGTTCCTCCTGAAGTAAGCAAAGCTCCACTGAAGAAGCTTTTATGAAAAGTATAGACCATTGCTGCTGCCTGAGACAGCAACAAAAAAACCCAGAGCCAGATTCCACCACCACAACTCTTGGGAGGATTCTTCTATTTTATCTGCTCTCTGCCAAGAGAAAGTGTAGTCATTGAGAAAGAGTGAGTTTCTTTATATAATGGAAATGGAGAATTTTAGTAATATAAAGTAAAAATAAATTGTAGCAGCAAAACTCCAAACCAGCTGTAGACACAAGTGTACAGAGCACTGTTTAGAGATACTCAAATACAGTAATACAGCCTTCACATGTACCAAAACTTGCTACAGCTGAACTCTATTGCTTCTGAAAGCCTGGTAGTACCTTTTCTAAACATAGGTAACCAGCACAAGTACAGGATGATCAAATTAGGGAACATTTAACCAAACTGGACAGACATAAATCCATGAGACCTAGTGGGGTGCACTTGTCAGGGCTGTGTGATCTGCCCAATGTCATGGCAAGGTCACCCAATGATTGCAGAAAGATCATGGCAATCAGGAGGGGTTCCTTAGAACCAGAAAAAAGCTGTATTTAGAACAGCTTAGAGAACAATTTAGGGAGCCAAAGGCTTGTCAGCCTCACCTCAATCCAGGAAAAGTGACAGAGCTTCCTGGAAAACATTTCCAGGCCAAGAAGGTGACCAGCACTCATTATGGATTTATACGTGGAAGTCATGCTTGACCAACCTGACAGACAGCAACAGTGAAACAACTGGCTCAGTGAACGAGGGGAGTACAGCAGATGTGGTTTATCCTGACTTCAAGCAACCCTTTCCAACTTTTGTATCCCACAGCACGTTCACAGATAAATGGATGAAGCACACACTAGCTAAGTGTACAGGGGAACAAAACTGACTAACGTGCCTGGCAGAAAGATACTCAGAGAGCTATGACACTTTACTCTGGGGAAGAGGGGACTCAGACGGAATCTTAGCAAAAGTGGACAAATACCTGGAGAGGAGAGAGAGAGTGGAACAAAGAAGACAGACTCTTCTCAGCCACAGCCAGCGAACAGACAAGAAGGAATGGTCACAAACTGAAATACAAGCATTTCCATTTAAAGACTAAAGCTTTTTTTTTCTTTTAAAACCTACAGATGACTGAACACTGGAACAGGCTGCTCAGGGACACCGCAATATCTTAATCTTTGGAGGCACTAAATAAATCTGACTTGCGCAATATTCTGGGCAACGTGCTCCAGTTGGCTTTGTTTTGAGCAGAAGGTTGGATTAGAGATCCGCAGAGGCGTCACTTCCCATCTTTGCATTTGTGTACTTCAGGCTCTATAGACATTGAGATATGGCCAGGAGTTGATAGGAAAATGTTGTAGTGTAATTTTACTACCTCTACAGATCTTCACTGGCAGACTAGTATTCCAAAACATCAAAAATTCCTCAGCAAGAGGCTCTGGAGTAAGAGCACCTATGTTCTCAAACTGTGCTAAAAATAGATGAGGACCTTCAGGCTTATTGGCTACAAAAGAGTACAATGACACATGAACCTGAAGAGGAAGATCAGCTACTAGATATTCTTGACATAAAAGACATACTTGACATAAAAGAACATACTATTAGCTCCAACTTAATGCCAACCCGGCTAACTGGAATTGAAATCCTCCTGCTACAAGGCTTCTTTTTATACCCCTCTTAGTATGTTCTGAAGTTTCAAAAATTCTAGTAAACTCAAGTTGCAACAGTATATCAACAATTTTCACCATGTATTTCAGCAATAGCTTATTGTTTCCATAACCTTATTTTTAAAAAAGTTATGCAAGACCACCATCCAGTTCTGGAGACCACAGCACAGGAAAGATATGGACCTGTTGGAACAAGTCCAAAGGAGGACCACAAAAATGATCAGGGTGCTGGAGCACATCTCCTATGAGGACAGGCTGAGAAACTTGGGGTTGTTCGTCGTGGATAAGGGAAGGCTCCTGTAAAACCTTGTAGCAGCAATCCGCAATAATGAGACAGCACACACCTTGGTTCGCAGAGATCCAAGAGCCAGCCAGTGAGCCCCGTTTATTGTATTGTCCTTTTTATATAGAAGGAACCCAGGTATATGATTGGCTAGGTTCTACACCACCCTAATCCGAAACATATCGTACAAGGATGACAAACAGGTGCTTTATCTTATTGTTTTTCATACCTCCCATGGGAAAGAAGGATTTTCTCACGAGCAGCCCCAGGCAGCAAGCCTTGGGCGGCTACAAAACCTTATCATAATCTTTCAGTACTTAAAGAGGGTTTATAATTGGGGACAGACTTTCTAGTAAGGCCTGTTGCGATAGTACAAGGGATAATGGTTTTAAACTAAAAGATTTAGACCAGATATAACAAAAAATTATTTTACAATGAGGGTGGTGAAACTCTGGAACCTATTACCCAGAGAGGTAGTGGATACCCCATCCCTGGAAACATTAAAGATCAGGTTGGAAGGGGCTGTGAGCAACCTGAGCTAATTGAAGATGTCCCTGTTCATTGCATGGGGATTGGACTAGATGACATCTAAAACCCAAACTACTCTGTGATTCCATGTTGATGCCACAAGCAACTTCCTTACAGAATGTCAGCAAAAACAAAAATGAAAAGCTGCAATAGAAATATGTTCTAATAGGTACTGCAAAAAAACCCCAAAACATCGGCTGAGTACATCTGTTGGTGACCAGCTGTTGCCTTTCGTCTTGCCCTTCAGTGGTGAACAAGATCAAGTACTGCCATCGTTGCATCAGTGACAAAACAATACAAGAGCCACGAGCACAGTAAAACTCTCAAATTGGTACACTTTGTCTTCATCAGTTCCCACAACAGCATTACTATCTTTCAAGGATAGGATTTAAGCAAAATACTCACTCTAAGTAATTATTACAAAATTTAAGAAAAACTTCCCTCAAGTTTCTCTATTACATGCAGTCACTTACACAGAAAGAAGATTGTGTGCAACCTGGCAACAAAATAACATCCTGCTTCTCCACAATGTATACAATCATACAAGCAATAAAAGCTTGGACTCTCCACAAACTGACAAGGTTACTTGTAATGTGACAGCTAGACTTGATACAAATTCTCCTTTTACTCTCAAACAAGTTTGCATGAGTCCTCATTAAAAGATAGTTCTTCCTAGTTAACTATCACTGATATCAAGGCAGGGTTTCTGGAGTCTTTTTCTTTCTTAAAAAAACCAACCCAACAAAAAGAGAGCCGATCTCATAATTGCTCCTTTTACAATACCATCTGCAAATCTTATTTTTTTCTTTTACAGAAACAAAGAAGGAAATTGAGGAAAATAATTATTTTAATAGTTTCACAGTAAAGAGTACTAAAACATCTTCCTCCAAGCTAGTATGCTGCTTAAAAAGACTTCAGTATAGCATTACTGCAGCTATTATACACATTTGTACATAAATCCCTGAGAAAGAAAAGTGTCATGTGATTCAAAATGTAATGAATGATTCAAAATTATTCAAAATGTCATGTGATTTCTTGATTCAAAACACAGGCATGAAAAAGAGCTTCCTGTTGCTTACTTTACTCTAAGAAGGGTAAAAAAGGTTAAAAAAAACTTCCAAAAGACAACAATTTCCCCCCATTTACTTGTTTAAGGCAGAGATCACAAAAGTGTCTAGGATGAAGAGACCTATTTTGCCAACAAATTATTTTTGTTGAGTTTGGATACTGGCACAGAGCTGGAACCTTTTCTTTAAATACCTGTTCAACCACAGCCAACTCAAGCATAACACCCAAATGATAACACCTCCTTTATGCTTCAGTTCCTTTAAGGAGGTCTCACATAAACCTGTCCTCAATGCCACGTCTGTGCTAGAAGGCACACAAGTAACTTGGAACTAAGGGCTATGATGAGACAACTAACAGCATTTCCCTCGAGGTCAGCAACAACACTACTAGTTCTCAACCTGAACACTATTTGCATAATCAAGTGATGAAGCTGGTCTATCCAATCACAAGCTGTGTTTCTATACACACAGAAAATGTTGTGTATTTGTTTTTGTCAGCAAGATGGAAGAGATTTTACTGGCAGCCCACCACCCACTTCTCAGCTTTTCAAGCTCTCTACTCCTTAATGAAATAGTTGCCCTAATTTAGCAAAGCACATGTCCCGTATTAAAAAATAGGGCATAGCTAACCATATAACAAAGAGCAGAAATAAACCACTTGTGCATTTCAGCCTTCAAATGTCATCCACTGTCTTCTGCCAATCACTTTCCTAACACAAACAAGACCCACAAAGGAGCAAACCAATTCCTAGTTAGGAATTGTTCACAGAAGTAAGGAATCCAGAAGTGGCTAAGGGACTGAAACTGTCAGAAAACTAAGTTCTGTGAGGATTTTTTGGGGTTAGCAGTTTAGACTTAAAACCACGCATCCAATTCTGAATACATATTGATTTTTATTTTTTTGCTCTCACAAGGAATTACACAGTATCAACATCAGTTTGGATTTTATGAAGTCCAGTTTGGTAGCAGAAACTTCAAATTCAGTTTAGAAACGTTAAAGCAGTTTCATCTCCTTCCATGCCTTTGTGGAGTGAGTAAAAGAAGGATTAAGATGTGCAAGTCCTGGACTCCTGCTACATTAGCTGAGACAGGTCTACTAGAAGCTTTCCCTGTCATGCAACCCCAGCATCCAAGTTTATTCAGGCCTCTGACTGGCACCCATTTAACAATTTTTTTTTTTTTTAAATGTACAAAAGAGCACTATGTAAAGCTACCATCCAAGTCAAAGATAACTCCATAGAGTACAGTTAGTTAGCTTATATCTATTAACAACATAATAAAATAAAAAGAGATACTCCCTTCCCCCAGAAGCATTTTCTGAAAGAATAATATTTTATGAAATAACAAGGATGTTAGCCACTAAGTTACTTTCTAAAAAGCTATCGATAAAATTAGCAACTTTTTAAAGCCTAAATCTCCCACAAATCTGGAGCTGTGTGTGTCTATATAAACACACATGCTTGAATACACACACAGACTGTTCATTTTTTAGAAAAGAAAATTCTGTTTTATGAGGAACTGACAGCAGCACAGCCAAGTGCTGAGTCTGACCCTCCTCCTGCCCCTGCCACGTGATCTGGACAACAACATACAACATAAGCACGGAGCTTAGAGTAAATTTACTTTTTGGAGACAAACTGAGTAAACACACACACACACAGACAATCATTTTGCATTGCTCAGTTGACAGTTGCATAAAAAATGAGCATCATAAGCAGCATTTTTGAAGATTACTTTCAGTTAACAGCAGTTGGGCACTGTCAGAGCGCAAATTCACTTTCTAAAAAAACAACATTGCTTGAACGATTGACATTTGGAAAACTGCTCTATTTACATCCCAATCTTGCTGTTAAGAGGCAAGTTTCATCTCTATGAATGTAGCAGTGTAAAATCCAGCCACAGGTAAAATGTGAGAACAGACCCTGGACAAGTACCAAAAGTCAGGATAAGATCATATAAGCAAGTGCAATACAAAAAACACCATTGAGTAGCACCATAATATTTACAGTAGTCCTACAAAGAGCATCCAATTGCAGCTGTTACACACTGTGGAGGTGTATGAGAAGACTAAGCAAGACAGAACAACAAAAAAAAAAAAGAACACCAAAAAAACCTCAAAACATACAAAAATACTTCTATGAGAACAGCAAGATACATAACTTCATGTTTAGCACGTCAAATAGTAATGTGCAAATGCGACTCACTCAGACATCAAAACAAAGTGAGGGAAAAAATGCACAGCCTAGGAGCCTTTTAGCACCCAACTTGATGAGACTCTGCACTTGACTCTGGGAACCTCATGGACTAGAAAAAAAATAAATACCAGAATGAAAAACTGTCCTTGCTGCTGAAGATGGAGGATTCAGGAAAGATACCTCAAGGGGATGTCACAATTTTGTAATTAAATAATGCAGTAGAAGCTAATTTACTGCCTTTCCCACTCCCTTATGCTCATTAAAATATCCTGTGAGGCTTCACAGATTCTAATAATCTGTATAAATAATTGGTAAAAGACTATGATTCAACTCATTAATGAAAATAGTGCAAGACTGTCATGGTACACTGTTTTTAAGCACTGCATGTGAAGTAAATCCAGCAACACTTCGTGCAGAAACAAATCCTTACATACGCAAAAATCTATAGGTCTTGAATGCCAGAATTTTTGGACTAAAAAGATTTCCATACACAACAGTAGATATGTCAGAACACTTGCCATCACTGAATTAGCAGAGATCTAGTTTGAAATGAAAGGCAGCATTCACAAGGAGTTAGTGTCCAATAGCACCTTCAAGAAAAAGGAAAGTCTGAAAGCTTAGGTCTATAATGCAGACCTTAACCATATTCCCCAGCGAAGGCAGGGATCTGAGAGGGCAACATACTGCAAAATGGCCACAGACTGACCTATTTCTCCACAGTGCTACGTGCTGGCAATCCCTAGAAAGCTTTAGTTACTGTATACCATGTCACAAATCATAATTAAAGCTACCTTTGTGAACCCTGTTGACTGTGCTGTGTAGTCACTGTATCTCATGACAAAGGCAGGTTTCTGTACTGGTGCTTACTTTAGCAGAACACTGGGATCTACACAGGAATTCTATCTGCCAGCACTTTGTGAACAGAAAAGACCAAAATAAAAGTTTGGAGAAGGAACGTTTTCAAAATAAGAACTGAGTGAAAGTTATTCCTAAAGGTTTGCATTAAAATCTTCCCAAATTAAATATTCAGATTCAAAAAGAAAAACAAAATCAGTTTGTCAACAAGGCATATGATTCAGAAAGGATATTGATTTCCTTGTCTAAGGTGTTGTTGCATCTATTTCTCCTTTGCCATCCTCTGTTCTCTACAGTACCAGGCTCTTGTGTTATGTCAAGTTTTTCATGATACATTTTAGCTGATCGACTGGAACTGTTGCACATTGTCACCAGTCCTCTATAGACCAGCTTTGGGAAGGAGCAAGTGCAGGAGATGCCCAAAGAAAATCTTATCCACAACTGCAGGATTCTGGACAGCTGACTTATTAAAAAGACATCCCTTCATAAGGTTTGAACATCACTATTGTCAAAATTTTGTACCGTTACTTAGCTTCTCTCAAATTTGACTGGTTCTCAGGTCACAGTTTAATGACAAAGTCACTTGGGAAGAAAACCAGTGTTGAAAAGTTAGTTATTTTGCAAAGCAGCAATTACTCCTCAATGCCACAGCTCCGTTTCATACATAAAAATCGATTGGATTGTTCCTCCAACTCATATCACAAAGCCAAATTCCTCATATTACAGAAGCCTGCAGTTTTAAAGTTCTTCCCTTGAGGATAAGAAACTGCTTCAGGTGGTAAGAGGGACAGCATCCAGTTAACCTTTCCCCAAAGGTCCCAACCAACAACTGGCACTACAGTCAGCACAGAGGGTTTTTCTGGGCAGAAACCTCAAGGAACAGCATGCAGCAAAGCACAGACAGACACTGCCAAGGTGTGTCTGGTCAACTCAGCAATAGTTAAAGAGCAACACACTTCCATTCAGTTTCCTCATCTGTGATGATGGAGAGTGTCTTTCTGGTCAGCTGCAACAGAATTACATTTTAAGAGAGGTCCTTAAACAAAACACTTGACTTTTGATACCTTCTACAACAAAAGGCTGCTCCATCCACTGTCAGACACAAGGCCTTCTCTTACTTAAAAAACCAAGCAAAGAACTAAATAAGCGAAAGTCAAATTATTTATCTCTATGGCAAGAAAGTGAAGGAGAGCAATAACCACTCCTGCTAAGGCAACTAACAATTTCCACTGCATAGGCAAAAGCCCTACAAGTACTGCTCCATGATAAAATTGATTTGTTGCTCCAGTGATCTATTAGCAGCAGCAGTGCTCTTCAAACACAACTGCCAGAACACATTCAGAAAGACTTATTTCAAGCTTTAACACTTCAGTCTGAGTCTACTACATACTACAATAAGCCTGAAATCTCAAGTTCCATATATTTTTCAGGTAAACAAATTTCCATAAACAATCTGCCTCATAAAAAGTATTTTTGAAGTCCAAATGAAAACTAGGAAAGTAATCCTGTATTTAGTAGTGTACTTTTAGAAAGACGTAAATTCTTATAAACAAAAATTGGTATGTTATCTTTATTTTTAATAAGTGTTGTGTTCATATACTACCTGCATGACATGATTCTCAGTTAAGCAATTTTATTTACATTTAAGCTTCATTCAGAGAAAGTTTTAGCCTGTCTAAAATATTAAATTAATAGAAAATAAACACATTCAAAGATGCTGTCAGTTATTCACCAGACTCTGTAAACAAACTAATTTAGACTCCTCAAACATCTAACTCTCCTGTTCATCTTAACATGGTAGCTTCCAATAAAATTGTATTCAATAAAGCCTTGGCCAAGCAAATAAATAAAGGCAGTTCAGTGTAGTTTATATGATTAGTCACAAACACTTAGCTGCCTGAGATTATTATATACACAGCACATACATAAATTTCTAAAACCTGTCTAAGGACTGATAAGAGTAACAATGTAATACCCTATTTCCTAGTAATAAGTTATCTCCTGTTTTAGAAGCAGTAGCTTGAACAAGAGTTATCCTTGCCCTAACATATCTGTTCAGCTCTGAGATGAGACCCAGTTTGGGCAAATTCCTGATGTTCCACAGTCCCTGAGCAGATGGGAAGGAAGGCTGTGTGAAAAACAACAGCCATTTTAAAAATCATTTGCAGCCTTCCTGAAATCTCACCTAAGATATCAGCAAGCAGCAAGTTGGAAAACAGCCTTCAAGAAGCTCAGCTGATGAAGGTACTTTTCTCCACCCCCAAAATGACACACCATAGTACAACATCACCCCACAAAGCCCAACAGGCTGAAAACTGTGTGCCACAGACCTAACTAGAGATGCCACTCCATGAACTTCCACACAATATTCAGGTTGCTTTTAAGGTACGCAGCTACCTTTCCACTCAGGCGGTCAATCACATCCTATTAAAAAGCAACTTTTTACAGCAATTAAGCAGTTCATTTGTCAAAGGCACCAAAAGCCCTAGTAGTTTATGAAAATAAAAAGGCCTCCCTTTATCAGGTTTAGATTTGTACTCTTCTGTATCACTCAGGAAAAAAGTATCATGAGAGCTTCTCCAAGTCTCTCAGTAATTGATGATGCATAGAAGTTGCCAGGGAACACAGATCTATGAGCACATTGATGCTTATAAAGTTTTGGTCATGAAGTCTGGGGTTTTTTTTAATTTATTTTAGTTTTAAACCACTATTCTACCTACTTCTCAACACAGGTAATGGTCTGTACTGCAAAGATTAGTTTGCCACATGTAGTCTGCACTCCCAGGATACAATCTCCACTGTGAATAGAGGAGAGAGATTAACTAGTTAAGAACACCCTAGTTGCACTCATCCTCCTCTTCCTCACAGTCCCTATCAGGTTATTCTGGAACAGTTAAGCTCTCCTCCCCTTCACTGGGGGCTACAAAGACTCAGAGTCAGTCACATTCCTCCCCAAAAACTGTACATTTATTGATGTGATCAGTCCTCTGAATTCACAAGAAAGCTCAGGCATGCATCCATGCCTTCCTATCATTGAAGTAAACACCCCTCAGCAACATGAATTTTTGCAAGTGACCAGAACTATCAACACTGACCCTTTCAACTCTGGTGAAAAAGAAAGATTTCCCTTTCAACTCTGGTGAAAAAGAAAGATTTCCCTTTCAACTCTGGTGAAAAAGAAAGACTTCCCATTTCAGGAGGAATGCAAAGAGGCTTTGATTGCAACTTCCAGGTTCACCCCATTTATGGAGAAGTTATTCTAGCGGCAGTATTGAGTGAAACCCCACAACAACAAGAACATCTTTATCTTAAAGCTTCTGACTTCATCAACTCTTCAGAAAGCAGAGCTCATTTGGCAATAAATGAAAGGAACTGCAAAATCTGCTCTAAAAGTGGCGTCTTTCCCCTTTCCTTTACACAATCTTCATGCATATTTTGGATGCGAGAGGTGTATTCTTTGGCAGTTGCCGTCTGAACTCCCAAAGAATGGAGCAGACCACAAGATTATCTCCCTGGTTTCACCCACAACCCTCCAACGACAACAAAAAAACGGGGGGAGTGATCCTATACAGTTGCCCAATATGCCCAGGGGCAGACGTACATCCTATACAGTTACCTAAATACTTGGAGGGCAACACATACACAGGACAGAGAAAAGTTAAAGAAAGCTCAAAACTAGCTGGCAGGAAGACAAACTTTCTGTGCTTGCCATTGGTTTGCCTGACACCAGCTGACTGTTCCAGTAGTCCTTCACACCAGGAGTAAAGCAGCTGAAATTCATCCCTGATGCAACTCCAGCGAGACTAATAGGTTTCCATAAGAACGAATCGGGCACTGTATATCTAAAACCAAACCCACTAAAGTTTCACTGAAGCGAAATTGCAGTAGTACAATCTATGGATAACAGCTGGAGAACATTAACTCTACCCCCAACCCTTGCCGGGGTTAATTTTTTTCTTTCTGTTCAGACAGGAAGCAGTCATATACCATACTGCATAATATAAGGATCCTGGGACATAAAGACGAGTAGAAAAGGATTACAAAGAGCGCTCTACAAATTTTTAGCAAAGTTAACGCTGCCATAACCCTTGAGCTGCCCTCGCATAGCCAATCCGCGCCGCTGCCCCGACATCATGAGCTGAGATAGCACTTAAACTCTTATCTAGTAAAAAAAAAAAGTAAAAATTAAGGGTGTTTTTAAGGGTCGCAGAGCAGCGGGAGCCCAAGGATTGTGTCGTGGATCCTGGAGGGGGTCGTCCCGCCCAGGGAGGGAAGGACTCCGCCGCGGCGCCCCTCGTCCGGTCACCCCCTCCCCGGCCGGGACGACCCCGACAGTACCCCAGCACCCCTCTCCCCCCCGCCCAAACTCACCCTCGCTGCCGTACTGCTTGCCATTGTTCGCGCCCATCCTGCCGCCTTCATGCTCGTCGCCGCTTTCCCACGGCGCCGCTCAGCATCTCTCCCGCGGGGCGCCGAGCGACCGCGGCTGACGGGCTGCAGCCGTGGCGCGGCCGTGGGGGAAGAGCCCCCGAAAGTTTTCACTGCGACATGTCCAAAGCAGCCTTGCAACTTCCTTCGCTTCTTCTCGGGTGGTCGACACCCTCCCTTCCCCCTACCGAAAAAAAAAAAAAAAACAAAAAAAAAAACCAAGAAGAAAAGAAAACAAAAAGGCAAGAAAAAAAATTTAAAAAGGAAAATAATCAAAAATGCGACGTATAGGGGCTCCCTGGCCGCCCCGGTTTCCAGCCGGGGTGTCAGGGCAAGGGAGGTGGCTCCAGTTATAATCCACAAGCAGGACGGGCGGGACGGCCTCCGGGCGCTGCCTCCACCGCCCTGCGGCCGGCGCTGGGCTCCTCCGATGCTTCAGCGCCGCTCCGCCTTCCTCCTCCTCCTCCTCCTCTTCGCAGCCCTGCCGCTGTGCCGCCTCCCCCGGGAGGCCGCCGCCAGCCACTTGTTGCCCGGGGCGGGAGGAAAGGGAGAGCCTCCGCCGCAGACTTTTGTTAGCGGCAGGCGCCTCNGCCCAGCGCCGACGGGCCGGGGGAGGGAGGGGATGGGGATGGAGCGGGGATGGAGCCCGGAGCCGGCCCCGGCCCTTAAAGACACAGCGCCCGGCACGGGGGCTGCCCGGCCGCTGTCCCCCTGCCTCCCCCGCTGTCCCAGCAGGGCGGCACGGCGGCGGGGGCTGCTCCAGAGACTCGCCCGGGGCGGCACTGCCCGTCCTTCCTACGGGCACGGCAGGCGCTCTGTATTCTGCACCTTCGAGGCACCACCGGCCCTGTGCAACTCGCAGGAGCTGTCAGAAAGTCACCGTGTGTAGAGGGAAGCCGCACACCAGGGTAGTTCACTTCTCTCTCCCTCCGGCTGCTCCGGAGTTCGAGCTGTTCTCTCCTTGCAAACGGTATTCCCACAGACGCTCAATTCCAGTGAATCACTCCTGGCCTTTGCAGTCACATCAAATAAAAAATATCCAACTGTTGAACATCCCCCCAAATTAGTTCTCCAGGTATCCTACAGGGTTATATCTCATCCTTTGGGATGAGATGTTTAATTCAGCTTTCTTAAAAAACAGTTTCTTCTTCTTTCACCCCAACAGACAGACTCAAACTCTCAAGAGCACTGAGATTTTCAGGAAATCAGAAGTGATAAATGCCTGTTCAGTTCAAATGTTGGGGCCATTATTGCAAACTCTGACAGGGATTCAGCTGCTGTTATCAGCATCATCTAACAGGACTTCACATATCTGAAATGGTGGAGTGTGTTCGGTGGACACCGTTAGGTTCTTTCCGAAGAGCAGCCCACCCAAACAACATAATCCAGAAGAAAGGTTTTCACTACTACATGGGAGCCCACACCCCCTCTGCCTGGCAAAATGGGCTGGATAACAAGAGATGCTGCCAAAAGGGAGTGAGGGTAAACTCCCTGTGTGAATAGGTTAATACTGAAACTGCCAGTCCCAAGAGGTGCTTTCCCCCAACGGGCTAGCGAAAATTAACAATGAGGTTGTTCCAGACAGCTGTTACCCAGATTAAGTGGTAATCAGGAGTTACCAAAGGCTTTCTGGAAAAGAATCAGATTTTAAAGTAGTGAAAAAGAATGATGAAAGTATGTGATAGGTGGAGAGAAACACTGGAGCAGACACAGAGCAGCAGTCCTGCCTGATCTGGTGCTGCTATCTTGCCTCTGCCTTGGCCTGAGGGTGCTGGCCCTCCGTCTGGTGTCACGTCAGGGTGCAACAAGCAGGGATCCATACTCCAGGTGTACAGGGGCTCTTGTGGCACATAACTATACCTGAAATGTGAGTTACACAGGTACCTGCAGGAGGTCTGTGGGGATAGGGAGGACTCACACTTCCAGAAGAGGGATGTCAGCTTGTAGCCCACACAGCCTGGAGAGTGGTGTGCCCAAAGCAATGCATATTTGAGACAAGGACTTTTTAGGATTAGTTGTGTAGCACTTTACTAACATTTTGCAAGTATCTATTATTGGGGTGCTCATACTGACCCTCAGCATATGTCACTGCTTACCCAGTGAACATGTCCTTGTTAAAAAGACAAAACCATTTTAATTCCAATTTGATTTAAACCATGAGTTGAGCAGTTTTCCCTGCACTATGCTATGATCTTATGTATGAAAAAGCCTGTCTTCCTAAACATACCACAACACACAGAGGACAATTATTACATGTACGGACAATTCTGAGTGAATTATATCTTTGTCAACTTGCACAAAAAGCATATGAAACTGCAGAGGCACTGACAGCACTACAGAGGTGTCTAAAACCTGAAGTTTTAGGGATTGGAGCTTAATTTTTTTTTAAAAATGTGCATTATCAGTAAGAGGTGGGTTAATTACCAGAAGCTGAAATGGGTGCCAGCAGCACAGATGACTGACAAGTAATCAGGCAATTTTTATTAGGCTCTAATCCCATTAGATACCCATCATTAATTTTCTCCTTGCCAAAAAGTTTTGAGCCTGATTCAATACTGAATACTACAATACAGTACTACACACACCCTGCAATTCTCAAAAATCAGTGAAGGTCTAAGACAATAGTACCTTCTGGGGTCAGACTCATCAATGACTTTTGAAACAAAATACAAATTAGTCTGAAAATATAGATTTCTGTAATCAAATGTTAATTTCTAAGAACGGATATTAAACAAACTTAGTACTGTTCCAGGACAGGCAGACTTTGACACAACTGTCTGTTTTTAACATCCTCTACTTTCTTTTTGAGAGTTACTTGTTCAAGGGCATGGCAGGGGAGTGGGGGAGCAATCTGCCTTCCATAAGATGGTAAAAGGTTGTGGGGCAAGGCTAATATCTGCCTCACATATGGGCCCAGAGACTGCCAACAAACACATACATCTAAGTATATTTTTTCCAGCTGTGTGGCTTGTAGGGTTTGAAAAACACACCCCAAACACTTGCTAGAAACTCACCAAGGCAGAGTAGAATGTTAAAGGAAAAAAAAGAGGGCCTTCCATGACACAGCAGCCTACCTTTGTCACTCAAGCCCTCATGCCCTACTCAGCTGTGGGCCAGCACACCCAGCCATACCATCCTCCCAGCCAGTACTGCAGGGCAATGCTAGTCCCCAGCTGTGGGAGAGCACATGCAGGCTGAAAACAACACGTGTCCCTGCTCCATGTGCAGCCCAGCTGTGATTAATTTTAGCCTGAAACACACGGATGGGAGTACCCACTGCAAATGACTCCTGAGGCAGCCTCTCAGCTCCACATGTCATACTGTGTGCTCTGCATCCTGTGGCAGCCAACCATTTGAAAGTTTTCCTGTGTTGGGTCATAGGACCAAGAAGGCCAATGATCCCCATTCTAACCCCTAGAAAGCTGTGCAGTTCTTGCAGCAACCCTTTTTGCATATAAGAGAGAAATTTCTCAGACTGGTTGGAAACATCATCTCACATAGTGCCAAGTTCATAGCTTTATGAAAATAATTTTATGTGATTCAGAGAAAAAAAAAGTCTCCCTGAGAGGGAATATAGCAGTTTCCCTCCAAATTTAACATCTGATGCACCACAACTAAAATGACTCCCTTTGCCAAGGGGTAATTTTGCTTATCAAAACCACCATAGGCTGGTGCTTTGTGAGACAAGAAATTCAGCTGTTGAGGGAATCCTGTAAAGAATAACGACATTAGACAAACAAGTTACTACTCTGACAAGTTTATGACATAAATCTCAGGAATATTTCACCATGACCAGTACCAAAATGATTGGGGAAAAAAAAAAAACAACAAAAACAAACCAAACAAAAACACCCCAAGAACAAAAAGCAACAAGCAAACAAAACAAACCAACCAAAACAAAACACACAAACAAAAACACCAAGAAAAAAAGTCTAGAGAGGAAAGGTCTTGGTTTAGGAAATCTGAGTACAGTTTTCTGATTGACTGAATATTCTGCCACACATCCTGTTACACTCTTTCTATAGGAGAATGAGATGGAGCACACAGGGACAAGCAGTAAAGTATTAGACTCATTTTATTACAAAGACATAAAACTCTCAGTAGAAATGTATTCATCACAGATGATGCTGCTGACAGTGGGTAACTGTTTCATGCAAGGCATTTAGGACAGTCAAACTTGGAGCTTCGTAAGCCCGAAAGCGTCAAAATGAGCAGAGAAATGGCAGTTTGAAGAGGGCCTACAAGTTCCAACTAGGACTGAGTCATCTTATAGCCCTTCAGTATTTACCAAACACTTGGTTCTTTGTGAGATTCGCTGTGGGACCCTGGGAGGCCTATTATGCTCAGCCATGTCGTTTGGGATTTAGTACCCTTACAGTGCCTGCACATGAGACTTAAGAAGACACTTTCAACAATTTCAGAGCTGTTTTACTCATTCTTGGCAAAGTTATGTAGTATTGTTCTTTTTTTTTTCCTCCTTGCCTTCCAGTTAGTCCATATCTTATACATTGAGATTATTCATCTTGAACTACACAGTATATTTATACATAAAGACAAAGAAGTGGTAGGAGTCTCTTGGCTGTGACTGAGTTAAGCTGCCTGAACCACATCATGTAATTCCTGTGCAAAACTGTTTGCAATAAGCCTTTAAGATACTCTCGCCTTCAAAATGGTGCAAAGAACCTGAAAGCACATCAGTTCTGCCATTTTTTTTTTAAATGATCCAAAGGAGATGCGGTGCTTTCTGCAAGGACAGGAGCAACTTTTGGGGTTTTGGCCTCTTAATAGAAGCAGTACAAGCCCACTTAAAAAGGGAGAAGATGGAGTACTATCAAATGCTGGTTTTGCAAGATGGAAAGATTTGTTGTTCCATATGAGATATGCCTTTTTATGCTTTCTTTCTTCATAACAAGATATCAGTGCATTTTCCTTAGACTTGTATCCTGTCCCAACAAGAGGAACTTAGAAATTATTAGAGCTGAGGAAGAATAAGAAAGCTATGGGCCAAAATATTTCTATTTGGATGTGTTGCTACAATCGTTTTTGGGAATGTTGGTATTACATCTCTATTCATTATGGGCCTCCCTCTGTGGTACATTACATGTCTTATGATGCACCATTTTTCTGTTTCATGAACAAAACCACAGCAATTTTGGAAGAAGTAGCCAAACAAAGAGTTTTGGATAAAGAAAATAAAATGTAAAAAATTTGAAAGCAGCAGAACTATTTCCATAAGATATCATCACAGCAATTCCAAGGCTAAATAATTTGTCTCTGAAATTGTTGCCACAGTTGTTTTGGTAGGTTTTTCCTTTTTTTTCCATTCAGTTTTAGTCTAAGCTTTCCTCTTTGAAAGAAAAAATAGACAAATATGAAGAACTTCCAGCTACTTCTAAGTAGCCTTATGTCAAAGTTTCAATTTAAGAACCTTTTGTATTTCAGGCTTTAAAATTCCAACAGCAAGTCTAAGATTATTTTCCTACTTGGTGAAAAAAGCTTTGGGTTTTCTACTTTCCTTTCCTTTCTTTCTTTGAAACATTTAAAGCATTTCATTTCACAATTTGAATTTAAATAAAATGATAACAAAAATCAGTATTCTTTTCACGACAGCAGAAGCCAAGCGATATTTTTCTAATTAAGTCTACTTTTACATCACCATGTTCATAGGGCTGCATGTATTTTGTGAATGCTTCATGATAATGTTGACTGCTTTTGGGCATTGTAAAGGGAAAAAGAAGCCAAAAGAAATTTGACTAATATGTTGCTGGTAACTTAAAGCCGTTATCAAAAGCATATTGTTTCATTAACTAGAAAATGATCCATTAATGCTACGTACCTCCTAAAGAAAGAAAAAGTCTAGATTATCTTCATCATTATAGATAAAAGTTGCGGCCTCGTTGCCCTATGACCTGAGAGTATGTGCCATTTTCTCATTAGTAGCCTTAGTATAATTATGAGTGATTTGATCCGCATGTCTAAAAAGCTACAGGATCTAAGGATAGCTCAGATTATATTTTAAGGGGCAGCTCTTCGTAGAGCCTGTTCTGCTGGCTGAGAACTCTCTTAGCGTCCACTTGCATGAGGTCAGACTGCTCCAGCCAAGCGAAGGCTCTGGTCCCACAATGACTTCAATAAGTCTGGTTGAAATGCACTAAATTAAGGTGGTGCTCAAATTCTAGGACATTTTGGATGAGTTTATGCTGTGATAGGTTTGTCTGATGAGATTGCAGAACACAAAAAATACAGGCAGTTCTATCAAATAAAGATCCAGTTTTACTTTAAACTTCTTTCAGAACTTCAACTAATTCAAATTGTAAAAAGTTTTTAACCAATCTGAAATTTTAAGAGATTTTTGCTGATTTTTCCAGTTTTACAGGAGAAAATCCTGTCAGATCTGATTTTTCCCTTCTTCTAACAACAAAAGCAATAAATAAAGTTCAGACTGTGTTGAAACATGTTTTACATTACATGTAAAATCTGTTGAAAAGTATAGTGAGTTTGAAAAATCAAGCTCCTAAGTTTCTAGTGTTAGAAAACAGGAATGAAAACTGCGTATAGCTCCAGAACCACCATCCTGTATTCCCCTGCCTTGTCTGCAGTATACCTTCCACAACAGACAAACCTGAGGCCTACAGACAAACCTGAGGCCTACAGCCAACACTGCAAGACCACTTAATTCCCAGAAGCAGTTCGCAATTATGTAAATTGTGGCATTTTAATGCATAGGCACAATCAGACATAGTAGAACTGCAGAGGCAAAATTAATTCTGGCATTTCACAGCTTATGTCTGACCTTGCAATTTTAACACAGAGGTTTTTCACTGAATTTAAAACAGAGTGTTGGCTGGTGCATTCTCCAAAAACTGAGCAAAGAATGAACTTGAGATACATTGCCTCATCACATTGACATCTCTAGCAATGATTTTCAGAGTTGGAAGCCTGAACTCTGCTATACAGACTGCTGTTAGTCGGACTAAGAAGTACAGATGGCAACATAAGGTTTTCCAAGCACCATGGTTGTGTCTATGCTTCTTCTTGGAAAGAAGTTGTGGCCTTCCTTCCTGGTGTGGCGAGGTTTCCTTTCTGTGACCAACAGTGCAGGGTGAGGGTTGTGCCTGGGATGTGGACAAACTCTGGAAATCCCTGTCTAGATACAGCCTGCAGGAATCAACACTGGAGAAAGATAAAGCATTTTTTCAGCAATGTATATCTTCTTCCAAGAAGCAGCAGGTGTTGCAGGATCATGGGTGCTGGACATAGGACGCTGCATTAGACTGAGCTTGTTCTCACCATTGCATCTCCATAAGCACTATCTCTTCCGCTTTGACCACTACCCTCACAAACAGTGCCACACCACATGCACACCAAAGACTCATTTCATGTCCTTTCTTCCCATCTGGCTAGTTGTAGTCTCAGCTTCTCAGGCCCCACGTATGCCAGATACCTCACTCAAGAAAGCTCACTCATCCTTCTGGCCTTCCCTCCCTGTTTCCTTCCTCTACTATCTTACCTCCCAAGCTGGTAATCAATACACTCTCGCATTTCCACAGAATTTTTCTCCTCAGCACTAATCTCCACTAACTTCCTTGTACATTCAGTCTTCATCAGTATTCCCTGAACCAATTTTCTTCTGGTCTCTCGCCATTGCCACTGCCAGTTCCATTCTTCTGCTCAGACTGATATTAATGCAAAACATTCTAAGAACATTCACAGGCAGTGGCTTGAATTTTTCAGCCCTGATGTGCTCCCTCCAATTTCTTTCTTCTTTTCATAAGGGGAGGCAGCAAAATTTAGCCACATGAAAGGGAGTTTCATCAAGCTTCTATCAAACAGTTTTGTTGTGTTTCAGAACTTTCTGAGACATCACACTGAGTTGTCCAGCCTGCAGCCAAAATTCCTTATTTTCCCTTGGTGTTGTCAACACAGCTAAGGTGTGAACATCAGTCATGAACCTGCAGAGGACACCAATAGCAGCTGTCTCGATGCAAAGGAAGAGTTCAAGCATCGGCCTAATATGAGCATGTGTACTTCCCCTTGCACAACAGGACAGTCTTGTGTTGTGTGCTCTGCTGGGAGGTTTTTCACATAACAAGAAACCAAGTTTCTCTGCCAGTGTTTCTCTGCCAAGTTTCTCTGTTCCAGTGGAGTGACTCTAGCACATAGTGCATCAGGTTCAGTGAAAAGGCCCCCTTCTTTCACTAGTTTTCTTCCCACCACAAACTGTTTGCCTTGATCCATATTGACGTGGTTTAGGAATGGGGTTCCCCAGTTTAGTGTTCCCAGTGTTACAAAAAATTCCGTAAAAATAAAAGAATCTCCTTAACAGAAATCTAGCACTAAGAAGTAGGCATTCTTTATTTGGCTGGATGCATGAGGGGATATCTCCTCCAAAACACTGTGCATGCTGAGTAGAGGAAAGTTCCTGTTTATATGCTATATTTTCCATACATATTCATTGATTGTCCCAGAATAAACATACGTATGATAATAATTTCCCTGAAATCATTAACATATTTTCCCTCTCCTTTATGCACGTGTTTTTCTGCCCTGGGGTCTCTAGGGTGGTCCCTAGTGATCAGAGACCCCAGAGTCATACCTGATTGGTGAACTTGTAAAAGTAGTCAGAACTGGGGCTGGTTGCTTTCCAGTTCTCTTTCTTACAGAATGGTCATTGTGCAGTTCCATAGGCCAGTGGGTTTTGAAGAATAAGCATTGTGTTAGCTCACCAGGTATAGACAATTTTTCATGTGGCAACACCAATTAAACACTCCAAACCATGCACTGCTCCCCTCCCTGTGCAGGGCTGGAGAGGAGAATTGGAGACACAAAAGGCAAAGATCACGGGCTGAGATAAGAAAAATTTACTGGAAACAGCAATGAGATAAGAAATTAAAAATAACAGCAACAATATTAAGAACAAGTGTACAAGAGGTGAACAATTCACACACAAGTCCTCAGCACGTGGAACACAATGCTATCCCCACAACTCACCTTCCTCTATGTGACTGAGACAAGCCCCTTCTCCCTGTGCCGGACATGATGTGGGATAGAATAACCTCAGGGTCATGGCCATGCCACTACTGGCTACTGCCATGAAAAATTGACCCTGTCAGGGCAAGAACCAGGACACATGTGCCCATGACTGATTTGGGAATTTGCCATATGGACGGTGTCCATGTGTAAAGCCAGCACAATTAGCATGTGTCTGATATTTCTGGAAATTTTATGAGCCATCATCTAGCAGGCTAATTTCTGGCTCAATTAAATGAGTCAATTGCTTCTGGGAAACAAGGTGTCATTGCTTAATTTCTAGCATTCAGATCTACTATTCTAAAGATTTTTGCTCATACATATTAAATCTTTTGTGTACGTGCTTTGTAGTTAAGAGAAATATTATAGGGATCTTATTACAAAGTGAGCCAACAGCTGCAGCATTACTTTTTCAATTTGATTTTCATTGATATTTCCATTTTGTGAGAGTCTGTCCTTCACTACACAATCTGCCTCTCCCTGATGGCTCCAGGAGGAGTCCACCCATTTTATTATCACAAAACTTGGCTCAAAGAAACACCTGATGACAGTGCAAAGAGTGTAACCTCCCACCTAAGCTTTAGCCTCAGCAGATCACAGCCACTGAACAGATTCTAGATTCTAGATTTTAGATTCTAGATTTTTACATCAGGAAGACACCGTATTCAGGGAAATAGTTTTCCGAAGTGATGGAGCTCATCAGAGCTAAATTTCCCTAAATTTGGGAAGCTCTATTACATACTCATTCCCCAAGCAGAAATTAAAATAATAACCTGCCTTTTGTCAGCTTGACAAATCTAAGTGGCTATGTTTTATTTATCTGAATTAAAACCTAAACAGATTAAAACCTAAGTGCTTGTGTCGGCCACCTACTATAGCTGTATTCACAGCCTCAGTGTTTGCTGCTGGAAAGGATCACAGGTACTCCCCTCAAGGTACTTTAAACTAAAGTCAGCAAAGGGAGTTTAATGGCCCCAAATAGAACTCTAGAGTACACCCCAGGCTTTGCCGGAGTACAGATCAGCCGCGCAAACCCTCCCCTGTCTGCAGCTGTTTATGAAGTTTTCTAGCACAGATAGTAATGGTGGAGATCAATATCATTCAGTCATTTGCAATCTTTCTGATCTTTCTACTGGAAAGCCATGTTACAAATGAAAAATATTTCCCAAAGTTCACAGACTTTCCTGTGTCAGCCATGCTTACCTGTCTGTAATGAAAAGAAAGGGGGTTACCAGCCATGGCAGAGTATGAGTTGAGAGGTCACATGATGTGATAGAGAGGAAAGATGAGGGAAAACCAGTCTCCCATTCTCTTATTTAAATGGTGTGCTTTTCCTCTTCTTCCTGTATGACACCTTTTTCCATCTCTCCTTGCAGTAAACTCTAAGAAGGACCAGCCACATCTGGTTTTATCCCAAGTGGATGAGTGGTTGACAATATATTCATGTCATAATTTTCTTCCTTATCCTATGATTCCTCTTCAAAATTACCATCAGTCTTCAACACAAAGACAACCATATATCTATATTTATGTCATCTTCTGCATGGTATATGTTTGGTTTAGGACAGAGATTTTTCAACGTATGGATTGTGTTTTAGTATGGATGGGCTGTTATCTCCTATGCCTTTGAAGCAGATAAAGCAACTGCTTAATCAAAGGTAAGCAGCCAACAGTGGTAGCTTTTTGCATGGATACTTTTCCCTTTACTGCAGCAAAACCTGGTAACAAGCACACGCTGTGTGTGGTACAAGCCTGGGCACTAGGCCATGGCCTGACCTTCATCTTTGAAGGTCTCAGTAGTCTATGCAGTTGTCCCTGCGATGGCTTCACACTTCATTCTTTGCCCAACAGGGCATTTTCAGGCTGATGGCCAGAATTCAACTTGGTAAGGCAAGTGTCTAGTGCACACTGACATTACTCAAATACTGGTGAATGTCAGGGATCAGCAAACACCATTATCATTAAGACATAATTTTTCTGAAAGTTTTCTACCATGAAAAAGCCTAAACAGAATACAAAACAGCATTATCTGAAACAGAGGCTTTTGTGACTTTTGTCCTTTTACTATCCCTTTCATTGGCACAGTTCAAGTTAAAGAGTCTGAGGAACTTCAGGCATTTCTAAATCCATTTCTTGGCATTTATGAACTCTGGTGACCAGGTTCAAAATGGTAGTAATAAATTAATGAATAATTCAAAACCACTTATGGAAGTCACCCTCCGCAATTTCCCTTCACATCCCATGTACTGAACAGTGAAGACAGCTACAATGGTTGGTTTTATCAGGACATTAAAGCTGTTACAAGGGTTTAAAAGATAAGAATAGCAGCACACAATTGCAAGTAGAAGTTACATTACACATTGTGATATCAAACCAATGTTCTCATGAAAGCATTCATTTAGAGAGTTTAATGAGAGCAATTTGTCAACAATTTCACACACCATTTGCCTAGAATTCTCCAATGCAGCATTTCACTGCACGCTCCTCCCCCCAAAATAAAGTGCATGTTGTATACAGTTTTGCCTACCATTAATCATCTTTTCAGCACTGCAAGTTCAATGCTGCTTTCCCAGTAGGACTCCAAGGGAGCAACATAGCCAAAAGAGGGAAAAGTCATGGGAAAATAAGAATGTAAATGTTCACTTCAGCAAAACAAAACGATAAAAGAAAAAAAGACAAAAGTGAAACCCCCAAACCCAGAAAGGACCATTCCCATCTGTCTACAGTAGCTGCTTCTAACAGCAACTTTTGGAGCTCTATTTTTTCCTTGACTTGAGCATGCAACTACCAAATCCAAATGGTGCTTCTTTTGGCTTAAAAGTTCAAAACAGAGGCTAAGGCCATCAGTCAGTTTAAAATAAAATAAAAAATAAAAAAAGAAGGCAAATCACTTCCCCTCATACTGTCATCAGCTTCTGGAATTGTTGCATTTTGTTTTTCAACTATGTCCAATTCAAAGATAAATCTTTCTCAAAAAAAAAAAACAAACCAACAAACCATGTATTTATTGAAACTGTATCTGCAAAAGGGTTGACTTAATAAATAACTTAAGAAGTCATTACTGTTGATTGTCAGCATTTTTCTCCTAACCAAGATGACTGAGGAAAAAGCAGATGGAAAGTAATTAAGAAGACCAGGAGTGAGGTTTGTTGGATGTAACTGATACTGTTGGTAAATCTGGGACTCATAAATGATTCTCCTCAATGAAGGAAGAGAGACAGATGTTTCTGCTATTATAGCAAGGAGCTAGAGGAGAACAAGTAAAAATGAAAATAAAAATCAATAGAACAATGAGCCAGTAAATATGCAATCCAACTGGTATCACAATTCCTTCTTTTCTCTGATGCTCCTAATAAGTTTGTAGACTTTGAGAAGTGGAGAGAAGGAATCCCCTGACATGGTCTTATTTAAAAAATTCAAGATGCCAACAACTATAGCTTACTTCACCTTATGTGGACTTGTGCAATAGGAATATGGGAAAAAGAAAGCATTAAGTTTACTTTTAAATATCTGAACTTTTAAAGAAGCATAAGAATAATTGCTAGTTCTGCAATATGTTTTATACTGTGCTTAAACAATATCAAAAACCTTAAATGAAGTAAAACAAAAAGGGAAATAGGTGGAGGTATAAGTTTATACCCAACAGAGGATACCTACCTCCCTGTTGCAGGAAAGGCATTTTAGGTAGATTGTGAGAAGAAGGTGGGAGATGGGGGAGCTGCACCAAGCATGCCTGGAGGGCTAAGGCATGGCTTAAGCAATTCCATGGAGACAAAGTGCTGCTGTCATCTGCACTAGCAGCATTTTCAACCCAGCAGTGCTCTGTTTCACTAACTGTGTTCTCTCCCGCCAGAGGCATCTGAAAGGAGAAGTTTGTTTTCTGAAGTGCAGGAAATCAAGATTTTTCTATTTTGGCCTTCAACAATTATCAATAAGAGGTTAAATGATATGTGGGTTTGCATATATGCCAAACTCCATGTATATGACAAACAAAACCCCACTTCTTTTAGAATTTTTCTGTATCTGTTTAAAGATGCATGTGTACTTTGGAATACTTACCCCCTCTATCTTTGAAGATTTAAAAAAATGCTAGAAAAAATTTCCCCAAATATATGATACTGCATCTTAAGGAATTAAGATGTTCCATCTCAGCTGCTGTTATCCTATAGGCCTTTGAGAGATTATCCTTCGGGGGGGTGGGGGGGGGAGGAGATAAATCCATACAGAAAGATACGGGATATATGTATTTTTAAATTAACATTCTAAACATTCTAATATTTTTTTCTCTCATTGACTGCTTTTTGGAAGGGTTGTCAATGGTTGGCAAGAAAAAAATAATTAAAAAAAAAAAAGAATAGCCTGACCCCAGGTGTCCAGGTATGAACCTGTTCAGATTAGTCAAAGAGAAGCTATTACAGAAAGTACCCAAATGTTGAGTGTTGCTCTGATTTTTGCAGTCTTAAATGTTTTCATTTTTCTGTAGCTAGTTTTTCACAGTCTTCTCTGTAAACATGGCTATGTTATTGTAACTGTATCTTCTCATTGCATTCTTTTCTTATGGACACCGAACTTTGCTGGCCATTTCCTTTGACCACTGTAATTGAGGGAGGAAGAACTGATTTCCTCCAATGAATAGTGTTTTCCGAATGTATATAAAAAATAAAGAAGGCGGGTCTTGCCCCCCTTCCTTCCTTCTCTCTGATCCTGGTAACAGGTGTCTCTGGCTCGTCCTTTCGTGTCGTTACTGCGACAGTTGAGGCGTTTTCCTATTTCTATCTAGATTTATCCTCTTTTCTGGCTGCAGTAATAGGTGGTAAGCTGCCATCACCCATCTCAAATTTAGGAAAGTAATTACTTACAACCTTCAGATATGAGCTTTGAAAATGCACCTCTGGCCATAGGTTACAGTATGGTTACAGTCAGAAAGGTCCTGTAAAAATGACATGAAGATGATGCAATATTGCCAGCCATAGAAAATTTTGTTTACTCAATTAACCAGGTCAAAGGCTTTTTCTTTTTCTTTTACTCCCATGCCACAGAACTCAGTGTGGCTGAAGGGCTGAAGAGTGCATTTCTGTATCATAGAATAATAGAAATATTTAGGTTGGAAAAGACCTCTAAGATCATCGAGTCCAGCTGTTAACTCTGTACTGTGAAGTCCACCACTAAACCACATCCCCAAGTGCCACATCTACATGCCTTTTAAATATCTCTCAGGGATGATGACTCCACCACTTCCCTGGGCAGCCTGTTCTGATGGTTGGCAACACTTTCTGTGAAGAAATTTTTCTAATATCCAATCTAAACCTCTCCTAGCACAACTCGAGGCCATTTCATCTTGCCCTGTCACTTTTAACCTGGGAGAAGAGACCAACACTCACTCCACTCCACCCTCCTGTCAGGAAGTTGTAGAGAGTGATAAGGTCTCCTCTAAACCTCCTTTTCTCCAGGCTAAACAACTCCAGCTTCATCAACTGTTCCTCACGGGACTTGTGCTCCAGACCCTTCACCTGCTTTGTTGCCCTTCTCTAGACTTGCTCCAGCACTTCAACGTCCCTCCTGAACTGAGGGGCCCAGAACTGGACATAGGAGTCAAGGTGTGGCCTCACCAGTGCTGAGTACAGGGGGACAATCACTGCCCTGGTCCTGCTGGCCACACTATTGCTGATACAGGCCAGGATGCCATTGGCCTTCTTGGCCACCTGGGCACACTGCTGGCTCATGTTCAGCTAACTGTTAACCAGCATCCCCAGGTCCTTTTCCAATGGGTAGTTTTCCAACTACCCAAGTGCAGGACCCATCACTTTACCTTCTTGAACCTCATGCAGTTGTCTTTGGTCCATCGATCCAGGCTGTCCAGATCCCTCTGCAGAGCAATAGGCACTTAGGAGAAGAAAGACTGAACATTTTGCACATAGACATCCTGTGGACACCCAGCCACCTGAAAAACTCTGGAAGCTTTGGGCCATATGGGTCTTTTATGAGCAGAAATTTCTGCATTATCAAATCCTTCTGAAAGGAGAATCTGGGAGAGCCAGAGGAAGTTCCAGTGGCTGTCTCACCATCAGGTTCTCCTGCCACAGACTGTGGACACTCAGGACAGCAGTAGAGGCAGGATGTCCGTAGGACTTACTTCACCCACAGGTGAGAGACCATGGGTATGCCTATATGAAAGATAATCCTCAGCCCCTAGCATGAATGCTGGATCAAATACTTCCCCTTCAAAAAATACAGGTATACCAGGAGTACTTATCACAGTTTCTTCCCTATTATATAGCTGCTCCTACACCACCCGTCTTTCTGCAGAAGAATGTGATCCTGACCTGAATTAGCTATAGGCACATGTAATATTTGTTGTTTAAATACTACACCCTAGACAAATAAAGATGGGAGTGTATCAGTTTTACTTAATACTTTAACTAGTTCAGTTACTACATGGGGAAATATGGGCACCATCTTAAGGATACAACACATGGATTAAAGCTATAAAGCATTAAAGCTATAAAATTGATAAAATACTATAAAGACGCCTTTACCTCCATGCCATCCCACAGGTAGCCAGCTGAAAGTCTACAGGCATGCACAGGAAAATTCCATCCCCAGCTTCACATGCTTCAAAGCTGTTATTTTTAAGTGACCAAGGTGCAGGAACCAAAACTCTCTAGAAAGAGAATCAGAAAGGCAGGATCAGGTGGCCCTTTGATGAAAACCATTCCATACCTCATGTCATCTTTGTGGAACTTGCTGAAACAGGAGATTGTGGAGACAGACACCATCACTGGATTCAGAAAGCATCATGCAAATTTATGTACAGTAGATCCATAAACAGAAAGGGAACAGGAGGGAATGCACTCTGTAACATCCCTAATCCAGCTGCGGGTCCAGTGCAATGCAATGTGAATGGACCAGAGAAAATTACTAAGGTTGCACAGTCTCACTAAATAGCAACTATAGTTATCCTTGCTGCTTGAGAGAAAGCGTGCTGGGAAACACAGCTGGTCTGATTTTGTAGAGCATTTAGAGAATCTATGTCCTTCCTCATAGGGAGTTAAAATCTGTCCTGCTTGCAACTGTATCAGAATCTTTGTGACATTCAGCAGACACACCTCAAAACTACTGAAGTATGGGATCATGGTTCTTGTACTGGATTGAGCTGTGTTAACACTGATATTATGGACAGCCCTACAGTAATTTCATTCTTTTAAAAGTCTGAAGAAAAACAGCATCGTAGTTTTGTGTTATTTTATCCAACTCCTGTCTGCAATGATGGTGGAGTCAGGCACCAGTCTCCTGCTTGAATCTAGTGTCTCAGCCCTGTCCACCCCCACAGTGCTGTTCCCTAATGCATATTTGTGACAAACTTGGAACAACATCTGACCTTCGAGGCCTCTATCCACTTCCCTGCTGCCTGCCAACAAATTCTGGCTAACACTTAAAGAAGATATCTCTGACCTGGCACCATGAGTTATCAGCATACAGTGAGGCCCCTTCAGTTTAGTAAAACAGTGCCCCAAATACCCCAGGACTCCTAACCCTGCACACTCACACCCCATGTGCATCAGAATAGAGCAACTGAGCTTTATTGTTGCATAATTATTAATTTTAAATATATGTTCTCTTTTGCCTTGAAAAATAAAAGAACAAGTCTGAATTCAAACACTTAGAAAAAGGCCAAGGAATATAAATAATCAGGGGCAATATTCACGAGCTTTCTGTAAGCGTTTAATTATTTCAGATGACTTGGTGGAGGCAACATCATCTGGCCTCCCAAGTTATCTTAGGACTTGCTACCCTTACACCTAGATATATATTTTATATATTTTTCCATATTCAGCTGTCCCTGCTTCAAGCCTTTCTGAACATGTTGTTAAAGCTTTGGTTACTGTATATCTTTATGTAAGATATTTATGAAGTTCTTGTCAAATTTAGAAACTGTCACAAGAAAACAACCTGTCATGGTTAACCGATTACAGTAGAACTGGGTGTTTAAATAGATACCATTGCTTTAAGGCTATGTAACTGAGAGGTTTGGGGGAAAAAGCATTCAGGTACAGGAAAGAAGAAACTTAGGTCATTTTCCCACCAAAATCTCAAGGCTGGTGAGTCTCAGAAGGCCACTTGGGAAAGGCAGGGATTATATAAACCGTCCCGGGCCTATGTTTATCTAATCCAGTTGCAAAGACATGCTGATGAGGACCAATTTCTCTAGTACTTCCATTTGCTTGCTGTGAGAAACTATTTCCTGATATGACTCTTCCTTGCCGCAGGAGACCAGATTTTGCACTACAGACATGATGTGCTCACATATATGAACACAGGTATCATACCTCCTCCCTCAGTCTTCCTGTCTATCATACCTCCTCCCTCAGTCTTCCTGTCTCTGCGATGAAAGAAGCCACTTCATTATGTCCTTCATTGAGAGAAATATTAAGAGTCCTGATTGTCCTCATGAGTGGTTTTAGCTTTTCTCTCCTTTATCTGTAAGCATCTCTAAGCACAGCACCCAGAACTAGGCACAACATCGAAGGTAAAACCTTACCAGAACCTGACCATCTTGCGCAGTGCTAGCGGCTCCTTCACACACAGCCAATGCTCCATTTCTCCTATGGACTGGGAGCTTTGCCTTCTAGGCAGCAGCTCTATATTGTTGATTTATGTTCAGCTTTTGACCCATCTACAGGCTCTGCATACAGGCACAGGCAGCTGTATTCTCTTGCCTGTTTGAGTTGCTGTAGCCTCAGTGGAAGTGATAAATAGACTGCTGTAGATTTATAGTCAGTTAAGAGATGACTCAAAATTGCACAGACTTTGCTTTCATTTCTTCTTTGCTTTATCAACAGACTCAAACTCTACAGGATGTATAAATTTCATAAACTTTTCTTTCATTCTTGGACTTTCAAAAAGTGTGGGTCAGGCAATGGCAGTCCTTTGTATAGGACATTGCTTATCCCTACATGTGCTTATACTCAAAAAAACAGTTTGTATTCCCTCAGGAGTATACAGTTTATACATAAATACCTGTTTCTTATTTGGAAGTAGTTATCAGTCTTGGATGTCATGAGGAGTTCAGCTACTCAAGACCAAATGGGGATCTCAGTTATGAAAATAATTGGCCACACCAAGCAATGTGCAGTAGGAGACGCAGGACTGGGAAGAAATTTTGTCTGTCTCATACTAAGTGACTTTAGATTTACATATCTGAAGCATAAATTCCCAAACCCAGCAATTAGCACAGCACAAGCATTGGGACAATAATGTTTCTAGGAAACTATTGTCAGTTGATTGGTAGGTAGGAACAAGCATGGAAGAAATGTTTTTAAGAAGCTCAAAACATCCTCTTAGAGCAAAAAACTACCAAAAAAATAAAAAAGGAAAAGAAAAATATATCTGAAAAAAGTGATACTACAAAAAACATGAGGTCTGACTTTTAGGCTATTCCTTTAATAATTAAGATAATATTCTTGTAACATAGAAATAAGGAGAAAATGAACTGTTCCAAATATTCTACACTCTTTGAAAAAAAGGAAAGGAAAAAAATAAAAATATTATTCAGATCAAAGAGAAAATCTGCAACAATCTTTACCAAAGTATAAACTAGGTACTTTCAAATTACAGTGGTTGTTCACTGCCAATTTTGAACTTACAGAAAATAGATTCTTTGCATATTTTAGTATTAAAACTTTTCACTATGTTAAATCTGTAAAAAGTGAGATATTACTAGGATTTCCTATAGGGAAAAAAAAAAAGAGTAATGTGTTAATTGTTAGAATGCCTTTTTTTTTTAAATATGTAAATTGAAAACTTGCTTAGAGTCTAATTTAAGAAGTAAAAAAATCTTATGAAACTCAGTTGTACACACTTGCAAATTTAATGTCTTATCAATAAGTACTACAATAAAAAAACCTAGCCATAAAATGAACCTCTAAAAAAACTAAATAAAATCAGAATTTTTTAAAAGTAAATCTAGTGTCACATTTGGTCACCTCCATTAGCCTGAACACCCATAAGGTTTTTGATGTGCAAGCACAGTTTAGGCTGTCCCTGCAAGTGCAGTTTTTCACACCCACCACTCACGCACACTGATTTACTCATTAAGTCATTCTCATGCCACTAAAGTATTACTCTGCTAGGACATGTGGCAACGCAGAACCTGCTTTACAAAAAGGTAAATCATCCATGCAGTGGAGCTGGGCAGACAACCGAGCAGGAAGAGCATCAGACTTCAGCTGGAGTCACTCCTCTTCATGAGCTGGTGCCTCTAAGCAAAGCCTGCATGGAGGGAGTCCATCGTGCCCAGAAGAAAGCGGACTGTGGTGCAGCAAAATGAGAAAAGAAGTTGCAGAGAGGTCATGGGTACAGGGAAAACCCACAGGCTGTCAGTGCAGCAGAGAAAGCAGACCATGGTGAGTCACATTAACTCAGCAAATCTGAGTAAGGATAGGTACGTGCTGCAACTGCAGGGCTGACAATAGTCAGAAAGCAAAAGGTACTTGGTCTTGTGGAGGGGATGCAATTTGATATTATTGCAGGAAGAATGGGCCGCTTACTTGCATTTTGATGAAGTTAAACTTGCCTTGTCAGTGATGTCGTCTTGAATTATTTTAGACCTGGCTGCCTCTTCTCCACTTTCAGCCTTTTTTTTTTCAGATGAATAAGCAGTAGAGTCCATATGAACAGAAGAGAAGGAAGAAGAGAGAACCAAGGAAGCACTGGTGATTAACCAAGGATGCACTGGTGACTAACCAAGTGAGCAGTGCATGTTTGCTCCTATTATTTTAAATACACTTTTTTAAAAATACATGTCCCCAAAACACCCACATTAATGTAAATGATTTACAGGAAGCCTCTAACTACTAGATCAACAGCCCACAGAAATAGTAATTACAAAAGAACGTTCCAGTATTCCTTGCACAGTTCCTTACTATTCTATTCCTTACTATTCTAACATCAAGGAAGAAAAGCATTCACTCTTTTATTCAAGGAAAATGGCTATTAGTTTTTTTCCTGAGAAAACTGTTTTCCTGAAGATTTCAAATCCTTTCCTTCGTTGGAAATTACCTCACTATTGCCTTTCTTAAAAGCTTATGATTTAAACCACTCTGGACAATTGGCCTAGCAGAAGGCTGTGCTGGTGCATCTAGTTCAATACACTTTCTTTAGTTTGGGAAAACACATTTCATGGACAAAGTCAAGTTATGTTAGGAAATGTACTCCAAGAGTTTGTGAAGAGGATCTCAGTGCAGACCTTTCTCAGCCAAACTTTACTCTTCATCCATCTTATCACCACAGATTTAAATGTAATCACATATATCATCAGAAACCTTCCCCTGTATTAAAAACTAGACACCAGACATTGATTCATTGGACTATACTGATTCAACAATGGAAATACATCTCAGAAAGGGAGCCAAAAGCATAAGGAACAGTTCAGCTTATGGGGTGTTGCTGTTAGAAATCTAAGAATTTATGTAAATCAACCCCAGACTTCACTGTGTGGGGAGAGAGGGGAACTTGAACATCACCACGCAGAATGATGTGGTCCTACCGCATACCCGAGCTTGTTTGGTTTACTGTAATACCCAATCTGCCAATATTAGTTTCTTAATGAAAAACTTACATCTGGGAAACGACATCACCATCAAAGTGACAAAACCCACATCCTGCTTAAATTTCATTCACTTGAATGACATGTCCATGGAAAATCATTGCAAAGCAAACCAGAGCTATAACAGAAGCAGACAAGGAAAAAGCAGTCTGTTTATTAAAACTATTAGCGTGTCTTATTTCCAAAGAAGCCAGGCCAGTATCTTTGCTACAATCTACTCAATTAGAAAAAAAACCCAGAATAAAAACTAACCCACAAAAGAAACCCAAACCATCTAGCAACAACAAAAGAAAAAAAAAAACACCAAACAAAATTTCCCCCCAAACCTCCATGTAACAGAACCACAGAGATTTGCTGAGGTTTTCTGTTCAAAATAGAAACTGCATTTTTATTGAATACCTCTGATAAAGAAACAGGTCCTTCTGTACTAGAAGTGAAAGAGTTAAATTCTAGATATCCTAAATACTCCTACCTTTCCCTGCTGCTGAAGCTGTCTGCACATAATTTGAGAAAGTTGAATTAAAGGAAAAGAATACTGTATACATAACACGTTAAACTATGAGTATGAAAGGAATGTATGTGAAAATCCTGCATATTTTCTGCTTGCCTTTAATTAGAGATGGATTCCTGATCTTGATTATCCTAAGCAGAAAATCAAGACCAGTCCCTGAAACCAGTCTTCCCTTTGCGGGCCTCCTCTTGATTTATGTAGGGCTTTAAACAACACCAAAAAAACCCCCAGAGCTGGGTTTACTATTCTTTCACATTTAGTTGGGGTTTTTTTTTTTTGTGGCTGTAGATGGGCCTATGTTTTAGGATATTTATTTCTTGTTACGCCTTACATTACAACAAAAGAGGGAACTGGAAAAAACTAATACTGAAAGTGATACATTTTCAAAATCATATTTTGCTAATCTTTTTAATTAACTTTTCATTAATAGTCCTACCATTTTAAGATGCCTCTCTGGACAACCCCTTTTGTTGGTTTGGATACTACCATGCCACTTTTATGCAAATTCAATCTGTTCCAGAACATTTTGTGATAACTGCTCTTGGCTCATTCAAAGTAGCACCCAGATACCTTGAATACATCATTTGACCCAATGAGGCTTCAGTCACTTTGTCACAGGAACTAAGTCACTTGGGACAAGCTACACTGTAACTTAGGACAAGCTACATTTTCAGGTGTGACACACAATAATATGACAAAGTCAAACTTCTGAAGCAGTTGCTTGTGTCATTCACAGCTGGTAGGGGGAGAAATAAGAATGAGGTAAAAGGAGAAAGGGAAAACTGCTAGGAATAAATGACATTAACATGGTGAATTCAACGTTTACCATTTTAGCTGCATGTACAGAGAAATATTTGAGGCCTACATCTCCCCCACAGAACTCTGAGACATTTAGAGTCATCTTTCAGACCTGTGGCTACACAGAAGAAGACAGGGAACTGAAACCACTCTCTGTTCCTGTTACCCCCTTAGGTAAAGTAGCCATTGCCCCTACCCATAGGAGAGGCTGGCTGATCTCAAATGAGCTGCAGTACAAAGTTTCACTGTCACCCAGCCCACTCCAGGGAATACTGCACAGAAGATGCTGACAAGTGCAGAGGGAACAGAATGTATGCAAAGCAGGAAATTCAGTTCAAGTCAAGACAGAGCAGGGGTCTGCTTCAGTACATAGCAGTCATGAGGGATGCAGTGGACCAGCAGGTTGCTAAATTAGATGTATATGTTGGGTTACAAAGCCATTTCACAAAATATCCGAGTCTCAATTGTTTTCCAAAATAAGTGAAGATAGCAGGTCAGTAAGATGAGATGCTTATACACTGGACAAGTTCTCATTAGCTGAATAGGGAAAAACCAGAAAACCTGTTTTGCATTTATGGTTTCTCCTAAAGCCATGGGCTAACACATCACTGTATAGAACTGACAATTTCTGAAGTTACCATGAGATCACCCATTATATCTCATCTTTGGCTCCAACTTTTTCACCTGTTTCACATTTCTTTGCTCTTTTACTAGGTACTTTTAATAGATATCTGACCACCATAACTACAGTATTATATTGTACATTTAGCTTGGGGAATATGGACAGCTCATCAGCAAGAACATGTGAGGAACGCAAGGCCCAGCAGACTAACAGAGTCTTTGTCATAGCAGATTTCACTCTGCATAACAAGAGGATGTGCAGTCATGGTATATGAGAGGTCTGTACCAATTTCAGAGCACATAACTCCTTGGCTCAGGTGGCTTCATATTTGCCATTCTGAGAGGTCAGTTAGGAGTGGTTTCTTCTGGAGCTCCACACACATCAAGGGCCCAGCACTCAAATGTAGTTACTACATCCCTGAAACTTTTATGAAGTTGTTCCCTTAATTTAATTTCAAAGCCTGCAGGATAAATTACTTGACTGATAAAGAAACAACCAAATAATTCTGCATAAACATTCATGACATGTTTTTTTATTTGACACTGACTTGCGGTTGAAATTGCTTTTATTTAGACTGTATTTCTGTAGATCTTTGACACTGTAACACCAGATTCTCCTTCAACTACCTTTAATGAGGTAACTAGCACCATTAATCGCATCTAGGTAAATTCAATAACCTTGCATAGGCAAGTAACTTAATGCTTACTCTATCTGTCACTTCCTGACATGCATTCTACTTAGTCACTTTACAATATGGCTGTGTGAAAAACTTGCCTATGATTAACATTTGTACATGGGTCCTCAGGGACAAAAGATGACTGACAAAAAGAAACGGAAAATTTTGTTTGGAAAGTTGTACTGGACAAGAGGAAAATTAAAAAAGTACATTGGAAAAGGGAAGAAGAAGGGAAGAAGTCATAATTTCCTTTCAAAGTAGAGTTACTGTAATAATCATTCTTAGGAACATGTTGCTACTTAATATGCTGTATTAATATGATTTTATTTTTACCTAGATGCTTTACTTTGGAGCAGCAGCACTAGAGATCAAAAGGAACATTAAGACAAATTCTCATTGGAGACTGTTTGGGATCATTTAAGTTTTGCTTTGCCTTTAATTACCGAGGAAAATTAGGTTATTTTAGTAAGTTTTCGTCATGCTGTTTGAAGTAACAGCCTGTCATTAAGATCCCTAAGAGTGCAACAGAGTACACCAAAATCAATACCACACTTTCATTCAGGGGAGTCTGGTGTGTATTTACCTTGCTATGGACTGTGATGCTGTAAAAAGTCTGCTTTCCATAACAACAGTGCAGTTGGCACACTGATACAGATCTTGGCATTTCACCATTGGGCCCTTGCATGTACTACTGCTCTTGTGCAAAATTCCTCTGAAGGAAGTTTGTCTCTTGACAGGATCACTATTTCCTGTGAATAGGAAAGAGAAGAATGTGGTGAGGTGTTGCCCATTTTTCACTGTAAAATAGCTAGTTTTCTCTGTTAGACAGTCTCAAGGACGATTTCTGTAAACATAGCTATGTTGTTGTAAAAATTATCTTTTTACATTCCTTTCCCATGGACACAGATCCCTTTGACGGACACTTCTCTTAACCAATATAGTTAGAGACGGAAGTGTTAATTTTCTCCAATGATCTGTGATTTCTAAAAGTGTATATAAGAATTAAACGAAAGGGGTTTCCCCCCTTTCCACCCTTGCTCTGAACACAAGAACATTCGGACTCCAGCTCTCATTATTTCTGCGTCTTCGACTGATAAGCCGGGATAAGCGGCTAATAACAGGCATCCCGGTAATAGTGAGGTTCTTGTAGTCTCCTCACTGACCCTAATCAATTGCAAAATATTTTCAGGTTGGAAGCAGAAAAAAATCCCTTCCTTGTTCCCAGGATAATAGGTCTGACTCAAGTCAACTGTGTGGAGAATGTCCACAAAATCAGGGAGTCAGGGGTATCATCTCTTGGTTCCAGATAGCAACCCTAATGAAGGAGTTGGCCTGACACTTGTATAGACTGAGGTACTTATGGTCAGTGCCAAAACGAACACAGGGTATGAAATACAGCACTTAAACACAGAGTCTGGGGACATGCTGAACTGGACCTCTGTGGATTGATTACCATTTTCCCACTTGAGTAGAGTGTAGGGGCACATTTTACTAGAGATGTTGATGGGGTAACACTGTAGAATAATTTGACTCTCCGTTACATCTATACAAGCAACCTGAACATCAGATTAGAAAATGGCAAATCCACATAATTCACTGGGAATATATGATGTTAAGTAGCTGCTTGAGATGACCTCCAATCATCCTACTGAAGGAAAAAGCTTACCTCAAATCCTAAATAGATTTCAAATTTAATTTAAATTTTCTTTAGGTGAGAAAAGATATTTCTATTTCATACTGTTCACCAGCTATTTACAATTAAGCATCTGACTTTATATGAAATGAAGTAGTTGACAGTTACCAGAGAAAACCAATGAGCACACTTGCAAAGATATTCTTTCTTATAAGATTATTATTAATTATATATATTTTAAGAGTCCCCAGGATGAGACAATCTAGAAGACTTAGCAAATGAAAATAAGGTCAGGAATCTGACTCAAACATGCGCTGATGACCTGCTGGCAACATACAAAACATGCTGTTTTAATGAATTCCACTGCTGGAACAAAAACTTGGTACAACCAAACAACAATGTTTGTTTTGCACAGTTGTGGGCTTTTTTGTAAACTATTCAATAGCGCAAGAAAAAAAGAGGTCAAAGCATACGGGACAGATATATAATTTTCACTGGACAAATCTATTCAAATAATGATGCTGCCTGATTGATCTAGTCTTGAATGTGTGAAGGCATTACCTAAGTTTATTTTCTGTGGATTTCTTTACATTTTAATTGGCCAAGGAACTCATTTTTTTTGCAGGATAAAATTTGAAATATGCTGTCATAATTTCCCTTGCATAAAAATCCTTAAAACACAGAAAAACCTTTTCAATAGCTTTGTTTAACCCACTAGCAATGCAAGAGTTATGCAGGGACTCAGCAAATCAGTGTTTAAAAACTGGCAGTGTGCTGTGCAGTACACCACAGCCTGAGGTTCTGGACATGTCGTAAAACTATTCCAGGGTTACTGAGAATTATTGTCAATTGGGTCATGCAGTTATAAATTTGTGAATCACATGATGGCCAGAGCTTGCCTCATGGTGCAATGATATACCCCAGACACACAAGGCATCCGGCATGCTTGTGTTCAAAGGCACGATTAGCTAAGATTTCCCACTGTAGCTGCCACTATCCAAAATTAAACATGAAAACTGTGGAAAGAGGTCCATACTTACAGCCATGATCAAACTACTGCATAAAGCATGAACTGGAACCATTGTAGTGATTGGTAGCTGATAAACACAGAAACCGGTATTCTTTCAGTTGAATGACTGATTTATCATTTAAAAGGCTGATGTTTCAGGTAAAAAGTAAAGAGTCTGAGTTATTTTCATAGTCACTTTGAATACTGGGAATGTATTTCCAAACCAGGACATTTCTCACCTTCAACATGCAAAACAGCCAAGTTAAGATAAGGCTATGAAGATCACAATCAGCTAATAGTTTTGGATCGCCAACAATTTTCATCTTATTAGAACCTTTTACAGGCACTCTCTGTTCTTGAATTGCAGCCACAGACAGTGGTCTGCAGGCACTAAAGCTTGTTTTGATGATTAGCATGTTAGAAGGTAATTTCAGATATTTCAGCAGATAGAGATCTGTCTTTCATAAGAGATAAATCTAAACCAGCACAACACAGATGATACATATTCTGTTTAAAGTACCAAAGCAGCACTGTGCTCTAGAATGCATGATGAACTTGCTGCTTTGCTTCCTGTTTTAATCATTATGAACTACCAATGTCACAGGTCAAGGAATCTAGGAAAATTTCTAGAAGTAATTACAGTTCCAAATTGCTGAAATAATGAGAACTTCCAATTATTTGTTCACCTATAATAATAGTGCTGGTGCACATAACAGATGTCAGCAGAAATTCATGGTGGCATGTGTTATGTACTGTCTCATATATAATAGAGCTGCCCTTATGACTCTGTACCCAACAACCTTTGCTCATCTCCCTACTTCAGTTTTCTCACCTTCTATGTTTTCCAGTCCTCTTATTTCCTAGTAGCATAACTAAAGTTAAGTTTATCACATGCAACCTGACGCTGTTGTTCAGTTGCTTCTTACATGAATATCTTGCATTTATTGAAGTACTTTATACTAAGGAAGATTTTAGGGCTATTAAAAGAGCCAAGAAGCAATAAATCTGTAAAGCTACACAGGAGTTTTGATTTTGGTTGCTAACTGAGTGTCAATGTAGATGAAAGAGGTAAAAAAAGGGAGGAGAGTGCAAAAAGAGGGCAGAAAGACACCTAAAGGAAGAAGCAATTGAAAGGGAAAAAACATCAGGAACTAAATGAGAAAGCAGCAAAATAGAAAGGTCTAATTACCCCTCAAATGTAAGTTTCCTCAAATTCTGAAGAAAACATGGATGCTATCTGCAATTACATGGGAAAGCTGAAATCCTTGCTAGAGGCAGCTTCTTGCAGTCCTGTGCCCTGGGGCGAGATGATGGTCTTTTTCAGAAATAGGAGGAAGCAGTGTCTATCCCAAAGAAAGGG
Organism: Climacteris rufus; assembly: GCA_013398175.1. NCBI lineage: Eukaryota > Metazoa > Chordata > Aves > Passeriformes > Climacteridae > Climacteris > Climacteris rufus. Next base: position 761,621 of record VZRZ01003575.1, on the reverse strand, counting down.
GGGACATAAAACATTGAAAGGACCAAAATCAAGGAATGTGTCCTGACACCACCTCAGAAAACCTTATAGCAAACCGGCAATTAAGAAAGTTATGATAATGCTTGAGATAGAGCTCCAAGGGGGGCCAATGCTCATTAATGGGTCCAGACACTTCTCAATGCCTGATGACTCCTGCACTCATCCAAAGAGCTGAAGAGATGGTGAGCATGAGGAGACATTTCCTCTTCAGCAGCCAATTGAAAATCTACACAATTGTTGCCAACATCCCATACACCATGAAACTCCTCATCTCTGAGAAAAAAACAACTGGATGAACAAACATGCTAAGAAAAAAGAGGAAGAAGGTTGATGGGCAGGAGACTCCAGTGGCTACAGTCAGAAGAAGGATGCATAGGTTAGTGTCATGATGGACTCAGCATGAGCTGTGTGTGCAGGGAGAACAGGAATCTGCTGGGGCAAGCTGGTTTCTTCAGAACAGCCCTTCTCTTAGGATAGACAGCAGAGGTACTCATTAAGAGAAAGGCCAAACTTATGGCAAAACCAAAGATGAATATAAGGATTTTACTTGCAGGTAGAGAATTAACACAAATGAGTTAACAAAAGCCTGGTTTTTAACTGGGGAAGAGAAGAAGTATATTTTTCTACCCTTTTATAACTGTGAGGACAACCAGAAAATGCTTCCAAAATTGATACCATACGTGCGGATTAAAACCAGGCTACAAGCCAAATCCTCCTCTTCAGTTTCACTGGCGGAGCCCAGCAGACTGCCACAGAGCTGCGCTGGAGCAGCAGGGGAAAGAATTTGACCCTTTGACTGCTGCATCAAAAGCAGCTAACTTCCCACTGTACTTGGTGGCCTCAATACTAAAAGTTACAAATGGCTTTTTGCTCACAAACATATCAATTTTCTACTAGAACTGTTATGTGTTGATGTCCTTCTGCCCCACTCTCTCTGAAATGACATTCCCTCTCCCCTGAAGCAGCATAACTTGCACTCCTACTATTGTCCCTGCCCAGCTGTGGATGTATTGAACTGTATTGGTTGCTAATGAAGGAAGGTACTCCATTCTCCAATCATTCTCTCCACACAGATAATCTGATAAAATAGAAAATGATAATTTTTATGGTCTACCATTTAAATTCTTCATTATTCCACTGGTCCATACCTATATACTCAAGTACCAAATATGCTCCCCCGTCATTTTCAAAGTCAGGCAAATTGAATGTCAGGGTTTATCTCATGATCACAACTGGTTCAGATTTATTTTTATGGAACAGAGGCTATGTATTGTAAACATGAACAAGAATGTAGACTGCAAAAATAAGAATATACAGTACTTTGCAGTAAAACTAAACATGGAAATGTGAACCTTAAGTTAGCAATACCTGTTTACCCCATGAAATTCTGGATTTTCTTCATAAGGACTGAAGACTAGAATATCTTACTGGAATGATAGATATAAAAACTACCGCAACTGAAAACAAATAAGTATTCACAGCATGAAAATAGCTATTTTTCTATTCTGCACTTAAATACCTTATAACGTAACCTACTAAAGCAAAGCAATGAAAAATGTTATTGTTGTTTATAAAGAAGTTCACACCAAGAGCAACCTTCACATACAAACGTGATTTGTCACTTAATGCACTTGAGTAGTTCAGGCCATCTTCCTGAGCTGTTTAGAGAAAGGCAGGGATGGCACTTACCCAGAACCAACATCAGCTGATGCTGAATTCGGTTTTCAGGTGATGAATTCAAGAAAATAAGAAAGGGAGGAACAAGATCAGAAAAGAGCACTTTGGTGCTCTTTTTAATGTTATATCTCTGCTGCAGTCACAAAACCTTCCTGCAGTTCCTTCTCCCTCTTCAGAACACCCTACCCTCCAGCCTCTATCCTTTGCTTCAGCTGTAGCCCATGTTTTTACCAGATCCCTTCCAACAGGTGTGACTCCCCACCTGCTTGCTGAGTGTATTGAGTTTGCATAGCAAGGTTTTAGTAGAAGTGAGACTACAGGAGTGGCTTCTGTGGGAAGCTGCTAGGAGCTTCCCCATGTCCAGCACAGCCAATGCCAGTCAGCTCCAAGACAGACCTGCTCAAGACTCAGCCCATCAGCTACCATGGTAGCACCTTTGGGATAATGTATTTAAGAAGGGTAAAAAGCAAACACTGGACAAGAGCAGCCAGAGTGAGGAGTGAGAATATGTGAGGGGAGCAGCCCCACAGACACCAAGGTCAGTGGAGAAGGAGGGGGAAGAGGTGCTCCAGGTACTGGAGCAGAGATTGCCCTGCAGCCCATGGTGCAGACCATGGTGAAGCAGCTGTGCCCCTGTAGCCCATGGAGGTCCATGGGGGAGCACTGATCCACGTGCAGCACATGGAGGACCCCATGCCAGAGCAAGTGGATGCCCAAGGGATGGTGTGACCCTGCGGGAAGCCTATACTGGAGCAGACTCCTGGAAGGACGTGTGGGCCCATGAAGAGAGAAGGCCATGCTGAAGCAGATTTGCTTGCAGGACTCATAACGCTGTGTAGGACACATGCTGGAGCAGTCTGTTCCTGAAGGACTGCACCCCTGGAAGGGACTCACACTGTTTGTGCTGTTTGTGAAGAATTACAATCTGTGGGAAGAACCATGTTGGAGAACATGCAGGACCGTGCCCAATGGGATGGACCCACACAGGAGCAGGGGAAGAAAGTGATAAGTCCCCCTTCTGAAGAGGAAGGAATGGCCCAGACAATCTGTGATGAACAGACCACAGCTCCCATTCACTGTCCGCTTGTGCTGCTAGGGCAGAGGAGATAGTGAAAATCAGGAGTGAAGTTGAGAACAGGAAGAAGGGAGGGGTGAGGGGCAGGTGTTTTATGATTTGGGTTTATTTCTCATTATTGTACTCTAATTTGATTGGTAATCAATTAAACTAATTTCCCTAAGTCAAGTCTGTTTAGCCCATGACAATAATTGGAGAGTGATCTCTTTCTGCCCTTATCTCAACCTTTGAGCTTTTCCTTACATTTTCTCTCCCCTATCCGGTTGAGGAGAGGGAGGTAATAGTTGAGAGTTGAGAGCTGAGGTAACAGAGTGACTTTGGTAAACACCTGGCATTCAGGCAGGGTCAAGCCACCATACTGATCAAGACCTGCTTCTTTGCAGTCCCTGGGTCTCCTCACTAGCAGCATTTGAGGCAGTGCTGCTTGGATGCTCACGAAGAGCAGAAGAAAAGCTTGCTGTTTGCCATAGATCTTCCCAGATTCACACAGTCCAAAAAGGCAGCACAGAAAAAAACCCAGACTCCACTAAGAGGATGCAGTCAATTTTCTCTAAGGTTCAAACCTGGTATGTACTTTACCAGAGATGGCAGACCCACCTAAAAAAAAAAAAAAAAACGCAAAACCAAATTCACCATAATTTTCTAGTACTACAATGTTTATTCTTCATAAGTTCTATTTTAAGGTATGATTAAAGTTCTGGCTAGTCCTGAAACAATGCAGCAGAAAGTCCCAAGACAGAAAGTTTCAGATATTTTTTTCTTTTTTTGACAGGAGCAAAACTACACATAATATCTCAAAGACGAAAGTCAAGCAAACACCAGACTGTAATGCCTAACCTGCTTAATATGGTACAGGGGATACAAGACAGGCTGGTAAAAAAGAGTCCTCAATAACTTTTAGATTGAATGGTGATATTCACAGAATTGAGGGAAATAATAGGATGGGGAATCTTAAGCAGGCAAGCTGTTATGAATGTGAGAGACACCTAGACGGATTTCAATTCTATTAGAGCAACCCGCACCCCAGAAACTCCGTTACCTCTCTTGTTCGTTATTGATGGAGATCAGGTCTATTACAGTATGATAGGTTTATTGAATAGACACAAGAAAACACATATGAAACTACAACTCTAACAGGCTATTACTACATGGAATAACACAAAGAAAGCTACTAGTAAATTCAGTGCACAATAAATGTACCTATATTATAGCTAGCCAAGGAAGTGTAGAATTAGGAAGCCAATGCAACTTACCAATTAGTAAAGGTGTACAGGCGGTTTCCTTTGTCCCTCAACTCCATGGAGAGAAGAAAATACAGGAATCCGACGTTTCAGAATCCTGGAGAGAAACCTTTCCATACACTTCAGAAGGTGTATGGGAGATCGCTCCAACAAAGGGAAAATGCAGTTGTCTTTTATAGTGAGTAAAATTCTATTTGTCGGTCAGTCACAAATTCCAGCTTATCTCCTACATCCTGCCCTTTTGGGCTGAGGATGTTTATCAGCCCTTTCCATGTGTCCCCTTGGTGCCAGGGGATTCCAGGGCTATCAGGAGAGCACACACTCCTTGGTTTATGCATCAGTTCAAACAGATAAGCTCTTGTGGCACCCAGGGGGTGAAATGTCCCGGCTCACAAGCACTGTTATGGGCACTGCAGTTGATTTGCATTTTTGCTGGTATCTGTTTTCTTATAGTTCCAGGAGCTTCCTGTCACATGGGAAGCCACTACAAGATGAAATAGTCCATCTCTAGACTATTTCTGTACAAGATAAGGTAATCCAATCTCATTAGGTCCTGATATAGCCAAACTAGTTTTATAAATTTAGTTTTGCCATGTGTTTCCAAAAAAAGTCATGTACAGAACATCAATTAAAATGACAGCAAGGCAAAAGGAAGCTTATGAAGGGTGCTTGTAGCTACACAAATAAGGCTCGAATGAGGTGCCAGCATTGCTTACAATTGATGATTTGACATTAGCATCTGGTGACCAAGACTTCCATAGAAGGTATTGAAAACAGTCAAGCTTTAAAGCACCTTCACAGTCTCTCCTTTTTCCCTAGTTGGTGCACTTTGGCATCCTTAGCAAGCGCTCTTCCATCCTCAGAGGGAGAAGGCCTGAGCTGGGGTAACATGTCCAGTTATAGCCACTGCAGTCACAGATTTTTATGCATTGGTTGGAAGAGTCCAGAGAAGGGCAAAGAGGTTGATCAAACAGTTAGAATATAGGATCTATGAGGAAAGATCAAAGGCATGAGATTGTTTAGACAGGGAAGAAAGAGACAAACATTTTCAAAATATAATGGGTAAGTTTGACCATGACAGGCAGCAATCTTGGAGGCTTATATATGATTAAAATGCAAAGAAGGGATTTAAACAGTGAGGAAGTGATTTGTCCAAAAGCAGCTCAGAAAAAACAAGAACAAAGTTCAAGCCCTTTCATGATCAATCCCATGCTCTTGCCTGTAGCCATGATTTCCTCTATACTGTTTAAGTGACAGGCTCTTTCTAAACAGAAGATACTGAATTACTGCCATTTTATACCAAAGCTAAATTTCTACTGCGTAAGTCCTACCTGAGACTCATTTATCTTATCAGTTGTTCTTAACCTCATTTTTATCATGTGCATCCAATTATCTTTTAATCTCATTTCTTTCCCGACCAAACAACAGTATGAAGAACAGCCAGAAAACCTATTTGTGAAAGACAAGTTAGGCAAGGGATAAAAAGAATGTTCTAGCATTCAGGTTTACTGTAACTTGTTGACAATCATCTTCCCAGCTTTCATTTCCCAGGACAGCATGAACAATGCTCATAAATCACAGTGGTGTACCTAATGCAAATGGTACTTTGCTCGCTGTACTTTTGCTACCAAGTCTGAGTCGATAGTATTGCAGTGTGAAACTACAAAATTAGTTTATGCAGATCTACAATATTGATGGCTGCTCTACCCTTTTTGAAGCAAGCTGTCCATAGCCCTTGTACCTTCTCCCCAGGAACAAATTTGTACCCTTGAGACTGGGCAGGGAGGATGCCTGCAAGCCTGTTCAATTTGCTACTGGCTTGGAATTTGCTACAACTTAAGTGAATCCCAGTAACAGTATGTTTGAACAATCTCAAATTCTGGAGTCATGGGATGACAGAAGCCCACTTGTCAAAGCACACTCCCTCTCTCAGGCACATCACAGAAAGCACTTCCTGTTTTCTGTCAATACTCTGGAAGTATTGAGTACTCACTGCACTGTTTGCAGTAATGGTCCTTGGAACAGTTCAGCCATCAAAGTTACACTGTGAGCAAAACTCTGTTATTCAGCTACATCTGGCTTCTACAATGGGCAGTGATTTTTTAAATTAAGTCAGTATGCTGAGGATATGCCAGCTGGACAGTGAAACAGGAATAGCATTCTGTTAAGCAAAGAAAGAAAAAGAAAGATGGTTATTCAATGAAGTACATTTGACCCTCGGTTTGAAAACCCCAAAATGAAAGTAGTTATTTGCAAGAACATCTTAGAAAGAAAAGCTCCAAAGACCTGAAAGTTGTAATTTTCTGGTTGCCCATATGGCCAGATACCAATCTCGACATGTGGCAGTTAATCTGACTGTAGGTAATACATTCTAAATTAAGTTGGCTATCCAGGAAGCGAGTTGCTTTTAGTTAGGTGCCAAACAACATCAAATCCATTGGGAGTTAGAATGCTTAAGCATTTTGAGAAAATGCTCAGAAAGGAGAACAGTGTTATAAACTAGTCAGGACTTCGCATTATTATATTTTTTTCATTTCAGGAACCAAGTTCTTTTATGAGTTGAGGCAAAAGACTCTGATTTACTAACAACATTATTTAGAAAATCTTTCCTCCAAGTGATCTTTTGTTAGGCACTCTGTGCAAGAGACCAAAATGTAATGAGGTGCAGTAAGTCGTGAATTGTCATAACCACAGTTTTTGTTGGCTTTCTGGAAATATTTTTAGACTACACATGATCACTGTAAGTTAATGATCTATGCAATTGCTTTTTTTGGTATAAACACCTAAGATGTAGATAGAACATCTTTTAGTAGATGAAACTACCAAACACCAGTTTCTTAATTTTTTTTTTTGGTAGAGAATAACTTTCCCTTTGACACTGGGAAGAGTCTGTAAGTGAAAATTATCATTTCGTCTTTGCACCTGTCTCTGACAATAATTATATTCCCTTGCTCTATGTGCAAAACCATTACCAATTTGATATTTGATGTCTTTAAATAAACATATCAGATTGTAGGCAAAGGTGAGAGTTAGAATGCTCTCTGGCTTGGTAGGTACCTGCAATCTTAATTTTTTAATGCTTTCACGGAATTCACAAAATAGAGAGGTCATCCTTGTTCCAGTACAAAGATTTGACAAAAGACTTGCATTTTCAAAATTTGCACACTGGGGTATGTAGGACACTTATGGGATCAAACTTTGACACATAAGTCTACTTCAGGCAGAGACTTGAACAAAAGGCATCTTTAAGGTCAAACCTAATAATCAGAAAGGATTTGCATATAGCAAAAGGTGACTGTGAGATGTGCATGAATCTCAAGTGGGGAAATAAAAATGGATCACAGGAATATCTGAGTTTTCTCAAAGACATTGTACCCTCTGGCAAATCTGCAGACATCTCACCTCATGTGCACAGAATGCCACCTCCTATTGAGATTAGTACTCTGTGTAAAGTACAACAAAAGAATTCATAGAAAAAAAATCAGAACTATTTGCATTATTTTTTCTTAATAAGAGTCACATATAACACAATACAAATATCTCAAAGTTCAAGTTCCGTAGAAACAAAACAAAATAACTCCTCCCTCCTTATAACATCACATTTTGTTTCTTTCCAAAAATCCTGATATAAACACTTTTTCAGCAAGCAAGCAACAAGCCAACCAAGCAATGGAAAAGTTTTGAACCATGACAGTGTACTGATGTCAGCCAGAAAACAGAATTCATCATGAAAAAATAAAAAAGGAGAGAGAGGAGGTATTGTCAGTTGGTTTTAATAACTTACAATGAAGTAAAAGGAAAAAAAAACCACAAAGAGAATAGGAACTCTAATTTTTTTCATTCAATACTGCAAGTAACGTAGATATACTCTGTACTCTATGGTCTGATGTTCAGGTAGATTTAGCATCCAAAATGTAGAGTGTACCAGGAATTATCTGGAAAACACAGCACTTCTAAAACCAGGCCATTTTTATCCTTTCACTGCCCAAACACATTCACCTCCTGTAATATCCTAAAAATGAATAGCTGAGATTGACATATCCCATGCTCTGTCTTCTTTAATTTTTTTTCTTCTGTGTTGTGGAAGTCACTGTCAAGTGATTGAAAGTTAAATGTGGGTCCAGATTAAATTTAATCAATCTTAGCAGTGATCTCAAATTTAACACAATCACTTTCTAGGAAAAAAAAAAAAATCTCTAATACTGGGTCCCAACTAAAATAACCTCTCTGGCTTGAACGCCAGTATTAGAGATGAGAGACCTAACTAATGTGCTTTGTTTGGCTGATTATCTAAGTCTTTCCATTGGCACCTTCTCAAACTGACAGCAATGGAGGAAGTCAGGGGCAGCAACAGTATTGTGGGGTTTGCTGTCAGGGTGGGAGACAAGAAAGCAGCATGCAGTGCTATAGAAAAAGTTGAATGTGGTCGGGAATGACTGGAGTATAACTGGGCCTGACTGAAATGTTTCATAAACATACTTAACTCAAGAAATATTTTGTAATTTCCTCAAATACACCCCCCACTCTGCACACACACGTCTCTCATTATGGACCTGATGTGCAGTACAAGCATTTCCCTTTCACTTGTGCAGCATGAGGGTTTCAACATGTAAAATCTTTGGACATTATTGCAAAGTTACATATGTGTGTGACCCTTCTGCCAGTAACAGGAATACAGTTTACATTTAAGGAAGTTTTTAAAAGAATACTGACTTGACCCGCCTCTGGGGAAGGAGGAAGTTCCTGAAATACAACTGTAATGACAATTTACTTTTTTTTTTCTGCTGAAGAGAAATGCTAAAGCCACCTACTTGTCATTTTGGACAAGTAGCAAGGTCCAGTGTCACCTCAGAGCATCTATAGTCATGATATTTTCCTACAGTGGGCTCTTCTACCTGCCATGAACTGTTCCTCCCTTAACCAGTCAGGCATCAATCCAACCCTCTTTCTAAGAACAATGATAACTTCCCTGCCATTCTACTCAGTCTGTTATTTCAGCTTTTTAGAAAGTGCGGATAACACGGAGAGCTAAAGGCAATTCCACCAGGAATCTCCCTTAAAGGTGATTCTTCAGCAGCTGCATTTGTTTTTCAGCTCCCAGGAAATCCATAAGAAGTCTTTTCTGTGCCAAAGCTTGCCAAACAGTTGCAGAAAACCCTCTCCTCTCCTCAAAGCAACTCCTGCACACCAGAGGATGAGTTTATCCCAGGCACAGTTAGGGTTAATTGGTCTGAAACTCTGCTCCCTTTTCAGCAGAAAGTCCTCTCAGACTTACTAATGCATTAAAACCTAATATATTTCATGTTCACCCACTGGCCCTCCTTGTCTCCCCCGCACCCCCTAAGACAGGAACAAAACACTCTTCATTTTTTAGGTTTCTCTGCCCTCTGCTATGTGGGTAAACTGGGGAAGGGTTGCAGTGCAAGGGGTTAATTTTCGCTTTAAGTCTCAGCCAACAGCCTTATACATACATTTTATAACTTGCAGGCTTCCCCAGTGAATAAGCTGATGTAAATAACATTGTCTGCAGTCATCCAGGTCCTCTACAGCAGTGTTCAGCCCAAGAACCTGAGAAAAGATGGAGAATGCCTCCAGAGAAGAGAGAATGATGATATGAACAGATTTGGGTCTATAACCACTGCTACAAGAGAAAACAGGAGAGAAAGTGGAAAGGTGAGATACATGTGCATGAGATCAGGCAGCAGGATGTTGGGCAGTAGAAACAGTGAGAAGAGACTGTGTACATTTTCTCTTGCTGGGTAAAGTAATGAGTTCCAGTCAAGCAAAGTGTTGAGAAAGTCCATTCACAATGCAGCAGCAAGGAGGACTGAAGAAACTTGGATAATGGGGTGGGACGAATCAAATGAGATCAAACCTAGAATGAGGTTTGGAAGAGCTGAGCACTTGGCAGTTTTTCCCAGAAAATGGATGCATTCACCCTGCACGTAGCTCTTTCACAACTGCCCCCAGCAAGGTAATTGGAGCAACTAGTCTGAAATAGCCCTGTACCTGGAGCTGCAGAGTCACAACACCAACCCCAGGCCAATCCAACACACAGAGCCTGATTTCCTGCCATCCGTGTTCTAATTCTTCTGCCTACATCTCTTCACCAGTCCTTGCCCCAGTGCCTCTCTCTCCCACTTGTAATGAAACCTTGTCAACCTTTTTACAAAGGCTAATAAAGGAGGTGGTGCTGGGTTTTCATGGGTTTTCATTTGCAAGGGTTTTCATTTGCAAGAACAATTACTGCAAACACAAAAACGTGGGGGTAGAGGCAAGGGTGGGGAGCAGGAGGTGCCTTGTCTGTTGGTCTCAGCTCCATTTGCTACGACCCTGATGTCTGGAGGAGATGGTAGTTGTCAACCAAAGCAACAGAATGGGGCTGCATGGGTATGCATAGACACAGAAGTTCTCACTCGGCGCGTTAAAAAAGGAAAAAGAGACAGGCTACTAAACTCCATATTTTCTCTAGCATTTTATGAACACCAGGGCTGGCAAAGATGAGTGTTAGGTGTGTTCGGTGTGACATTATAAGCAGAGAAAAAAAAAAACCACCATCCCAGTGAGTAACCTACCCAGACTAATACCACTAAAAGGGAGAGGGGGAGAGATGAGGAGGAAGGGGAAAGGAAAGAGATCATGGGAAAGGGAGAGTACATAACAATGGCAAGCTCTCTCTCTCTGGGCAAATTTATGCCAATCAGAATACTTTCTGGACCTTCAGAGCTTCTGAGGTGGTCAACTAGAGTTGCTGTTTTCTCCTTAAGAGGCCTATCCACAGTGTATGCTAGAAGTTATGTTTTACAGCACTGTTGTGGAAGATAGCACCTAATTTTCTATGTATCCACACAAGAGAATCATGCAACCTGTCCACAGATCACAACCTGAAACTTCCTAAACGAATCTACAATTTCAAATGAATTAACACACTGCCCTATGCCTCAGCTTAGGTCAGTCTGAAGGGACAGTCAATATGGCCATGTTACAGAAAGGTTCAGAAATTTAGAACTATTTTTTCTCCCTCAACATCTTCTGCAGTGTTTCACTTTGAAACTTTCTAAATAAGTGGAGGTTTAGTATCTCTTCAGATAAACTATTCCCAGCTTGGAAACAGTAGATAGCAAAATAGTTTTTTCTACCATCTCTTCTGCTCCCCTACTACACTTTCATCCCTTGAAAAAGAATGTTAGACCTTGCCTAATTTCTGAGAAGGTATTGTGTATCCTCTCCATGTACTAGACACTGACACTTTGAAATCCAGGTTAAAGACCTGGCAGATGTATCACATATTGCCAGATAAATAAGCTGAATCTCACCTCAGAAAGTCTGCTCAGTTCATGGCACCTCTAACTCACTACAGGGAGTTTCCAAACAAGAAACCTGAATCCACATCTCTCACATGCTGAGAAAAAACATTTAGAAGTTGATACATATCTGGATTATTTCTTCCACGTCTGATTAAACAAATATAAAACAAACTGAGTCTGCTTCCAGGCCCAGCTGACACCCAAGTGAAGATGTTGGCAGGAGAGACTGTCATGAGATCCTCATAACCCCAGCTCCAACTCCCAGTGCTGCCTGGGCTAGTTTTCTGGGATCCATTTTCTTTCTAAAAAAGTTACCTTCTTTTTGTGACTCCTGCTTTGGAGGCCAGTGTGATTTCTCTCCCTACAGCCTTTCCCAGAACTGGGAGGAGAGGAAGCAATGACAAGAAAATGTAGGAAATAAATGCAGCCATGTTGTGAACTCCATGAAGAAAGGGGACAGGTAAACATTGCTTGCTGCCTTTGCCTATCTCAGGTGCCGCGGGTAGAAAGCGCCAGTAACACGGAGTCTTTTGCATCGCTCCCGTTTGCCTAAATAACGCGACTCAGGCCTTATCTAATCTCCCATTAGAGGCGAGCCGAGCATCAGAACTCCCGCAGAATCTTGGCTTAGCTCACGCACAGCAGTTTAATTTATGCAGGGAAATAAAGAGAACGAGAAAGGGTTCTTTTCCACTTATCTCCAACAGGTTTTATTACTGGACTCATGCTGCGGAGAAGACGGACAAAATGGCGACTGGGGCGTGTTATAAAACCAGGGCGAGGGGAGGGCAGTCAGGAGAGCCAATCACTGCAGAGGACCACAATGATTGACAGGGGCACCGGCCAGTGAGCCAGCCGTCCGTAGCTGGCATGGGAACCAATGAGCTGTTCCCCTGGGCCGGGCCGGCCCCTGCCAGCCGGGCTGTGCCATCCCAGCTGCCGCGCGGGGGTTGGAAGCAACCAGCACCCCCTGGCCCCGGCCCGGCGGGAATGGCCCGGTCGCAATCCACACCCAGAGGACCGCAACACTCAGGAATTACAGGAAGGAGAAGGAGGGCAGCTCTAGCACCAGCAGCAGAGAGCAGGAGCGTGGACAGAAGTGTCTTGGGAATGACATATGCTTCCTTGGCATACGGCAGTGGCTGTGCTGCTTGGACTCTAGGATGACAGTTTTCCCCTGTGCCACTGCAAAATAAAATTACTGTCTGACTCCTCTTCTGCCAGACTGAATTATACACATGTAACGTTAGAGCTGTCAGACTCCGTCGCAAATATTGAGGTCCTAACAGGGGAGAACATTCCCCATGTCCCTTTCTGAGGGTGCAGCTACCAATCAGGGGAACTCCAAACCTCCCAGCCACATCATTAACAATAGTGGAGTTACTACCAAAATCTTAGGCAATATGTTTTGGATACATTTCAATCTTCTCTACTGCTGATTCAATTACTTTTTTCTCCCCTTTTACCATGGTCGCTCTTCCATTTGCTTCTACACACATAGACCTGACATATGGCCTGAATCATACCTTCCCTCCACTGCAGTATTGAAATCATTNACAATTTCAAATGAATTAACACACTGCCCTATGCCTCAGCTTAGGTCAGTCTGAAGGGACAGTCAATATGGCCATGTTACAGAAAGGTTCAGAAATTTAGAACTATTTTTTCTCCCTCAACATCTTCTGCAGTGTTTCACTTTGAAACTTTCTAAATAAGTGGAGGTTTAGTATCTCTTCAGATAAACTATTCCCAGCTTGGAAACAGTAGATAGCAAAATAGTTTTTTCTACCATCTCTTCTGCTCCCCTACTACACTTTCATCCCTTGAAAAAGAATGTTAGACCTTGCCTAATTTCTGAGAAGGTATTGTGTATCCTCTCCATGTACTAGACACTGACACTTTGAAATCCAGGTTAAAGACCTGGCAGATGTATCACATATTGCCAGATAAATAAGCTGAATCTCACCTCAGAAAGTCTGCTCAGTTCATGGCACCTCTAACTCACTACAGGGAGTTTCCAAACAAGAAACCTGAATCCACATCTCTCACATGCTGAGAAAAAACATTTAGAAGTTGATACATATCTGGATTATTTCTTCCACGTCTGATTAAACAAATATAAAACAAACTGAGTCTGCTTCCAGGCCCAGCTGACACCCAAGTGAAGATGTTGGCAGGAGAGACTGTCATGAGATCCTCATAACCCCAGCTCCAACTCCCAGTGCTGCCTGGGCTAGTTTTCTGGGATCCATTTTCTTTCTAAAAAAGTTACCTTCTTTTTGTGACTCCTGCTTTGGAGGCCAGTGTGATTTCTCTCCCTACAGCCTTTCCCAGAACTGGGAGGAGAGGAAGCAATGACAAGAAAATGTAGGAAATAAATGCAGCCATGTTGTGAACTCCATGAAGAAAGGGGACAGGTAAACATTGCTTGCTGCCTTTGCCTATCTCAGGTGCCGCGGGTAGAAAGCGCCAGTAACACGGAGTCTTTTGCATCGCTCCCGTTTGCCTAAATAACGCGACTCAGGCCTTATCTAATCTCCCATTAGAGGCGAGCCGAGCATCAGAACTCCCGCAGAATCTTGGCTTAGCTCACGCACAGCAGTTTAATTTATGCAGGGAAATAAAGAGAACGAGAAAGGGTTCTTTTCCACTTATCTCCAACAGGTTTTATTACTGGACTCATGCTGCGGAGAAGACGGACAAAATGGCGACTGGGGCGTGTTATAAAACCAGGGCGAGGGGAGGGCAGTCAGGAGAGCCAATCACTGCAGAGGACCACAATGATTGACAGGGGCACCGGCCAGTGAGCCAGCCGTCCGTAGCTGGCATGGGAACCAATGAGCTGTTCCCCTGGGCCGGGCCGGCCCCTGCCAGCCGGGCTGTGCCATCCCAGCTGCCGCGCGGGGGTTGGAAGCAACCAGCACCCCCTGGCCCCGGCCCGGCGGGAATGGCCCGGTCGCAATCCACACCCAGAGGACCGCAACACTCAGGAATTACAGGAAGGAGAAGGAGGGCAGCTCTAGCACCAGCAGCAGAGAGCAGGAGCGTGGACAGAAGTGTCTTGGGAATGACATATGCTTCCTTGGCATACGGCAGTGGCTGTGCTGCTTGGACTCTAGGATGACAGTTTTCCCCTGTGCCACTGCAAAATAAAATTACTGTCTGACTCCTCTTCTGCCAGACTGAATTATACACATGTAACGTTAGAGCTGTCAGACTCCGTCGCAAATATTGAGGTCCTAACAGGGGAGAACATTCCCCATGTCCCTTTCTGAGGGTGCAGCTACCAATCAGGGGAACTCCAAACCTCCCAGCCACATCATTAACAATAGTGGAGTTACTACCAAAATCTTAGGCAATATGTTTTGGATACATTTCAATCTTCTCTACTGCTGATTCAATTACTTTTTTCTCCCCTTTTACCATGGTCGCTCTTCCATTTGCTTCTACACACATAGACCTGACATATGGCCTGAATCATACCTTCCCTCCACTGCAGTATTGAAATCATTTCACCTGCCCAGCAGCCTGTCATGGATCAGCCACCAGAATGAATCACCTGCTGGGAACTAAGATGACACCTGAGCACGACAGCCTATGCCGTAGGGATGGCAGGGCCAAGCAGAACCAGCAGCTGCCTTCCTATGGTAACCACAAAAGGAAGTCAGAAGGTAAATTATTTTATCCACTGCCCCAACAGATTCAAACCGCTCAAGAGAGACACTTAGCTTTGTTCTCCCCACCTTTTTATGGTCGTATTTTTTTAGTGCAAAAGATTTCTTTTGGAAAATTTGCAACCAAGTAAAATACTATAATAACAAAAAACTACTATAAAATTATTTTAGTTCAAGTTATTTTATTTGTCCTACTCCCATTTCTGTAGCTGAGGGGGGCAAACAGAGCAATGACAAGCTAGAACAGTGTGCAAGAACTCAAGGAGCAAAGCATCCCTCTAGAAAGCCACTACTGGGCATAGAGAACAATTGCTTAAAGGTAGAATAGTCTGGTTCTCTATCTGAGGTGATCAGTCACAGACATTTTGGAGATGCATTGAATTTTAAGAAAAGCAATAAATTGACCAGAAAAATGAGGGTTGCTGGCTTTACCAATGGTTCTGATGCCTTGCTCACTTGGTTTACTTGCAAAATATGCTTTATGTCATCAGACTTCCTACAAGTCTTACAGATGTAATACAGACTGAAATCTACTATAAGGCTTTGAGATTTGCTACACCAGACTCAGGTTCAGTCATCTATTTATAAATTCTGAAATGTTTGTGGCTAGTCTCATTTCAACAGGCACTTAATTAGGCATGCTCAGTCTTTTATAGAGCTGAGAGCTGTGATTCAGGCTCTTAAGACCCCTTTTGAGAAGACTGGAATAGTCTTGTGCATGCAAAGATAAGAAGATGGCGGTCCAACCAAGTGACTCAAGTATTATGTAAACAGCTGACTGTTTGGACTAATTTTCGAGAGTCTCTATCCCTTATCCTTTAGCAATATTCAAATTAAGGCAAAACACAGTACACTTACATTTGTATCAGACTAAATAGAATTTAGTCACTGCTCTATTGGGAATGAAACTAAACATTAAACAAGTTAATCTTCATCTAAATGGGTTGTAAAGCTTCTTTTCTCCATAAAAATGTAAGCTACTTAAGAAATAAAGTGTTCAGGTTAATACCATGTTTGCATGTCCACATACATCTCCCACCACAATCTATCCATTTGTTTGTGGCTTTATAAGACCTGTCAGTGCTAAGTTACATATGTAATAAGAGCAAAATATCATCCCATGTCATCATTTTTCTAATGCAAATCCTTATGCATCACAACAGGAAATTCTGCTTACAGTATGAGTAGGTGTACTGTTTCCAGTGAAGTGTTCTGTCTGAATCACAACCAGCTTCTCTGGCCTTCAAAATTGATTAAGAGATCGAATGTGCTTAACAGCACATAACAAAGAGAGGATTTCACGACAGGGGTGGTAACCAGACAGATGTGATATGTAAGTAACTATTTTTTGTTCTTGAGAAATAAAGCAAGACAGCTTGGCTCAGCTAGATTTTATCCGCTCCTCAGAATGGAAGAGATGTGCCCAGGAGAGACTCAACAAATGGGATGCTTTTGTGTTTGTGATCTCCACTTGTCCTGCATTAAGCCACCATAGTAACTCGACTTTTTTTGCTCGAGGGATTGCCTACAAAAAAACAGACGGAAACCTTGGCCTAAAGATCATGCTGCCATCTGGGAGTATGCTGTGGGGCAGCAGTCTGCTACTTTAATTACATCTATTTTTTTTTTTTAATGATGCTGCTGCTCATTAAAGAGATCATCCATTTGATCATCCAGATCAAATCCCTCCAGTTTATCCATCATGTAAGGCTACTTATGTGGCTAAGACTGGCCCAGACCTGGACTATAAGTTAATGCTGCCCTAATTTTCTGCTGACTTAAGGCTGCCTTACCTCCCACTATTCTGAGAGTGCCAATATTTCTTACTGTCCTCATTCTCTCAGCAGCACAGCTCCCAACTGTAAACAGGCTGTAAGAGCACAGCTGGCTCAGCAGAACTGGGATCCAGGAATTACTATCTACTGTGCAAAAGCCAAAAAAAGCTTTGAGGAACATAATAGAAATGACCAGAGTGGCTCTCAGACTGTATCACTAGGCTGTTGCAATATTGAAATCCAGAGATCCAGTAAGGAAATACTTCTAAGAAAAACTAAGGGGGAAAAATATTAATCTCCTGTTTGCAGGTACACATGCCTTCAGGCTTTCTTTTCAGCCTGAAAGAAAATCTTCAGGCTGGAAAATTTGGATTTCTGCATGTCAGGTACTGAAGTAACAACAGAGCACTCCAGTGCAGCACAGTGCTCTTTCCAAGAGCTTACTAGCTGCACCTTTCCATGCAACTTTCTTTTTATGGAACCTGTGCAAGAACTGTCATTCAAACAGTCTGAGGAAAAACAGGATATTAGATAAGGTGTGGTCATATCCTTTTACAGGCAACTAACATTCAAAAGCACTAAAAATTCAGCAGGCACCTAAAGTTTTCTTTCCTGACTCAGTAACACAGTTCATTCATCCCACACAGAGTTTGTTTTGCCTTACTCTAACCATATGACCTATTTCAAACGTTGGGCTATTTTTGTACAGGTTTTACAGACTCATAAACCCTCACCAAATCAACCCTACCCATTCTTAATTAAAAACAAAACAAAATATTTTTTAAGGCCATCTGTAATCACCCCAGAGGCAGAACCTTTACTGAACCTCTGTTGCCTCAGGCAGTGTTTCTGTCCTAGGAAGTAGTTTAAGACACAACAGCACCATCTACCGAGACGACCCTCTGCAAATCTTAGCATGCCTTGCCAAGTGTGTTAGATAAACAGTATAATTGCCCTGTTGTTAGTGACAACTAGGAAACTTGTTTCATCTTGCCATGAAAACTGTTAAACTTGACCTATGATTGTTGCTTTTTGGCTTGTTTAGTCTGGAGAAGAGAAGACTGAGAGGGGATTTCATCAATATCTAAAAGGCAGGTGTCAAGAGGATGGTACCAGACTCTTTTCAGTGGTGCCCAGTGACAGGATGAGCAATGACCATAAACTAAAAGACAAGAAGTTTCAACATAAGGAAGAACTTAATTGCATTGACAACGACAGAGCACTGGAACAGGCTGCCCAGGGAGGTTGTGGATTTTCCCTTGTTGGAGGCATTCAAAACCTACCAGAACATGTTCCTGTGCAACCTGCTCTAGGTGACCCTGCCTTGGCAGGAGGGTTGGATGAGATGATCTCCAGAAGTCCCTTCCAACCCTGATGATTCTGTGGTCCTCAAAGCTGAGGAAAATCCTGCTTCCATCTCAGCACTCAAGGTTAAGAACAAAATCGCTTATTCGTCATATAAATTGTATTTTGGGGGTGAAATGCTTAACTTATAAAAACAAAAGGGGAAATCAATGTAGTTATTTCAACCCGTTAATATGAAAAAAAAAATCTCCTACTGGGATATACAATCATTTAAGCAAGTTTTCCACACAAGTCAGCAATTAAGACACCTCACTTTTTTTTCTGGGAAGGTGGTCAAATTCAGAGAGCTGATTTGAACCAGCTTGTTTGTTGACTATATTCAGGTGATTCATAGCAAAATGTCTGAGAAGTAGTAATCAGATGGCATTCAGCCTTAGATACTGTATTAGCTTAATATTTCAAAGCATTTTTCATCACCCTTTTATGACTTACAATGCAATTTCTCTTCAGCCTGTATCAAATAATCAGCCACAACTATGGCAAGATGATCTTCCAGTATTCTTTTTTTTTTAATCTCACATATGTTATTTCTAGGCATCCAGCTTAATATGACTTGACATTGCCTTTGAGCCAGTGCCTAAAAATGCACTCTGCCTGGCTGGCTGCCTGGCTGATTTGCTTAAATCTGCTTTTAAGAAATACTAAAGACATTGAGATTCTGTCTCACTTAAACAAATAAATACAGTCTGCTTTGTAGAAAGCAGATACTGTGTACTTCCTCTTCCTCTTTTTGTTTCTGTTTAATAGTATCTGGAGACTGATTAAAGTGAAAAGGAAAAAAAAAAAAAGAAAAATTCCTGTAAGAGGTTTTCAAGGAAAAAAACCTAGATTCATGGCTACAATAAGTTATATGGTATTTCACCATCTCTGCCCATTGCTTTTCTGTGGTTTGACGCACCTTAGGCTACAGTATTAAACAGATACCTACTGATAGATGATGTTCAGAGACATCCTCTTTAATCAAACAGCTGAAGATGCATGAGCAAAAGAGAATCTGGGCCAGGAATGTAATCCTACCTGCTTTTACATTTCCAGATGTGTTGCTTGCATTTGTCTGGACCTTGGGTATAGCCAGCTGCAAATAAGATTTTGCATTTCAACATTCCATCTCCCCCTCACTATCTCACTTTTCTGCCTCCTCCTTGGGTTTTATAGTTTTGAATCTGAATTTTAAGGATTGATCAATGATACTTAAGTAGTACAAAACATAAGTACTATGACTGTTAAAGTAAGTAGTATGACTACTTAAGTCCTATGGCTGCATAAGTACTGTAACACTGTAAAACCTCTGTAATTCCATATACAGCCCTGGCTGCAGGGACTACCAACAGTGCCCTGGGTTGTGTCAACAAGGGCATAGCCAGCACATGGAGGAGATGAATTCTATCCCTCTGCTCAGCACTTGTGAGATTTCACTTTCAATTATCTGTGTCTAATTTTGGGCCCTTGATACAGGATGGACATCAGTAAACTGAAGTGAGTTCAGTGTTTGGAGGTTGGAATATTATCTCTGAGGTGGGTGAAGGGATGGGGACTTTTTCCAGCCTGGAGAACTAAAGACACTGAATGGACCTCATAGCAGTTTTCCAATACACCCAAGGGGTCATTGAGAAGATGGAGTCAGGTGCTTCATAGTGATGCACAGTGGGAGGATGGAAAGCAATGAGTGTAACCTGAAACATGAGAGCTGCAAACTGCATATGGCAGCAATGAAGGAGTGGAACAGATTACCTATAGAAGCTGTGAAGACAACAACTTCACCACTTTAGACTAGCAAATTACTGTCCCTGTATGCAGCTTGCTACTTTCCTTACCACCAGTACTCTACAGACTGTCATAGTGCCGCCTCTTCACGCCTTGCTTTTAGTTTAAATACAGTGACACCTTTTAGCTATTCATAGACTCACCTGTAACAGATTTAAGCTTCATGAACCCACCAAGTTTAAGATCCAACAATCTAATCACAACCAGAAAACAAATTCACTCTGTACTTCATTCAACACTATTGCACATACTAGCAGAAACAACACCAACACCATTTAACCATTTTACATAGCTGGAATTTTCCTCAATGTTTTCTTGATGATAGGGATTGAAATATTATGACAGACTTATTAATAAGATCAAGATTTGGGTTTACAATATGAAAAAGCCATCTTAAAGACTGTATTATGATCAATGTAAAATGAAAGCATTGCATTTCACTGATGAAAAAGACCTCCCAAATCTGAGGTGCAGCTGAGAAAAAAGGTTCTATCAGGCATCCAAATAGGTTGTGGAGGGTTGCCCTTGTGTGCAGGGAATACCTGTTTGTCCTCCATTTGTGCAGAGCCTAACACAACAAACTCCACATCCATGATAAGGGCTCTCAAGCACTGCAGCAACACAAATCCAAGGGTAAGCATAGTAGACTTGTACTAGAGTGTTTTACAAATAATGGATGTGTCCCTTGGCAATAAAACCTGATCAGATAACCATCAGTCCCTGTATGTATATAATTATGCATACAAAACTGGATCCAAGTTGAATAGCTGTTTTAAAAATATCCTCCAAGGCCACATTTTTTAAGATCTTCAGTTTAACAAGGTAAAGGCACATAAGAAAGAAAAGCTTTGCAACTGTATGGTTATCCAAGTCATGCCTATGTAGCACTGTTTCTTTTCCTAGCAGCACCTTGTCTGTACTATGTGCTCATTAAAAACACTAAAAGATAACCATCAGGAAGGTGCACATGAACATCACATGCAGGCATGAGTTGAAGGCCCTTTCAAAGTTGGGCTCAAAGATTACTAAGAGCAGAAATTTTGAGAAATTTCTGTATGCTGGTTAATGTTAAGGTGTGTTTTCCATTGCTGCAGAATCCTGCCAAATACAAGGGTAGGGAGAAGGGGGAAGATATAAAGTACTCATTGTTCCTGCTAAGTTTGCTTCTTAGGTTTTTTTCATTTTATCATTTAAAAAGAGTATTGTTTTACTTCAAAACTATTATACAGTAGGGAAGAGAACTTGGACACTTAACTCAGCAAGTGAACTTTATCCAAGTTTTGTGCATATGAACATTTTCTATAACTTCAGTATAACTTATTACAGGTATAAATTGAGACATAAGACATTTAGTTAACTCAGATGTGTGTACATAATTCTCTTTGATTTTTTTTTTATCACTTCTGAAGAGCATTTGCCACATTCACTCAAGCATACTGGAAGAGAGGTGCCAGCATTACTCAGACTTATCCTTTATGGATCATAGTTATTCCTATTTCTTCTTCTCCTTCCTTCCTGTGTGCTTGGCATCCTGCACAGGAAAAGCAGGGGGAAAAACCCATAAAAACAGCAGTATATTTGTGGTGGGTGAGCAATGGAAGTAATGGAACAGAAAGAAATAATCTGGTCTGAGAACACACACTTTTCTGCCTTTTGTTTTGTTATTTCATTAAAAAGAGAACCATGCCTTTGCTTTTTATAGGGTGATACTCATTCCCTTTTACTTATGTAAGGCTCATGGTTAGGATCTGATAGGGAACTGGAGTAAGTTCTGGAGTTAGGGCTACAGAGAAGGACAATACCCGAGTCTGAACAATGGGACAACAAGGCCAAAATGAACTGGCAGGAGGAAAGGCAAGAAAGTGAAAGCACAGGCAAAAGCATTAATTTTATAATGGCAAAAGAAGTTCAACCTCCCTGATACAAAGGATTCAGCAGAGCCACAAAGTTGGGTTATGTAGTTGTACAATACTGCTGTCAGAGCTGCAGAACCAGTGCCCTGTCTCCACAACAACAGAAATAAGACACCTGAATGAAGGTCACTACATTCCATAAGATATAAAAAACAGGTACTGGAAAGACATTGTCTGGTTAACATAACTACCAGCAAAAAGTAGTGATAGCAAGACAAGCATAAAATTGCATATTTTGCACAGCCAAGGTCACAAAACAGAAGATAGGGAAAAGCAATCTACAAAGAGATTTGCTAAGGGAAAATGAAGACAGTATCTTTCACTAGGAGAAAAAAAAAAAAGCCAAAACAATTGTAGGGAGTAGCTTTTCATTTAATCTTCTTTGACTTTCACCATAAAATACATTTACCTTCACATGATACTTGTATTTTTTGAACATAGCAGCTGAATTGGACACAAACCAACTGGAGCATCATAAAGGTTCCTTGCCTTGAGCAACAAGCAGTGCAGGACATTAATTTTAGATCATGAATGGGATGCAGTTTTTCTCAGACCTCAAATCAGGGGCCTGAGTGTGTGTGGAGTGAAATCAGTCTCTACTACCAGATCACACCTACCTTACTGCTTAAGTGAGGCTATCAAGTTGTGTGAGACATGACAGATAAAAATACCAACCCTGTGCCAAGGACCTCACACATCCTCTTCACCCCAAGCAAAGCAGGTTGCAATTACACTGGATTTGAAAGTTTTTATTGCCTTCAGTATTGTACGCAGATTTGTATTTTTGAAACTAAGCATTTTCTATCAGCTGCTTATCCAAGTTCTCTGAATCTATGTGGGTGGGGAGCAGGTGGTGACTTACAGGTCACAATGCAGGGCAGAAGTCTTGTGATGTTTTACATAGACTTCTGGTCATGAATCCTGCACTGATGCACAGAGGGAGCTGGCTGGACCTACAGGAACTACATTAAGTTGATCCCAAGCTAAGGAAGGGTTTGTTTGTTTAGAGATATCTGTATTGTGCCAGGACTGAGGAGACCACTTGATGTGGAATTCATATATAGAAGTATTCCTTGTGCTGCAGGTACATACACAAAACTAGGAAAAGAAACTAAACATTTTTGTAAAAATTATTCTTTACCTGTTATATTTCATGCCAGAAAATACAGTGCATATATCCTCTTCAGCTCCTCAAAAACACAGGCTGAATGCAGCTGATCAGTCCACTGGCCAGCAATATCCGAGTCTTGCAGCAGGAGAAAAGACAGCCTGTTGCCCTGAGTTTTGCTGTTCTCATTTCATTTTTCTGTAACAGTTTCTCACGCGTTCTCTGTAAACATAGCCATGTTTTTCTAACTGTGTTCTATTGTTTGCTTTCCTTTCTCCTGGGCGGAGATATTTGATGGATATTTCTTTGACCAGTGTGATTGAGGGGCAGCAAGTTCTCCCTCCAATCCACTGTGGTTTCTGAGAGGACATATAAATAAAGTCCGGGGTCTGGGAGCACCCAGTGCCCCCCAGAGTTTTGGCTCTGTCTCTCCAATGCACGTCTGCATCTTTCTTTCGTGTCCAAGTGCAACAACAGCCCATTGCTCAGGAGCCAACCAGGGCATGTTTCTCCTGACTGCAGATCCATGCCACAGCCAGCTGGACAAAGGGAGCTGCTCCCACATCAGAGTCACACCTCATTTTGCATGGGGCTTCTGTTTCTCAAAGTTCAAAGGATGGAGTGGTGAAGAAAACATAATTGTCACAATGACTTGTATAAAATGCCAAATTAAATCATGGAAATAAAAGCCTTGTAAAACCAGTGATTTTCTTAATAGAACTTTGGCAGTAGTCAACGATCTTCTTTCTTTAACCTGTAATAGTTCACAGTGGCATGGGAATGATACAGATATAGTACATAATAAAAAATAAATTCATGTCTAAGTCTCTTTTCCCCTTGCAGAACAATTTATATTGATGATTTCTTCACAATTGTACCTGCTCCAGAGTTTGCCCAAAGTGTTTTCTAAAATTAATAGTTACTCAAAAAATAAAATGTTTGAAATATTTCTATGTTTATTAGGCTTCTTCCAGATATTGTTTGACAGTATGAAGGATAGGATTAAGATGTCTAGGTAATCCTACTATGGAAAAACAAAAGAGCATTTGAGCTAACCTACTCTGCCAGAAACATACCTTGAGATAAAAACTAGCATTCACATTCTCTGTTTTTAAACAGAAAGCGCTTTGTCCTCCACAGGTTACCTGTTGCCATTGTTTTCAGTTATTCAACTAATTTCTCAGAAAAGGCAAAGAATTAAACAGCATGATATAAATGTAAACAGCCATCATTTAAAAGGACAGTGAGAATTGGTGTGGTTGGTCTGATAAGCCACCATGGAACAGAAATCACTGACATTGGTACCTCTGCATAGGAATATATCTGTCCTATTTCTTCACAGGAATGCAGACCACAAGGTAAGACCAGGAATTACTGTCCATAGCTATTCAAGTGATAGAGCTTACTCCTGAGCTGTTATATCTAGGCCAAATACTTGGTTTTCTAGACAGAATAGCCACTGAAGAGAGAAAACAAGGATCCGTGGAGTTCACATCTAAGGAGATCCTAGGTTTTATGCAGACCTGAAAAAAAAAGTTAATTTTTTATTAGATTTCACCAAATACAAATAGAAACATGTGACGGGGAGTAGAAATTTCTTCTGGGGCCACAGGGCCATCCCCGCTGGGTCCTTCCTGCCCTCCGTCCCTGCTCCCGCTCTCCCCTCGGGGCTGGCAGGGCTGTTTCCCGCACGGTTCCCCTGGCTCAGCCCCGGCTGCCGGGCAGCGTTTTGCCCTCCCTTGCCCAGGCTTTCCTTTCCCCGGGGCTCTCGCCCGCCCGCCCGTGGCTGAGGGGCTCAGCCGTGCCCTGTGGCAAATGCCTCTTTAAAATTAGTGCTCCTCCATCACTGTTGTTAAAAAAGTTGCAATAAAACTGTAAAAGGCAAAGCCATGAGTCCCGAATCTGGGCTGAAATACCAAACTGGAAGCTTTGTCTGGAAGCTTTAAAGCACCACTATTACCGGGATGCCTGTTATTACGGCTTATCCCGGCTTATCAGCCGAAGACGCAGAATTAATGAGAGCCGGAGTCCGAGCTGTTCAGAGCAAAGGGCGGAAGGGGGGAAACCCACCTTCTTTTAATTCTTATATACACTTTTAGAAATCACAGATCATTGGAGAAAGTTAACACTTCCGTCTCTAACTAGAGTGGTTAAAAGAAGTGTCCGTCAAAAGGATCTGTGTCCATGGGAAAGGAATGTAAAAAGATAATTTTTACAACAACATAGCTATGTTTACAAAATCTCGTCCTTGAGACTGTCTAACAGAGAAAACTAGCTATTTTACAGTGAAAAATGGGCAACACACCACTATTGCAGTGCTTTAAATCTGAAATCGGTTGTTAATGTGGATGCCTCTGGACACATTGATGTCTTTGCCCTCTGAGCAAAAACCTAGGGCACTTTGAATGGGGGAAGGAGGAAGAAAGGGGAGGAAATGGGCACCGTGAGAACACTGACAAGTTTTAAGTGGGAAAGTGTCTAGATACTTACTAGAAAGCAACGTATTAACCCTGCAAAGCTATTTATACATACAAGTCAATCACAATTAAGCAACAAATCCTTCAAATGGAAAAAATGAGCAACAGGAAAGATTATCATATTTGTCTTTTAGTTGTGACGTTAATTTAACTTGACTTCCGGGTTCAAAATAGACTATTATTTTCAGTTGGTAGCTCACATTTCATGACCAGTTTCTCTTCCAAAGGATACCAGTAGGGGTTTAAACTTCTCATTACAATTTTGAAAGATGTCAAAAGCTTTGCAACAGCAGTACAACTCTCACTCCAGCACTTAGGATAACCTAGAAAAGGCAGACCACTTACACTGTCTTCAGAGCTATTGCTCTGACCAGACTTACCTCACTAGTTTAATTGATTTTCTTCTTTTCTCTGAATGATTTTACAAAACTATTTGTAAAAGCAAACATTCTATATGTGAAGCAATTCACCTGAGTAAAAAAGAAAACTTCAGCATGCTCTAGACATTTGGCATCTTAAGTTACTTGTCCCCAGTTTGCCAGAAGCACTGTAGAGACTCCTGCAAGGGGAAAAAGGCAGAAGGGAGGTGAGAGGACAGCAGCTCACAGCACACAGCAGTTTTTTGTATGCAGATTAACCCCCATCTTATCATATGAAATTTTTGGAAAACACTCACAGGAAATTATCTTGTGATTTTTAAATAAAGCGAGATGAGCAGAAATAATGAAGTACTTTGAAATCTCCATTTGGCTGGTCTTAAATTACAGCACATTATGGGAAAACTTGAAAAGTTTCTAAGCCAAGGGAGCAAATTTTTCACATTGAACATACAACTTTTAAATGTGGGGAAAAAATTGCTTGAGGCAGACATCAGAAAAAAATTAATTTTTTAAAAGGCTCAAAATACATGGAGACCTGAAAGTTAGTTTTCCTTGAGTTCAAAATTTGATAATGAAGGAGAGTGGAGAGCAGTGTATTCATTTTGAGGCTATGAGATTTGTTTTAAGAAACTCATAATTATCACAGCTGAGGAAAATCCTCTCTGCATCTGCATGCTCACTTCTCCCTTAACCTTCAGCCTACTGTTCTAGGTCCCAAAATTCATATTGTAACACTGTATCTTTATATTTTACAATGTCAGAGCCTCTGTCAGTCTGAGAAACTACTATTTAGTGTCCAAATGTGAAGACACATGCCACTAGAAATAGGGTCTGTAAAAGTGGCTATGGTCCATTTACTTTTTAAAATGTTCATTTAAAGACATATCTATACCATGGGTGTAATAATAAAAAAAATAATGATTGTAAAATACACATCAGCTGGAAAAATGACAAAGACTGCAGGACATTGGTGAAAATATATGATACTACAGGGAGACTATTTATGGACAATATTCACAGGAACAGTATAATGTAGGAGAGAAGCAATCACAATTAAATATTTTTCTCTTTCACAGGTACAGATAATAAAATAATGAAGCTTGATTTCATTTACAGACTGACAAGTGTTAACCTTTATGGGATACTGTTGGTTCCATTGCTGAAGGAAACAAAAAATTCACTTTAAACAGAAATGTCATTTTTAAAATAAAGTGGCACACAGCAAGCCCGTGGCTGACAATGCAAGTTGTACAATGCAAGTTGACTTTTCTAGATGATGGAAAAGACTTTATGAAGAAAAATAAATTATACTTTGATGAAATGACTGTGGTTCAGTTTTGAGAAGTAATTAACTAAGTTAAAAAATTAACATGAACCTCATTGATAGAATGAGTGTTTTCTTCTCAAACACTGGCAGTATAAACCTATCAGGAGCAGAGGACCAGATTTGGTTCCCTTCAGGACTCATAACTGCATCATCAAAACCAGAATTGTTTCCCAAATTCTGAACTACTGTATAAAATATGATGTGCTTAAATTGATTGCATGAGTATATGCACCAAAAGTTTACAACAAAACTTTCAAATGTAGAGGTTACCCATTAGGGCAGTTCATATATCCCATCATTTTTCTCAGTATCCAGTTCCTAGAATTTTTAAGACATTGAAGGGAAGAGGTAAAAGTATACGTTGCGAACACACAAAGAAAGCATTTCCCAAGCATGCTGTTACTCATGGGGAAATCTTGTTCTATTTCTTAGCAGTATGTACATTTGTAACGTGGTAAAACTGAACATCATCTGAAAATAAAATCTCCTTTCCTAAACAAGCTCAAGAGGCACATCGTCATCTAAACTAGAAATGTCCTGGGCTGCATGGAGCACATTCTACCCAGGTCTAGATGGCAGGACCAATGTCAGAAAGGAAAAGAAAAGGTGAAGAGACTAATCAATCATAAGTGGTGAGATTAAAGAAATTAAAGAAATGCTTTTAAATAAAGATGGAGACAGTTTGGAAGAATATTTGCAGAGGTGAGTAGTGAAAATTATCAAGAATAGCCTCTTTTACTGAGAGGCTGAGTGCACAGGGCAACAGACACCAATTGATGCCAATATAGGCAATATATGCCAATACATGGGACACAGGAGGAAAATATTTCAGAAGTGGATGACATCTAAAAATGGATTTAACTCTTCCTAGTGATTAGAAATGAAATTAAAATCTCTTACAACCTGTTAGGATTTAAGATTTCCCTCAGAAAATATCTTCAGCAGGAGGTGTAACTGAAAAGGTCTGTGAAATACTGGCAGGAGATGGCTCTGAATTGCCTGTATGAAGTGTTGGCTTTACGGGCCACATAGACAGTCAAGAGCCACCTGCTGATGGGATTTGACAAGACACAGGATGTTGGTAGGTGAGCAAAGAAACAGATTGGAACTGATTCAGGATTTGAGGAAGCACATGGAAGCCATGCAGCCTTATACTCACACCCTAATTTTTAATGTCAGGGAACATCACAGTGTCTGCTCAGAGAATAAATGAGGCCAAGATGAAGACACATGTGCTCCTGCAGGAGCTCCCATGGTCCGTGGTACTCAAGCAAGCCAGGCTGGCAACTCCTAGGTGTAAATCAAGAATCTGCAATCATCTTTGGGAATACAAGTATTAAACACTCAACAGTGCAATATGGTCCTGATTTTTCCATAGTAAGAAACCCCTCATATTTATTGCAAGTATTAGCAAAACAAAACAAGGGCTCAGAAGAAGCACAACTTATCTTTTCCTTGGACTGTCCTTCAAAAGCAGTGTCTAAATACTAACATTTTATATTACAAATGTACCAACAATGAGTAATGCAACAGAATATCAGAGTTAGCTTTCTGCATTTGATTTATGAGATATATGAGAGTATCTTCTGCTACAGCAAAATTCTTATGCCAAAAAAATCCACAAGAATTCAGAGGAAATAAAGAAAGATAAATAACAGCTTTTTCAGACTTTCTACCATATTGCTCTACACATCCTGCACGGACTGTTTGCATTACCTCATTTTAAATATTCTGGTCATAAATTGAATTAGCAAATCACAATTTAAGAGAGCTATGTGACAAGTTAAATATTTAAAGCAAACAGCCTCCATAAACATAAAAAGCTATGTAAATAAATGGGGAACCTAAAGCATGAGGAAAGTTGCAGACAAAGCAATAGACTTATTTATTAGAGCAAAGAAATTCTTGAGGAAAGATTATTAGAGCAAAGAAATTCTCAAACTGTAACCCTAACAAAAGTGTGTCTTAGAGACTGTTCTCATAATTTCACTCCATACCTCCTCCCTCCCTTCCCTGAAACAACAGGGACAATGGGGAAAATGACATAATGCATTTTGCTTGTGGAAGAGTCCCATAGGCATTCAATATTACACAGTAGTTTTACCTAACTATTGCTAAAGCCACAACACATTCCAAAATAGTCCCAACCACTTTTCCAACTGGAACAAACTTTTCTTGCTCTGAGCTCATTTAAAAAGGATTTTTGTCTTCTCTTAGCACTATGTGCAATCAAACCAACATAAGAAGCCCATACAGTAAGTTTTCATGTACCAGCACGGAGACAGGAGAGAAAATGGATACTTAACACTAATACCAGATAATAGGGCTGTTACATAAAATTCAGTAGCTCAGTGGGGAGCTTTTCATGCACAATTCCTTCAAAACACTGATTAGCAGAAGAAGCACACAGAATGTGCATGCCCCCTACGGAAGCAGCAGGGTAGATTTCTTTTTTAATATACTGAAATCACCATCATTTAAGACAAATACCAAAACCCATTTGTTGACAACCCACTGAACCCTTTTGCTGATTCTTGTGTCCATATTTGATGTTTGTGGGGAAATGCAGAACACAGAATAAAGAAAATTATAATGATCCTGCCAGTATTTGAGTGCCTCTTAGTAATTTTCATGGGACAAGTACATGTCAGTACACATAATATTGACTGTGTGTTTTGGTGCACACAAGAAATTAACACTTGATCTAAATACGGTTGGTTTAGTTCAACGAAAACTAATCTTAGAAAAAAGACCAAAAACCCAAATATTCAATAAAAGCATGAAATCTGTCACTGAAGTCAAGAATTTATTATGTCCTCAGCCCATAGCTTTTTTTTTTTTCCTTCAGTGCATCTTATGGTCAGTCTAGCTTTTCAATATCAATTTATGTATAACAGAGAAGTGGCAGAAGACTATATTCAAGGCAGATACTAGTTTTTTAATCAAAACTTTTCTCAATCCTCCCTTTTTCATTCAGATACTGACCACATTCCCAGAAGATACCAAACAATATTAATCCCTCATCACTGTTTATAAAGTTTGTAAGAAGTTTTGAAAGAGATCTGTCAAAGTACGTTATAACTGCAACACTTCCAAAGAATCCCAACTCGGTAACAGGAAGCTATGCATTAGCAACCTATTGAACTTTAAACTCTTAACATGTTGTTTTTCCTGGACTGTTAGAATCAAAATGAGCCAAAGCAAAAGGTAAGGATGGAATTAGGTAAAACACAAAGTCTAGTGCAGACTCATATCTGTGATGTGCAGTTTTATAACTTGACTTACTCTGTTGTGAACTTCCAGTGCAGCGAAGGTCTATGGACAACCCAAAGCAGAAACTACTCCTTTGCACAATTTCATGATAAAGTTACAGCACAGCATAGGAATCTCAGATCCTCAGCACTAAAACAGAGGAGAAAAAGAATGTTCCTGAAAGCTAATAAATAGAGACACATCAATTCCAGCTAGCTGCTGTGGAGAATAAAACACCCCTTTTGTGATCACACGGTTTATGACTACATGGCTACAGCTGCTTAGCTGTCATGGTACTAGACCAAACAGACATTAGTGACAACAATAGAAAAGTAGAAAATATAATAGATAAGAAACATTCCAACAAATTGGGGGAAGATGAAGGGACAGCAGTCTAAGAAAAGAAAAACCTCTAGGCATAATATCAGGAACACTTCAATGAGGTCATTGGCCCTCACTGATGACAATGGAGATCAAACACCAGCTTTGTTCAAAGACCTGGTTTTTCCTGCTGAAAGAGGTATTGGGATAAAGTCCTAAGAATGGGCCAGAGGGAGCTGTGAGTAAAGTCAGACAAGAGCAAGATAAGCCTCTTCTTTTAGTGTGTTGCTCTAATCACTCTCTATATTTTGCACCTAGTTTTGAAAAAACATTTATAAGCTACACACTTCCTACTGCCAGCTGTGTGCACACATGCAATACTCATCCTTTTCACTGACAATTGGATTTTTGACTGAGTCTTGCTGCCTAAGGTAAGGTTCTGCACACTTCCATTTAGCAATTCCATGTGGCTCTTGCCAGAATCTTGGAGACACATCTTCGCAAATCTCCCTCTTCCAGTCAACCCCAGCAAGTCCCAGCAAGTATTAATCTAATAGACAATTCCATGTGCTTAGTTAGTTGGAAGTATTCTGCTACCTTTGAAATATGCCACATTTCACACTGACCTGCAACACCTGTCTTGAAAGGTATCTGCACTACTGCTGTTGATGGCAGACTTTCACTACTTCTGGACACACCACACCCCAGTACTTTTATAGATAAATCCATTTAATATCAAGAGCTCCACCTAAAACTGCATTCAGGAACCAAGAAATTCCAGCAGAAACCTAATTCTAAGCAGGAGCAGCAGAACAGAAAGAGGTAGCATTCATTTTATCTGTATCCATGGGATAGGATTAGACAAGATATTTTTGCCATGACTTTACAAAAAGAAACCCACTGGCTGTTCAAACAATGCACCAGGAAGCACACTTTGAATCTTTCCATTTTATCATACAAGTCAAAGTAGACCAGGCACTTACTGACATGAATTCCAAATTTAAATAAGCAATAAAATTCATGCTTCCTTACCTATCACAGGCCTGAAAAGGACTACTGCTTTTTGTTTCATACAACCATATTTCCTTATGCTAAGAAAAGCACCAGAGCAGTGTCTTACTCTGCATATCATGAGTTATCTGAACAAAGGTTGTAAGGATAACCTGGCTAGAAAACTGGTGCTGCCAGCAAGATATACACAGTTGCATAACAGCAGATATTCATATCAATCACAGGTTTATATGGGTAACTCCTTCACTCATTAACAAAGAAATAGATCATATAAATAGCAATACATAAAAATTCACTTTTAATTTCCTTTTGCAGAGATATAGTCAGCATTAGAGAAAGACAAAGATGATGAAGAGTTAAACAAGGGGCTGTGACCACTGGAGGTGAAGCAAGAGGAAAGAAAGAAGTGAAAAAAAGTATGGAGGTAAAGATAAACAGAAAACAGGAATTGAAAGAGCAGTTTGTAGAGGAAAAAAAAACCCCAAACATACATATGTAAGTAGAACTGTGTTAAAAAACAAACAAACAAAAAAACAACAACAAAACAGGTGAAAAAATATTTTTTACCTAAATAATGCAAATCCTCTCTATTTTATTTTAGGGTTTTATCCTCCTGTCATGGGTTATTCAAGCAGGTAAAGGAAGTTGTATTTGCAGCCATAATAGGAAATTTTATTTTGAGATTTTTCATATCACTATATCTTATTCTTCTCTAACAAAGCCAAGCTCAAATGGCTTGCTTGAAGTGCAATTATCCTGTAAAATATTTTCTATATGGACAGAAATTTATAAAAGAAGCATTCTATTACCTGCTTAGTTTCCTAGCTGAAGAATAGGCTTTTTTATGTTCTTCAACTCTTCTTTATGTAGAAATTGTAAACCCCTGATATGTTATCTGAAACCTTATCAGACATGTAGATGTTTCAAATATGCCCAGGTGGGAGACAAGGTGCATGCAACTCAATATGCTATCCAGGCTTTGCTTGAAAAGTCTGATTTAGAAAGTGGAGAGGCATTAAAGCATTTTGAAGGTGTTGACAACTAGGACCCCAAACTGTCAGTTTTCCAACTACAGCCAAGTCTGATACAGTGAGACATACATCTTCTCCCTAGCCAAGACTTAGATCCCCACTGGTACATTCCATGCTTTATCCTGTGTTTACCAGGACTGTTGAGCTCCCTATTGAGAATTCCAACTTCCAATTCTGTATGAAAACATAAGTAAAAGTTCTGCTATATTTAGCATGCATACTTAAGTAGGTAAACAACGAAATCAGTACATTAGAGCTTGTATCAGTTTCTCTTCCAGCTGTGCCTGCTGTTACACTGTTTTACTAACACACTGAATGCTGAGCAGTGTTGCAAGACACACAAAATACTTAAGAAGTATTCATTAAAAGAACATGTGCTGTTGTAGCCTAAGATTATAATAACGTTTAACAGTTTCTTTTACTTTCTAAAAATAAGTCCCCCAAAAGATCAAAGCAACATTAACAAATGTTTGCTAATTTAAATTGAAACTACAAGATAAAACTAAAATTTCTAGATGAGTAATTAGCAGTGTAAATAAAAAAAAAAAACAAAAAACTTTTTGATCTAAAAATGTTTCTTTCTCAGAAATGGAGAGGACACAGGTGTTCCCAAGCCTTACCATATCACAAAGTTCGTGTTCCAGTGTTGCTGTCGTTGGGCAAGACAAATAACCACACAACCACTCCAAGTACCAGAAGGTCAAAAGGCCCCAATTTCTTTTCCCAGGTTTCTTTTATACACCTCTTAGCCCTCAGGTCACATGCTCATTGGCTCTGATGCTACCGCCTCACTTATCACTGATTACTTACAGCTGAGATTAATCTAGAACAAAACAACCGCCCAAGCTCAGGTGCACATTCTACTGCCTGAGAGGCAAGGCCGATACCAGCAAGGCTTTCACACTAACTGTCTGTTCCTACATTCCAGCCACAAGAGAAAACCAAAGATCAGTAATGCATAAACTAGAGCAACAGAAGTTTGCATCCAGCACAAACATTGTCAAAACTGCAGCTCCAAAATCAGACATGTTCTTCATGTTCTTGGTTAGTGTTACCAGTTTGAATGTTACACTAAAGTGAGATTAAAAAAAAAAAACAAACAAAAAAACCCCCTCAATTTAGACTTGGATTGATTCTTGAACAGAAGAGAAATTACAGGAATAGCAGTTCAGATCTCTCACAGCCAAAGTAGAACCCTACTTCTAATAGAGATTGCTAATGAATGTTGACAGGGAGCATGCAGGCATGACAAGCTAAAGCAGTGGGAATGTTTTAAACACTGCTTGTTTAGTAAGGGCACAAGCATGTGTTTTAATTAACATAGCATTCACTTCACCATTATCAGAAGCATGTGCCCTAGAATCAGTTGGCAATTGATGGAAACTCAGACCCTACCAGAAGTTTTATTTCCACAAGAAATTAAACCTGCAGTTGAATTTTGTTCCAAGTTTAACATGGTTAATAATTTTAGAGACAAGTGTAAACAACACTGGCATCTCTTAAAAACAAATATTCTGCTTTCTTCTTTTATTTTTTCTCTTGAAACAACATGTGCGTACATTTCTGCTGTAAATATTTATAGGCATAAGCAAAAGCATTTTAATTTGGCAAAGTGATTGAAAAGTTGATCTTAATTTGCTTTTTCGTATGTCTTTCCACACACACATACATGTACATACATACATATATATATATATATATATATCTGATACTGCATTGCATTATGTCCACCGTTTTCCACAGGATGCTCACCTGACCAGCCATGGGTGAACAGAATTGATTTATAGAGCACTTATTAAACATTTTGTCTTTTTCTTGCTTTTTCTTGTTGAATGTACTGCCTTGGGCATATTTACTGCAGAGTATGATTATTTAGTTTTTTTTTTTCAATAACAGGATAGAATACTATCACTAGAAAAACAGAAGTAGAACTAAAACAAATACTTTTACTAGAACACAAGTGGCTCATGAAAACTAATTTGTATCCATATCCTACAGAATTATTCCCACTTTCCAAAGGTAAAGACAAGATACAACCATACCAACATTGTAAGCACCAGTTAACGCTCAGAGCTCATATTCTTGCCATTGTATTTCAGATAGTGTAATAATTCAAAGTCCAGTGAACTATGCATGGATATATGAAACATTATAACAAATTTTGCAAGTGTCTGCTCTTGATTCAGTTAGTATTCTTAAAGGTCTTATATCTTAGCCAAGTTGGTGTTTATTTTACCCTCCCTGGATGAGCAACAGAATACTTAACACAAAGATAGCCTCCTATTAAATATGAAGTAATTTCTTCGAAGTATGAAGCTGCTAGACTTTAAGACAGGAGAAGATATAATCTCCTGCATTCTTTAACATTGTTTAGTCTTCATCGAAGAAGTTTTAGCTCATTTCCCCATTCCCAGATCCGTTTGAGACAAATATCAAAAATGGAAAATTTCAGTTCAAACTGTTAAAGCCTAGTAAAAATAGCACATAAAACTTAGAGGAAAAACTTACAATGGGAAATACTGAGTGTTATGGATTATGTTATCACCTAGGCTAATGGCATGTCTATAACATTACCATTCAAATACTGAAAGTTACACATGTAAATGATTTAAAGCTTGCCAGTGAAGTACATGTCTTTTTCATGGTCTTGATGAGCAGAGTACACAGCTGCCAGAAGCCTGGAAAGTAACCTGAAAAAAAGGAGTTTGCTGCCAAATTGTTTCAGCAGTACTGATGAGATCCAATTTTGGAGATAGGTTGGGGATTCTCACCATCTTCATCTTAGGCCATTTGAGTGCAACACCACAATCTTTTTAGAACATTGCAGATTTGTGGCATCTTTTTTCCTTACCGTACAAGAGAATTTCTGGCTAAATGAATTCAGTAACTGCAAACTCCAAATGTACCAGCTTATAGAAGAGCCCATTCTGATGGGAATGACACACACTCATATGAAACAGAAAACTACATAATTTAAACCACATTTTTAACTGTTAAGCATTTCTTCACCGAAGTATTCTTTATTCTCCATGTTTGTGCTTGCATTTGCATATTAAAAAAAAAGTTATTGGCCCAGTTCCTGCAGCTGAGCTTCCCAAATGCATATATGAATGTGTGGGTGGGCACTGCAGACCAGGAGGAAAGGTAAAAGAACAATTCCAGGACAATTTACAATTTGTAGGTATTGCCTGGTGTTTGCCTGTAACCAAGGGCTGGTGCTGCACATTTATGTGAAAGGGAATAAGTTGAAATGTTTTATAACAGCAGTAAATCAGTGATTAGTAAAATCATCTTTATGAGAGGTACATAAAATAGCAGGTGCTTTCCAGACAATGAGTAATTGTCCAAGTATAGTGAGTCTCCAACTGAGTGATATTTGCTTTAGTGTTTCATGGTATGATTGGGAATATACAGAGAATATCTCCAAAAGAATAATGCATGTTTCTGTGAAAGAGAAAAACACATTTTCTGGATATGAGGCAAAGTATATGCTAGAATAGTGTGCCAGTATAGCCAGTTCTAAGATCTAAAGTAGAGGGAGGGACCTATCATGTGTCTGAAGCAACTGATTCCCAGAGCAGAAAAACAGTCATGCCTCACATGCCTTGGAAAGAAATTCACTGGAAAAAAAGCACATGGCAAGGGAAGACAAGGGATTGATTGCTCAGCCAGCTTCACATTTTTAATCGACTACTTTACATGCAAAATCTCTTGTAACCTCAAGTAATGTGCTCACATATGCCGTATATTCACACATCCAAAACCACTTCTGTGCCAAAGACCTGCAAAAACAGGTTAAGTCCCTTCCCCTGCAATATGGCCCCAAAGGCAGACACCTTCTACAAAAATGATGAGGGGAATAGGCACCCACCATCAGATGGAAGATTTGAGCTCAGTGTGCTCCCAATAAGCAACTTCAATACCTGTTTTCACAAAAAAGAGGTTCAGACCACTGGGTAATAGATAAAACTTCATATATCCTCTTGTGACTGTGCCACTGTATGTTAGAAAATCCAAGATACTCTGAATCAGGGTGCCTGGAAGAGAAATGGAGCCTGAATATGAAAGCACAATGTTGGATTTAGGTTGAGGGAATAGTCAGGAGGCGGCATCATACAGGCATCTCTGTAGACAGTGAACAACCCCACTGTCTTATGCTTACCCAGATGAGTTTGCACCCTCTCCACACCCAATCTTCTTTTGGGATGTCAGTGTTTCTAAAGGTTAACACAAAAGCCACCACTGCATAAGACTTTTGGTGTATGCATCCCATTTGTTAAGCTGGGAATGCAACCACTACCTGTACGCTAAAAAGTGCAGGCTCATCACAATGATCTTTACCCAAGAATGGGTTGTCAGAGAATCACAGCAGAGCTTTAACAGGAATGAAATAATAACAGCAAAAAAGACAGATGGAAACTTACTGATCTGATTTTTAAACAGTTGGGATACTATCTTCTCAAAACACAGATTCAACCAGGTATGTAACTCCCAATCTGTTTTCTTTTGGAGGTAGCTGAATTATGTGAGACCTGCTGCAGTCTTGAAGGACTCTTCTCACCCTGCCTGTGAAGCTGCCTTATGCAGCAACTGAAATAATCCGGGTATAGGTCATCAAGCAAGTTTAGACTATATTTAGAAGCACACAAGTATTTCAGGAAAGGAGCACAAAAAGGGAAATAGAACTTTGTGAAGAAGAGCAATTTGCAACTTTAAATCTAGATTTACTACTAATATCCATAATATGATGTACTCTAAAATCATTAAAAAACATTGCAATGCACTAAATGTTACATTTGAGAGGTGGCAAGCCACTGCATATAAGATGTCATATGCCAAATTCTGTTGAATTCTGAAGAAAATAAAGTCCATTATTTCACATTTTTGCTAGAGAAAACAATGTTTTGGTTATAGTAGAAGGCAACAGAACCCCCTTTTCAGGTAGAAAGAAGTGTGAAACCCAGCTTCACTGCCAATGAATTATCTTTCCAGTTATCCTCAGCAGAATGGTGGCGGATACAGACATATCACCAGTTCCACACTTGAATGAACACACCTGGTATAGGTGACACAGCCCCTAACCTCTGAGTCACACAATGAGGCTTCACCAGAGAGCAGTGAGGAGCCTGCTCAACCTCTGTATTGTAGCTACACCAGGATGCTTGTTGGCATGTATTAAGTAGCTATCAGCAAACTTTTAAGGGTATTAATAATGCCTTTGGTCAATAGTCATTAAATCAAAACTGGGGCCTTACTCATGAGCAGACTGATCCCCAGTAACTGCCAATTAGGGAGCTTTTCACTGTGTGTCACACTGAGGGTACCCAATGCAAAAATGTGGAATTGTGGACCTGAATCCTTTATTTAAGGTTCAGCTGAGCTTTTTTATGGACTAGAGGATGAACAAAGTCCATATGCTTAAACTAAAAAATCCCTTCCATTCTTTTTTTACAATCAGGTTGAATTTTACAGCCTTATTTAGATTTATGAATAGTCATTTCTATATTTATAACTATTGTAAAAAGTGCAGCTTATTGTTTTTGTAAACCTAACCTCTAATTTAAGCCAGGAAAATAAAACTAAAATCTTTCTAAAAAAGGGAACATTGTTCTTACACTGACAGAAAAATAAAATTTCTAAAATTAAATGGGCTTTCCTGGTCAAGGGGAAGTAGTGTCATGAAAAGAGAAAATATGGTTCATAGTCAAGTTTGTCACCTGATCTTCTGTGAGGCTTCTAAGCCCTCAGGCCCTTCCTTCTACTTAGCCCACTCTAAGGGTAATAACCCTGAGACACAAATAATTATGCTGGCCTCCTTTCCTCTATGTCTTTATAGGAAAGATAATTTATCACTAGTAGCTATGACAAATTCAACAATGTACAGCCCCGGGAAAACAGTCTGTTTTGTGGCTAACCTGCAAGACTTTGAGAAAAGGGAAAGTGAATACTCTTGGTAATGCAAGGTGCTAGACCTTAATGAACAGAAGGGTTGGTTGAAACCTAACAAACCACTTAGAACATGTATAGTTTATTTAATACAGCACATTCACCATGCCCAAGACAGAAAAAAACATTATCTTCCTTTTCCATTAGCTAGTACAGTGAGACCATCACAATAAACACTTCCTATATTTAATAGAAAAAAGCTACATCTACTACGTTCTCTAGTATTCCAAAAGTTACGGAAAAAATAGGATTATTAAAGGTATGCCAATCCTACAATTAAAATAGGATCCTGTTATGCTGGAAACAGCACTAATATCTTCTCCTATGGATCATAAAGTTACTGCACTGAAGTCTACTCAGAATTCTTTGACAGTCATGAGAAAAACCAGCAGAGGAATCTGTACAGACAGGAATTATTTGCAGTAGCATAGGGATAGAAAAGTTCCCTGAAAAGGCATCACAGAGTTTTCTCAGTAAAACTCAGCTACTAAAACATAATATATACTATGCAAACTGAAACTACAATGTTAAATCTCTGAGTTTTAGGGGAGGAATTTATAAACTGTTCTAAACCCCTGAAATTCAAAACTTAACTTGAAAGGCTTCCAAGAGCTCTGTCCTTTTAGGCTATCTCTCTCTACTAAAACCATACATCATATAGTCTAAACACTGCTGTTGCATTACAATGAAGCTACTGCACAGCAGTGGCTTGAAGGGACATCACCACCTTTCAATCATTAATTTTCTCAGGAGCGATGGGCCTTGCCCCCATTATGGTCATGCCACTTACTAGATCCAGAGCTAACAACAGTTCGTCTCTTCTGACAGTATCTGGAAGCCTGACGGTGGGGATACTGCCAGGACATAGGGACTGTTAAAACCAGAAGAGGTTGGAACTCAAAACTGAAAGTTAAATGTTCAGGCAGGGCAGGGAACTAAGCAAAAAGCAAAGATTTAGGAAACGAAAATGAGCAGAAAAAAAGAAACGGTCAAAGCAGTGGGTACATGCAAAAGAGAAGGGAAGAAAAGGGGAAAGCAAGAAAGAAAATAACGTGCTGAAATATTGGAACTACTGGTGACAATTTTAGTGGGGGAGAGCAATAAGGCATCATCGCTTCCTCCTAAAATTCAGATTCAACTTACAGCACCCCTGTGTATGGGCTGAAGAAAATGGTTAGGAAAATACAAAGAAGGTTGCAGTGCACACGCCACTCCCAAGAACTTTTTAAAAATCAAACCTAACCAGATTTGAAACTGCAGGTCATCAGTCTAGACCTTTCAAAGAGTCAGAAGTCATTCAAGCTTTTTGTTTAAAATGGTAGTGGTTTTCTTAACTGCAACAGAGAAGCATTTACAATGTGAAGTAACAGCAGAGGCCTCATAACTACACTATTCAGACAACTCACGGGGGTGTTTCCCTGTCCCAATACAGTTCATGTCGGAATCCTGAAATATCCCCAGCTGCAAACTGTAATAGTGATGAATGAGTTATACAGCTGATACAGAAAACCAGAGTGCAGTTTGCCCCACTTCATCATTCCTCAAATATTTAGCATAGCTTTCACCTCCTTCCCTTACAGTTCACAGAACGGCAGATGGATATGTTTTTCCATGCTTTGATGGAAGAAAAGGACTGTGAGCTGTTTGCCCT
This sequence comes from Climacteris rufus, assembly GCA_013398175.1. NCBI lineage: Eukaryota > Metazoa > Chordata > Aves > Passeriformes > Climacteridae > Climacteris > Climacteris rufus. Next base: position 721,308 of record VZRZ01003575.1, on the reverse strand, counting down.
TATTTAATAGTTGTTTCAAGAACTTTTCAACAAAGAGAGGAAAAAAACTACAAATAGCAAAAGGAAACAATCTCCTTAAAAATCAAACCACAGTAATATTTCCAAGCCAGAAGGCACAATCTGATCAGGCTACTTAAATGATGGCGTGGATTTCACTCTTACCTGTGGATACTTTAGCACATAGGTCAATCTTCCAGTAATGAGGTGACAGGTAATAGTATTTATCTATTAAAAGTTTGGACACTAACCTCTCACACAAGTAGGTTTTCTTGTGGTTTTGCTATGTAAGGAAGATCACTTCATTGCTTCTTTTGGCATTGCTCAATGTGGTTTCGGAATGAGGAATGCAAAATGGACATTTTTTAATCAGAAACATACTCCAATAACTACATTAGTATTTGGTATTTTTGAGCAGTCTGCCTAGTGACAAAGCAATAAGCCATCAGTTGCCCATCTGCCTTGCAGCTCAGTGAAGCTCTGGGGTGAGTGTTGTCCCATGCTGCAGAAAGCAATGTGCAGCAGGCATGGAAAGGCCAGAGGCTTCACATCTTTAGTAAACCAAGTCCCCAGTGGATTAAGAGCTATTCTTCTCCTTAAAGGATGAATGTACATATAAATCCCAGTGTTTCCATAAAACATTTATTGTTTGAGAACAGCAGAGCAAATATAGGCCAATTGCAGGGATTTTATTGTGTTTGCCTTCTGTAGAAATGTGAAATAGCAATCACTTTTTTTTACAAGAGCTTTTGTAACATGCACATGTGCCTTGCTGAATTAGCAGTAGTACTGTCTGGAAAACATATGTAATTAAATTGAGGTAGGAAAAGAAAAAAGACAGTCCATTGTCTACTGTTCCTAAAAAAATAAATACTAATGTATCCAAAAAATAGGAGCCAATTGATGCAGCTCTTATTAAACCATAGGGACAGGATAAAAGGGAACAGTTGCGCTGCTAGAGCAGGCCAGGGGGCATTCTGAAAACATCCGAGAGGAAGTCCTTGAGGAGGTCATGGAATTACTGGATAGGGGCTGGAAGCTGGAGGAGGCTGCTGGAGGTACTCAGCTGCAAGGCCAGCTCCTGTAGGGGCCATTTCAAGGCCCATCTGGTGGATGGAAAGCCTGCTACAACTGTAGGGAAGAGATGCAAGCCCCTCAAGAGACGAGAAGAACCACCAACCTCTGGACATGCCTGAGGCTATCAGGCCTTTTCAGTGGGATAGCAATGGCAAGACCAAGGGAATGCCTTCTTGAATGCTCCTTGAGGAGCACTGGAGAGTGCTCTCCTCATCCCATGTGGAGCCACAGGCAGCAGCCATCAGAAATGGGGGGCAGAATTGTTGCCAGGGGTCTCAGTGCTTTGTAGCACCCACTGGTTTCCCACTATGCATAGGAAGGATTCTTGCACTGAAGATTGATCAAGGGCATTTGGCCACACTCAGAAAGCCCTGACATGGTTTCAAATTGACAGGGAACAGGGTTTGGGCATCTCCTGGGAGGCAGGACCAGCAGGCTCTGGGATGAGGAGGCAAGTCTTGCTCATATGCTCAGGGAATAGCTAATCGCCAGCCCTAGGGTCAGGAAGGAATTTTCCCCTGGGGCAGATTGGCACTGGACCCCAGGTGTATTTTGCCTTCCTCTACAGCACAGAGCATGACCACTTCTCAGGGCTCCTCTGATCCATTTTGCCTACATTACTGCCTGGAGCTCATGTACCACAAAGGCATCTTGTTGAGCGCTGCAGTTTCGGGAAGGAAGGCTTTTCTATCCCCATGGTGGACCAGCAAATGCCTCCATGGAGGTTTTGCCTTCCTCTGCTGCATGGAGCACCTTGCCAAGGTTCCCTTGGACCATTCTGTAAATATCTGTTTCTCCCAAATATACAGCCCACTTCATTTCCTTAAGCTTGAAAGAACAAAACATTTAGCATTTAAGTGTAAACAAAGATAAATGTTCCTACTGAAATGTATTAAAAGTTAGCTGTAATTTCTGAAAGGGCCAGTGATTTGAACAGAGAAGGAAGCTACTCAAATCTCTAAAGGCAAACCAAGTGTTTCAGCTGGCGACAATGAAAATTTAAACTAACCTCCCAAGAGGGCTGTTTTATTTTACTGCACAGGTGAAACAAAACCTAGACGATCTGTGTTAGGAAAGAATGAACAACAGGATTGAAAGTTGTGCTGGCTGAGTTTTAATCACTACACATGGACAATAAAACAATAGTTACATACCATGGTTCTACAGACACAAGGAAAAGGGAAATTTATTTTAAAAAAGAAACAAATTGTTTCCTTTCTTCATTTTTCTTTGCTTAACTGAAGGCCACTGAAGAGCCTTCTCTGAGCATTATGAGATGTATATTTCTAGCAACTTTAAAGCCAGATTTGCTGCCTTTTTTATGTTTTCAGTCAGCATCCAAGGTATACCTGTCTGTTTTCTCTGCAGAGATTTTCCTCCCATGTTTTTTGTGTGTACTTCATTGTGCTTCCACCTACTTGCTGCAATTTTTACAACTCTGTGACTTCAGGACCCTGCAGGCCCAAGTGCAAGGTACCCACCTGCTGACAGGTACTGTGTATTCCCTGCAGGAAACACAAGGAAAAGAAAGCGCAGAATTTTGCTTTCATTTCTTCCTCAGTGGAACAATAGCTGCTGGCCCGTCTCTCCTTGTTTTTTTTCACCACGGACAAATCTGGTACTATGTTCATATGTTTCTTTAGGCCAAACACCATAACCAGGAAATCACCAAATCACCAAAAAGCTGAGGCTTTTACTGGTGGTCAGGTGTTGGACACGACAACTGTGCATCACTAACTCAGTCCAGTCCTCCTGTTCCTCTGCAGAGTGTCTCGGACTTTCTCCCTTTGCTCTCAACTGTGCCACTGAGAGCCCTGTCCCTTATAACATATTTCCTGTCCCTCCCTTTGATGTGGTCCACCTCACCAGGCAGCTGTGGCTAACAGCTGTTTGAGTGCTGCAAATGTGGCTCCCAGCTGGCTGATACGCACAGACCTTCACCCTGAGCTGCCAAAGAAAAGGCAGTATGAGGACACTGGTGCTGTTTGTGTTTTCTGTGTGTGCATGTGTCTGTCTGTGCTGACCTGTGCAGCCAGCCATGTGCACATGTATTTGTGTGCCATGCAGGTGTTTGTGTGTGTATTGGGAACACACACTCAGCCTCACTACTGACAGGACCTGGGGGCTTGGAGCTGCAGCAGCCTCCCAGCATCTATCAAGCTGCTACAAAAGGCAACAAAAGCCTGTCCCAGACTTCTTCCATTTGGGAAGTTGTATATGACTATAGCAACAGTGCTCTGGACAATAGCTCTTACTGACTTTTCTTTGTGGCTTTCACAGCAGGACACTGGAGCTGACAGTCTCCTGGAACTAGGAGGAGCCTTGAGAGGGTGTCACCTTCTCTGCAGTGAAGTCCTCCATTGCCATTGTTCCTCTGTGCTCCTCTTTCTGTGTGAGGATGAGCTTTGTATCACAAAACCTAACAGTGATACCTATGAATTCTAGTCCTGGAAGACATTTCTGCCACCAGTCCAAGTTTGACCACCACCTCCAAGTTCTTTGAAATGTTGCAAAATTTCTTGATTTCTCTGATGCTTAGAGGATCATCTGTGGCAGTCTCTGTATCCTGCATTTCAAAAGAATAAATCTGACCAGTACTAGCCAAGCAAATTTTTCGTTGCTTGTTTAGTTACTGTCGGAGTTTTGACTGATGCCAGAACGAGTTTTTAGCTAAAGTGGTGCTCAGCACAGCCAAAGAATCCTGATACTGAACAGCAATGTCTGCTCAGAGCCTTATTTCTCTGGGGAAAAACTTACAAAGAAAGAGAAAAGCCTGGTACACAGTCAAGTAGAGCCTTTAGTTTCTGTATCCTAACTGTGGGGACCTGGGATGTATTTGAAGGGTTTCTGGTTTTTGGGAGTTTTAGAAGAGATAGATGGATGGATTAGCTCTTGATTGCTCCTTCAGAAAAGCATATTTTTGTCTATTGCCAGACAAGAACAGAATTATTTAAAATTGTTTTTAAAAGAAAGGAACACACAAAGCACTAAAAGGCTGCATTTTGTTTAAAGTAATATTTCTGTCTGTTTTTTAGCTTTGTCTAAACCTTAAAGGACAGTAAGAAAAAATTAACCAAGAATGTCTGTGTTCCCCAATGCATTCTCTTCTACATCATAGATTTTTAACTTTTCTGTTCTCTAAAAATAAATAATAAATCACACACAGCAACAAAACCTTCTAAAACTTTTAAATAAAACATATTTTGAAAGCGAATGTGTAAAAATGCCACAAATTTTTGACACACATTGATTAGAATATTCTCCTTGCCCCAAATTCATGCAGGTTAGGAATCAATCTCCATTTTATATGGTTTCAGAAAGTCATTACATTGCTTTTACAGAACTTGTGTTTCTGAATATCAGTTTGCCATTTATCTTGTACTTGTTGGTCCCATGTTCTGTGTTCCACAAGGTAAAGCAACCCCCATTTTATAGTTCAGTCCTTTTATTATGGTAGGTTATACACTGTACATAGGATAGGTCGTCCAGGGTCCCCAGTCCAAATGGTGGTGTGCGCTGGAATTGTTTCAACCACACCCCTTTGCTTCAGGTACACAGCTGAACTGGCTTTTAGGCTTTTCCCACCTGGGTCACTAGAAAAATATTGTCCCAAAATCAGAATTCATTACCCAGTGTGCAGTAAACCACCAGGTTACGGTTTGCTTCATATTTGCACATAGATGGGTGCTAGGTGGCAAATCTACAAAGCTGGCACCCTGAGCTAGGCAATCATTATTTATATACTGTTAATCTAATATATTCCGCCCATCTAATAAATATTCATTGTTTATTAGTCTATTATTGGTTACTCATAAAAAGGCTGATTGTGCAAGATATTATGTAACTCAATATTAGCTACTGTGCGTGATCAGAGTCATGGTGGTCGGATCTCCCCCTGCTGGAATTATCCTTTACCCAGTTGGAACAGATTTCAACACAGTTGCTGAATTAGTTTAGTTAGTTCCTTCTTATCTTGGGTGTTCTGGCCAAATTCCCTTGTGGTCTGTAAGTTCTGCATTCTGCAGTAACACTCTTCTTTCCAATCTCTGTTAACCTCTCCTTGAGTCTGGGATCTTTGAAGCATGTCAAGCCCTAAAGATGCCTAACAAGGCAATTCTACTGACAAGTAATTTATCTTAGGATAATCAATGCTGCTCCTCAGTTCTGTCCCCAGAGCTTTCCTACTGCTTTGCCCCAAGTAGGACTCTGCCTGCTCCACTCCTGGTTCCTGCAAACTTTGGGCTCAGACTCTTGCTGTGAGCAGCAGTCAGTCATCACAGCCCAGCTGGTGGGAACTTGTGGCTCCTACTGCCAGGGCTGCCGTTAAAAACAAGGTGGGATCACATCCAGGGGTCTGTCTGCAGCCTCACCATCTCTAAGTTTGCCATGAACCTCGGCAGCCACACCTCCCAGAGGGGAAAGGTCCTTAAGACCCCTCAGAGAGAGTGAGTGAGTTATAAGGAGCACTACACATTAAGACTAACAAGAAGTCAGAAGCTAAAGTGGCTAAAGAATAGGACAATCTTTGAGGCAGCCAGTTTCTTCAACCTCCAAATCCCTGACAGCCATCTGTGATCTAAAGACAGGCAAATAAGCAGTACAGTAACCCTAATTAAATTCAGGCCAGTGCCTCACAAGCTCCTTTTTATAACCCTTCCTTTAAAATACAACAAATGGGGCCTACTATTAAACAGCTTCTCACTTCCCCTGCAACAGAAGTATCTCATAGAAATTCTTCTACATTTTTCCATATCAACTAATAAAACTTTGAAGTTGTTTTCTTCTCTCATAGTAAAATCAGCTCCTTCCAGGTTAGTATTATCTCTAAGGCATAGTTAAAGGGAAAGGCTAAGGCTGAAAAATGAAGTCACCACCATAGTCATTTTATCAATTGATTATTTTTACCCTGAGGCTGCATCTCTGGGATGTAATGATTTTTCATGCTAGCTCCAGCACATGAGATGGCATGTTGGACTGACATGAAACAGAGAAAGTATGTTTTCCCACTCAAGTGTTTCAGTATGGCAGTTAAGTTTGCCAAATCCAATATCTCCTTGTTGAATGAATCATGAGGGTGAATAGAAGTGTGCTTCTTTGAGTATTCTGCACACTAATCTTTGTGCTAATAGTGACCAAGTTGGCAACTTCATAATTTCTTAGCCTTCAACAGAATATCTCTTTAAAAAAGAAACAAAAAACCCAAGCAAACCAACAAAACAAGAGAGAATGCAAACTCTCAACTAAGCATCTGATAGCCATTTGAAGATTAGAAGCATCTCCTTGACAAATATTTTTACAGTGAATAAAGTTCTCTCTCCACTATCATCAAGTATGAACTCCTAGACATAAGGACAAAAGCCACTGTCTTTCACTTCAGAAGTCCTATACATTCTAGAATTCCGCCAACAACTACAGGACTTTTAAAACTGCCACAGATGTTACAGATTTGTTCAGTCAGTATCAGGATTTTCAGTCCTGATTTTGAGTGTATTGAGTTAGCAAAGAAAATTCCCTTCTGCAAGCTATTTCAAAGAAGCAAAGACCAGCAGAACAGATTAGTGACATTTTAAAAGGGCCAACTGCAAAGATGATGTCATTTTCATTGCAAAGTATGCTGCTATGGGTGATTCTAAAATCTCACATACTTTAATGCAGGTCAAATATAAATCAATGACCCTTCTGTATTCAGCCTCTCAAGTAAGCAAAATGAAGTATTCTTCATCCTAGTACTTTGCCCACATTTTTTCCTACATTTTTGAAAACAAGTAAGAAAATGCTTCTGGTATTGGAGCAGTCATTGCAATATTAATTAAAAAAAAAAACCCAAAACTTTCTACTACTGGTTTCTGCAGAGCAATATTGGCATCCAGTGGCCAGTTCAGTGAATCCTTAGTGGCTGCATTCTGCAGAGATGGCTTGTCTTTATATATGCCATGAGAAGATGCATCTACAATCTCAGATCAAATACAGAAGTACCATTCACTTTCTCATAACCATCTATTGACTCCATTCTTAGATGATGAAAGCAAGCTCCCAACAAGTTTAAAGAAAATCATTACACTGAGCCATAAATTTTGTGCTTGTTTTACAATCATAAGAGAAAATTTCCAGACTTTTGTACAGCAAAGGGGTATGTTTGTGCTTCGGGGCCTTTCTAGTTTTACATCTTCACCTTTGTCACTCCATCCAACAGTGACTCTTCCAACAATTGTTATGGCTAGCATGGCACTTTTAACACTTTTTGCACCCTCTAACTGAACCAAAATTAAGATGTATCAAAACAAAATTAAGATGTATCAAAACAAAATTAAGATGTATCCCAACAGCGTTGTATGGTGTGGTGCCTTGTACCTCCATCACCTCATTTTTCATTAGCAATTATGAGACTGACAGAAGCAACAGAATTTTCTAGCTGTTTGATTTAAGTACTCGAAATCTAGAAACCACAAGTCAGCCGAGCATCAACTGCTTTGTGAGGCAACACCATGGAAACAGAGAGGTTCAGCAACAGACTTCCTTGTCAACTCTCCCTGGAGGCTGCCCAGTCAAAACTGGTGCTCTGCAAAGCCAATTTGAGTGCCTGCAGACTCATCAGCTGAGTAACAGCTTGTGTGAGCGACTATCCATATCCAAAGGTCAGCTCATAACTAATCTTTATAGCTGTAACAGTGCAACTGATTTTGGTAGCTGAGGTCCCACTAGACCTGAGGTGGCTTTCTAGGAAGACAACTTTAACTTCCCTGCCATGGGAGCACAAAGGAGTTCAACACAAGGAGAATCCAAGTGAAGCTGGGCTTTAGCTAAAGCTGATAATCCCAGATGGCCCAGCTCCTCCAAAACCAGGTAGATGACATTATCCCGTTCTAGTGCTCTGGGAACAGTCATCATATTGGGTGCTGTTCACTATTGGTATCCACACTGGCCTTCTGGTTAATTCTGCATTCAACTTGTGAGACAACCAAGCATCCCCTGGACCAAGGGGCCATCGTCTTTGGTTTGTTCTGCAGATCTCAGAACAGATGCAGCCAGGCCCACCAGCCCCCTGCCAACAACACACGTCTGTGCCACAGCACCCAGGCTTTTCATCACTGGGGTATTTTTCAGCATCACACAATCTTTGGCAAGCAAGAGAAAATGATAATTAAAAAAAAAAAAATCTTGACCATATGAAAGCAGTACCAAATTAAGAAGTAAATATAGACAGGTCATGTGTTATGGGGCTATATCAGGAGTCAAACACAAGGAAAAGTTCTTGACAAACTCTATGGTAGGGCTTGCCCACTGAACATAAACTTCTGGAATTAACCAAGGTGACAGGAATGCCCACAAAATATAGGGATGGCAAGCCACATCTCCATCACAGGGACAGCTTGTGATGGAGCTTGGCATCTCCTACCTCTCAGGTCTATAGAAATGTTTTTAAATAAAAGCCTACAAAAACTGAATAATATTAATTTTTGGTTTTTAACATTTGCAGAATTTCACTTTTTACCCATGCCCCACCAAAATTTAAAGACAGACACCTTGAAGGACTTTCAAAATGTGTTAAGGAAAAATTGATACAGGAAAGTTTGCAATGTCTTTTCACACATAATTGCTATATAGAGCACAGTGCAATTAAGAATTTATCTACTTTTCTGACCCAGAAACCAGTCAGAGTTATGTATATCCCTACTGAAGTTGCAAGCACAAAAACACTGGTGACAGCAAAATTAAGTATCCTTAGTGAATTCAATAGAATTTAGAATTATAGAGTATTGCAAGTTGGAAGGCAATGATAGTCCAACTCCCTGCTCCTCCCATGACTGCCTAAACTAAACCATATGAATAACATTATTGTTCGTCATCTTTGATGATATCAATGCAACTCAAGAGGACTCACAACAGAAGTTAGGCCTTCTCAAATACAAGAGTGGAGCTGAGCCAATAAGGCTGAGCAGTTTCTCAAAGAGCACAGTACATGTATGTCACAGGAGTAAAACAGTACAGTAACTGAAGTATTCCAGACATATCCAAAAGCAAAATACAAATACATTAGGCCTTCCCTAGGAAGGCAAATAAAAACACTAGAGATATATCCTATACCTGATGATTAGACCAATGGCTTCTAACTCTTAAAAGTCTTATGCCAGCTCCTCTTGTCTTTGAATAGCAACCCAATATAGCTCTGTGTTACTTGTACTGAGTGGCTGGCCCACAACCTCTGCTGTTAATTAAGCCAAGGAAACACAACACCAAAAGAACAATAAACAGGCAGAAGATTATATTCGCTGCTGTTACCTGTGTTAAAAAGGAACAGAAGCAGAGGCTCAGTGGGATTTTCTATGCCAGTGACAAGGGCCATGCCAGATCCCAATATAAATGTGCAGCCAATTGACTCTATTCAAGATAAGTACCTCTCCTGCCTTTTTGCCCTAGCCTTGAAGAGTATAAGCACCTCATTACATACCTAATCCTTACAGAGAACCTTCCCAGCATGTGCTTTCGAAGCAGCAGTTTTGTAGCTTTGCTTCCCTGTAAATTTTTCTTTTGGCACAAAGTGCCTAGATCCCATGCTGTAATATGATATACACCTTGGCTAAACGATCTTAATATTTGTCAGCGAACCATGCACAGCTCCTGCTGGCCTGAATTTACAAGCAGACTGACATCAGATTTTCAACTCATCATAATGTCACGGTATGTTGATTTAATCTGCTCCATGACACATATTTAGCTTATCTTTTCTCACAGAAGTTAGAAATCGAAGAGATGGACTGGACCACTTGTCACAATTCAGGACACAATCATTCCCTGCATTCACATATTCAAGGACAGGTTATTTCGATTGTTCCTTGAAGAAATAAACTGAATAAACAAAACAAACAGAATATTTTAAGCTGATCAGTAAAATGCCTGTAAACTTGCTGTTCTAAATTAATGCATCTGCTTGACAAGTGCCAGCAAAGTGGCCAGCTAGTGTAATTCAGCCTCCTCCTTTCTGAGGAAGGACTTTAGTAAGCTACAGTGACATAGCCTGAAATAAAAACTTGCTTGTGTTTTTCCTTGAAATGTTGTATCCCCCACATTTTTTCTGGTATCTTGCAGAACCAAATCTATCTACAAGCCTTTTCAGTTCTCAAACTTCAATGTAAACATGATGTCAGCCTCTTATAAAGTCAACTACAGTAAAATGCAATTAGACATTATCAACTACCTTTTTTGTCCTCACGACCTCTCTATAGCACGGTTCAAGCATAATTTCCAAAATAACTGCTTTAAAACATAACATTACAACATGTACAGAGTTAAGTCTCTTTGTACATGTTCTGAATTCAAAGGCAGAGAGAAATACAACTAGTATATGCTACTGAAATTTTATGGAGTATCAAATTGCATCAGACGCCTTCTAAGCCAAACCAAGCTAAGCACATGCTCACATGTTGGGACTGTGCTGCTGCTGCTACTGCAGTTGAAAAGTTCCACATGCTCTGTTTCCAGACAGGACAGTGCACAACATTTTCCTAATGCCAGTTCTCCAAAAGCCACACAGAACACCTCCTTTGACACTCAAGCCACACCATGCAGAAGAACACAGAGAAGTGTCTTACACATTCTTTGCCTCCTTTGCACTTGAAATTGCAAAGGACCAAAATAGCTTTTAAGTGTTTGGTCAGTTATTTAAACACTCTGTGCAAGTACTGAGAGGTTTATAAACTATTATTATTATTTATTATTTTTTATTATTATTATTATTATTATTATTATTATTAACCAACCAAAAACCTCATCTGCATGCAATGTTTTCCTTGTTTTTGTTTACAGGCAATACACAGAGTTTTTAACTACCCAAGATGCCCAAGTTAGGCTGATAGGGTTTTCTGCTCTAATATTTCCACCCAGAGAACTCTTCAGAATTCTCCTTTTCTACTTCTGCCAGGCATCTATTCCTGATAGAAATGGCAACCCAGTAATAGTTGCTCCATCTGCTGCTGCCCTTCAGCAGTGTAATAGTGGCAGAAGCTGACACAAATTTCTGCAGACAAGGAAGACCCTAAAATGTTTGTATTGATCAACCATACTGTATAGAGACTCAAAGAAAGGTCATGGTAATTGGAGGAGATTCCCAATACTATAAAAAGACAAATGATGTATTCACCTTAAAGGAATCAAAAGACTCTTGGGATCCATGGGCCAGTCAATCAAACTTCAGTCCCTGATGGGACTACTGAACAAAGCCCAATTCGCAGCCACATAGCAGGGACATCCCTCAAAGAATGATGACACGGTCGATAGTGCTTGATGTCATCATAAATGACCAGGATGGAAGCAGACTTCACTCCCAGTAAATAAGTATAAGATACCAAACTGGGAGCACTCACTACAATGGAGGAGGTTTCTACTCAGAGGAGCCCATACAAGCTTAAAAATGGGCTGGCAAGGAAGCTGGAGAAGTTCAACAAATGCAAATATCAAGCCCTGCACATGGGATGGAATAACCCCACGCGACAGTACAGGCCAAGGGCTGATAAGCTAGAGAGTACCCATGCAGAGAAAATCGGGGTGTGTTGATAGACATCAAGTTAGAAACAGCAATGTGCCCTTCCTTGCAGCAAAGAAAATCAACTACATACTATTCTATAATGGCTAGCAGGCTAATGGAATTGTTTATTCCCTTCTATTTTCTATTTGTAACAGCACATCTAAATTAGTGTGTCCAGTTTTGTGGTAGGAAAACAAACAAAAAAAAAAACAAATCAAACAAAACCCAAAGCAAGCAAGCAAACAAAAACTCCACAAAAACTATGAACTTGAACATCCAGTTGCAAAGAATTTATCCTGATGCTCTGTTCATTTGTCCTTTTCAGATTTCATTTTTTTTATGTTGTCACACTTAAAGAGATTTATCAAAGGGAAAGAAAATGCTTTCTATCCCCTACAGTACACCAAAAAAATTAAGAAACAAAAATCTTCATTTTCCCTGGAATCTCATACCTGCCATGGTAGTTGAGGACCTCTCAAACACCCATGATGAATTAGGAGCTTCTGTTCCCCAGATATATCAGTGCAGAGCTGTCACAAGTGTAGATAATATAAAATATATGTTTAAAATCTGATAAATTTATGAAGTGATAAATAAATCTTTTTGTTCCATCTGTATAACAGTCTGTATATATTACCCCATGATTTCCAGCTATGCTTCTACAGTTGCATTTTACTACAGGAAAGTAATTCCTTATACAGGAAAGTTCAAACAAAATAGTTTGAACTTTTACTTTATATAAAGGTTGGTAGCTTCAAGGTAATTTTAAAACACCTGCACTTAACCTGTCTAGTTGCACTAGACAACAATGAGTAAACAACTTTTTAATTAGTTTCTCATATTACTATTACTCTATGCAAGAATATGGTCCAATACTCATAATAAAGATATACAGTGAATACGGAGCTTTCTATAACTTACTTTCCAGTCTCCCAGTAAGAGGTTGTGTGAAATAAACAATATGGAGTTGCATTAGGTTGTTTTTTTAATTCAACCTTTGTGCTCCAATCACATGAGTTGGTTCAGTGATACAGTTGCTAAAACTCTGGGAATAATTTAATCAGTTCTACACCGAAATGTCAAACTTCTTTAACAGAGAAGATGGAGAAAGTGCAGAGAAGAAATGTTCCTGTGCTGTCCCCCACCTTCTCCTCCTTTCCCTTCAATGAGCTCTATCCCAGCAGTTGAATGGATTGAACCAAGTATTCTCTCCAGATGTTGTAAGTAGCAATTTTGGCTTCATGTGCTTTTCCAAAAAACTTAAATTAACATTTGCATTTCATGCAAGTCAGCCAATGGAATATGATATCAGTCCTAAAATGTCTGTACTGATAGACCAACCAACTTCTGTCATTGCACCATCATAAAACACTGGGAGCAAATTGCTACCAAAACAAACACACTTTTGAGCTGCTGAGAAGTCAGAACCTCTTCACCTATCCTCCAAAATGACACAACAGATAAAAACTGAGTTTTATTACTGTAAGCAACTTCTCTATTTCAGAATTCACCTTGCAGAATAAGAGATGAGAAACTTAAAACCAAGCCTGAAATACATAGCAACATCATATCACATCACCAAATGCTTATTTAAAGTCTGCTCTCTAAGTGATATCCTACTTTGCAGGATCGTTCTTTCTTTTCTCATCTTCAGTAAAGATTTTGTGAGAGCCCATATACACTAGCCCTATACAAAGCCACAAACATCTGTTCTCAGCTGTAAGTCATTGCTGAGAGGAATCTGTGACAGTGGACAGGATACTCCTGTCTTGTTCTTGTCTTTCCAGGCGCTTTCCCTAAAGAGTCCTGACACTTCTGTGGCTCCAGCAGTTGAGGTCACAGTCACAAACACAATGTCTGTGGTTACTACTTGCAGTTCAAATTTGATAATCTACAATACTGACACATTCCAATTCCAGTACAATTGGTGAGTTTGAAGTAGTTCCTTCCATCAGGACTTTTCACACCAGCACACTAGAAATCCATTTTCATTGTATTTCAAAAACTCTGCACCAGTTTACTTAAACTTATAGCACTGTCTAAGCTTTATAATTGCAGAACATGGCAAGTAAAATAAATAGTTTAGTCTCAGACAAGCTGCTTCCTTTACCAAATATCAGTGTAACTATGGCTGGTTGCTTCATCTGTGTTGCAATTCATCCCTGAGAGACTGAGAGACCTAAAGAAGAATAGACAGCAAAGATCATTAGTCCACAGGTAAAGACAGGTCCACTCTCTACTTGATGTCATTACAAGAGGAATTTGCCAGTGTTGCACAAAAATAAGAGAAGCTCAACATTCTGTCTGTACTGTTCCACAAGTCGCAGCACTTCTAGAAAACCACATTTTGTTCTGCCTTTTACATTATTAGACCAAAACAGGAACTCTTACGCAACACCCATATTACTGAACTTCGCAGATTTCAAAATGTCACCAGGATGCACAGCAGCAAAAGAAATCAGACTACTTGCTTTCAGTGAAGAGTGCCACCACCTCCCACAAGAGAATTTTAATTTTACCTCTTTGGAGTATGGTCTCCCGTTAAGAATGTAATAAATATCACATTACAGCTCCAGCTATGTAAAGCATACCCAGCCATATAAATTATGAAGCACCATAGCACAGTTTTCCTTTAAATAAATGACCTCAACTTGTGGGACTGTAATTAATTTTTTTCTCTTCCAACAGTTTGAAAAATGTATCTGGTGGCAGGCTCCCCCTGTGTAGCCTCAGACATAATTAGTGGAGCTCCTCCTTTAATTAAACCATTTCCTAAGCCTTTTTTTTTTTTTTTTAGCATTTACCATGCCCTGCCATCTACTCAACTTTGTGAAAAGCAACTTTACAGAGACTGACAGGGTCTCCCCTCTTTCAGACCAGCAGAGTCCGTGGCAGAGGCATGCCTTTCCAAACTCACAATAAGATCACATCCCCAAGAACGAAAAAACAAAAGCTTTCCAACATAAGGCTTGCTATTTTTTCCATATACTGGCTTCAGAAAGAGCTAGAAAATAGCTCATCATATTCAATAGGGGCACAGTTTTTGTCCAAGAAACCTCTGCCAGTTAGGTGCTGCCACACACTGCTCTACTTACACAGTGCTACTTGTACCTGTATGTTGTGTCATCTCAGGGAAAGCACAGATTCATGGAACCAAAGCAAAGCAAACCAAAACAAGGGTATTTTTCAGGGCTTTTGTTTGTTTATTTGCTTCTTAAAGTATTAGCTGCAACTTTATAAATAAGCAGCTACTTGCTGCTACTCCTCAGTGACTAACCTAGCGTGCTGTCACTAAAGCAGCTCAGAGCTGGCAACTCAGAACAATCTTAGCAATTATTGTGGCTGCAATAGGAAAGATTGCACATTTCTGTTCACAGAGAGGTAGTTAAACAATAACTTTCAGTAGTGCTGGTAGCCTGATCTAACTCAGTTGTTTAGAGCATGGTGCTAATAACACCAAAGTTGTGGGTTCAATCCCTGCACAGGCCATTCACTTAAGAGTTGGACTTGGTGATCCTTGTGGGTCCCTTCCAACCCAGAATATATTGTGAGTTCACCTTTCTCTATGAAGGAGGTTGGATCAGCTCCATAGATCCTTTTTTAGGCAACTAATTCTATATGGGAAAGAGAAACCAAATGTAAAATTTTATAATAAATTTTGTAACAAAAATCAATACATTTGCAACACATGGATGAGAAAGTGATTGTTTGCTCAAACGTTTCTGGTATAGTATCTACTGCAGACTGAAGCTTTCAGGAGCACAGTTTAGGTCTATGCACACTGCAGCAAGTGTGAGAGATACTTGAGGTATCTTAAATACTGTTACTTTCATTAGAGTTTATTAGGCATCCGCAGTGATACTGAGTTCAGTGTAGACTACATCAGCTCTTGTTAGGTGACTGACTACAGGAGTGAACAGGACCAAAGAGATCCCACTGGCTGCTTGTGAAACGCAGTGAACCTTTGCAGAGAGCAAATAGATTACATTTCTGTTTAAAGACAGGTTTTAATTTTCCAGCTTAACTGTTCACAGCATAGCGTGTCCCATCAGTTCTTCAACACAAACATGCAAAGATGGACTTCTCTACTCACAATATTCTGGTTGCCAGCTCTCCTGCCTACAGAGTTGCACAGTCCTGCTGGATGCATGCTTGTAGGTAAACCATTAACTGGAAAAGAATTACAGCAAGAAGTTGTGGGAAGACAGAAAGCTTATAGTTACAAGTGGCTTCAGTGTTTTGTGATGCCAACCAGTATATTTGTTCTTGCTCACTACTGGTTTTTGGGTTTTTTTTCTATTTCCTGAACAGAAAAGACAAACACCTCTCATTATTTCTTACTGCTTATTTGATCAAAATTATATTCTAGCAGTGAAAAGCTGTCAAGATCTCAAAACCCTACTTCTTATTAATCAATTATAAAAATTATAGGAAAAATAAGTAGTTTTTTGTTCACTTATTCTTGACACCAACATGAAGAATTTTTGTTCTCTTACTCAGCAGCCCTGAGGCATCTTCCACAGCTGTCTTAGAGGCTTAAGAAATATTACCTGAGAGCTTTCACTGGGGAAGGGTGACCTCCCACGCATCCTATCAGCAGAGGCACTTCCTGCAGCAATTCAAGACCTCCAGAGGTAGGATCCATTTGAGGATAATTAAGAGCAGGAACCTCTCCATTATTCTATCAAGATTTCCTCTCTAGATATGTTTTTAAGCCTGATTTAACACTAGCTGGTAACCTACATCCCAGTGGCCTCCCACAGCTTACATTCATGTCATAGCACGAACACAGCTCCATTTGCAGCAATGTTAACTTTAAGAATATGTATTTTCCTTGAAGTAGGAATTAAAGACAATAATAATAAAATGGACTAAAATGGACCTGCACAAAGCTGTTTGGCACCACAGTTCCCACATTTGGAATACACTGCAGCATACAGGGATTTACCTTCCACTTGGAAGGTTCAGGTTTCGTTGCAGGCTCCCTACACTCTCTTACTCTACCAGTTTTACTGCTACTGCACCTGAGCCAGCACAGCTATGCTAAGACATGATGTTAAATATTGCATCGACAGTTTCAGCCCCTCTAAGCCCATTAGTTTTTGGTGCTCTACTGGTACAACTCCAGTGGGGAGCTCAAGCATGAAAAGAATGTTGCCAAAGTTGCAAACAATCACTATCCTCAAGCTTTACAAATCACAACAGACCAAGATCAATAATCTTTTCCGTATCATGGCTTTGAAGCTGGCCAGCTGTTCCACAGCTCCTCTTTTACTTCTCAGAAGAGGTGGAATGCCTTGTTGTTCCAATGCCTTGGAACTGTTATAGCATCATCAGTAGCCCACTTTGTATTGCAAGTCAGCAAATTAGGAATGTTTGTTTAATTCATACTGCATTCGGTGGCTAAACAAGAGACTCCTCTAATTCAACTTTATGGCAGTGACAAGCATAAGTCATTGATCCTCAGGCTACCATGCCAAGCACTCAAACCAACACCTTTGATACATCAAAATCTACTCCAGAAATTCAAGTTGGACACAAACTTGTCCTGACAGCAGAAGTTCTGTTTAGACCATCTAATAAACTATATTCTGGGAAGTTTATCTCTATGAATATTTTTTTCCTTTAAACACAAGATTTGCAGAAATAGCTGAGATGACAGCCCTATGACTTATCAAATATAACAGCATTTCAAAAAATAGGAAACATCACCCTCCTAAGAGCTAAGCGTAGTGTAGAATTTATTAAAAGGTAAAAAGATTTATTAAAAGATAAAGTGAGATTTCCAATTACATTAACATTTCAGATCTTCTTTTGATAAGGCTGACATAGTATAGAGGAGTATAATAAATACAAAATGTGTACAAGGAACATTTAGATACTATAAAAGCAGTGTATTATCAAGTGAACAAAGAAAGACAGGAAGGAGAAAAATCTAGTTTAAAACACGACAAAGCTAAATTTCAGACACATTTAGGCACTGCCTGCTGGGACATCTCACACATCCACAGAATGCTGCCATAGCACAAAGACATTTAATTAGCTCTCTTCAAATCATTATTGTTCTGAAAAAATAAAGTATAGAAATTATAATAGCAGAAGAAACATAAGTTCCAGATAGGTTTGTTAACTCTGAAAAAAATTTGAAATTTCACTCAGTCACTAAGCACTATAGAATAAGATGACAGAATAAGATGGCCTGAATATATTCTTTAGATTCCTTAGATGGCCAAAGCACTAATTACAGAATTAATCCTGCTCAGACATGTGCTCATTAATCAGATGCCCTATGTAAACAGCATCTGATCAGATACAGTGTTGAACAACCCACATCACAGCTTTCACAGGAGGCTCAATCACAAAAAAGGATATAAGCAGAACAAAAACTTATTTGGAAGAAAAGCAAAGAGCTGAACAAGACATCAGACTCTTGCCATGCCAATATCCAACTTATGTTACATTAGCAAGACTACCATGAAGGCAAAGCAGGGGAAAAAATTAAACATTTCTACAGGATAGGAAAACACTTGTCTAACATCAAATTCAGCAAAAGCAATTTCATCAGCCAATTTCAGTTGTCAATAATATAAAACCATACTGTGTGGTCTAACCCCACAAATAGAGAATGAAAAAAAAAAAGCCAGGAAGACTGGACCTAATTTTTTGGCATGAAAAATTACCTTTTCCTAAGGGTCCTGTGTTATAGTTGCACTTCCCAAACTACCTCTACAGTCAGAAATCAGATCATATATTTAGAAACACATATATACTTGAATAATTAAAAAGTATCATATCACCATGGAAGAGATTTTACTAGTCTTATACGGCTGAGATTATTAGGGAAATTTATTACATGATGCTCCTGAGAGCAAAGAGATAAAACATCAACCTGCTAACTCATACATTTATTGTGTAGAGTCATTTCTCAGCATTAGAACACTCTCCATCTGCAATATAACTCCACAGACAAAATTCTTTTAGAAAAATTGATTGATATGTAAGATGGTGCTTTAACCTCAACAAGAATCTTAGCTTCTTTTTTTGTCCTTAGCTCGTGTTTTGCTATCTCAAAAATATTTTCTCAGGATCAAATTAACTCTTTCATAGCCATGTTTGGTGGTTTTTGGTTTGCTGGGGGTTTTTTTTGTTTTGTTTTTGTTTTGTTTTTTTTGTTAAATAGGGCTAGTTCTTTGGCCAGTAGTAGTCTTTAATCATTGGCAAGGAAAAAAATATTGTTAACAAGGTTCAGAGGTATGCATCTGCAGCATAAAACAACTAAGAATTGTGGCCAGGAACCTTTGGCAGCAAAACTGCTGAGACTATTAATTATAACTTATGTTTTCATTGGCAGAAGCTACTAAAAATTTAAAATATATGGTGCACTTTGATATCGCAGGGAGCACAGGAATTATGCCAACTTCAACTCAGTCCAGTCTAAAATTATGTTTCAGAAGAAAGAAAAGCACTTACCCACAGATAATGCAGGGGCTCCATTTAGTTTAAGAATGATCATTAAAAAATTCACTAGTATTACAAATTTAGACTAGCCAAACTGAAAAGTTAATCTTGATTTCCATCAGTTCTCCTTTCAACTTTTAATATTTTTCAAGGCTAAACCACTTCTAGATTTTCAGCCAAAAGTATCACAACCCAGTAGTTTCAAGAAGACTGCTTCTACTTTTCTAACACATTTTTTTTGTGAAATACTGGACGCCAGAGAAGACAATTATTGTCACTTGTACATAATAAATACCCGTTTTTAAAAGGTCATTTCATTACTATTCCCATCCATCATCATAACAGGGATGTCTGTTGTAGAAGAGAAAGACTGCAAAGAGACTTCAATAATGCACATGACAGCAGCCATACCTTCTGCAAGATGTGCTTGTGTGCAATATTACACAAACTGGCTACTGGATAAATGCCATTAAAACTAAGAAAAGATGTGTGTGAGTTGGAAGACTGGGAGGGAAATAGAAAAGAAGGTGAGATCTCCAACAGGGACAACGAAATCATCCTGTCAGCTGCAAAAACCAAATGCTAACTCCTCATATGTGTTTTTTTTCCCCAGAGATAGTTTGTTTTAAATCACTGGTCTTGTTAAAAAAAAAATCTTTCACCATCCAAGCTTTCTCTTTTTAGACCCTTTTTACCCTTTTACTAATTAAAGGTTTTTAAAAAACATATGATATCCTGACCCCAGCCCCTAAAACTGTCAGCATTTTCCTCATCAAAAATACAACACGAAAGCATTGGCTTCAGTACTCTGCCTCCAATTATGTTTGAAGCCAACAAATATAGAATCTGTGTTGTAGAGAAAAAGCACACCTTTCCAAATGTAACTTTTGGAATGTCAAATGTCAGTTCAAAATTCAACCAGTACCATAAATTTCTAAAATGGTAGGCCAATTTTCTCCATCAGCACTATGCTCAGGGGCCATGAGCAACATTAACAGAATCAAAAGCAGAACTGAAGCTGATGTGCTGAGCAGAGACTTGAGACATTAGTGTTCATGTATAAAGCCCAGAATAGGCCAGTCCAACAAAATGTCTAAGTATGGGTCATAAGGCTTATTCTAGAAAATCTGAAAAATCCTGTCTGAAAGACGAACAGTCTTGAATGAGCAGCTCAGTTGGTACAGAAGTCACCAGTACCCTTTCACCACTTTTTCCAAAAGTTATTTTTTCAATTATTAAGGAGAGGCTTTTTAGTCTGCAGTACTGTGGCTTTAGTTTCCAGTTGCTTCATCCTACCATATCTTTTTCTACTATGCATGTGTACTTACTCTTTAGCTAATAAGTCACCCTTAGTTTATCTTGGAGCCTAAAAGAAACTGAAGCTCCTCAGAACTTCCACTGAATCGCCACATCTGTTTAGACTGACTCCACAGCACAGTGGGATGAGGCATCTCACCGGGCATTGTACAAGCCAACAAGAACATCTGTTCTGAGTTCTGTTCAGGGGCTTTAAGCAGATCCTCACCAGCTAATGATTATCATGATCAGACTCATTCCCTCATCATTAAAGATCTAGCAAACTCTTGTTAGAGGTCACTGCCAGCCACTTTGCTGCTTCAAACTTGATGGGTTACCAGCTGGTAACTACTTGGGGTGCTCTAGTTTGGTAGATTCAGGAGCTTCAGAGGCTGTTTTGTAAATCTAGGAGCTGTATATGAGAATTTTATGGTCCAATTCTCTTGGACAAGAGAAGTTTCCAGTCTGCTAGGAAAGGGAGTATTTGGGAGAAGGGAAGAAGAAGGCGGGACTTCACCAAAGGAGCCTGTGGTACACTTAAAAAGCAAGAAATGCACAAGCCACAAGTGAGAGTCACCAAAAGGCTTCCACAGACCTGGAGCGGATGATGTAAAGTTTGCTGTAGTCCAGAAGGCCACAACATTGCTGTCCTAAACCAACAAGCAGCTGTTTAAGCAAGGAGGTATGCAGTTATGCTCACAGCAGAATCTCATCATTCTATGGTGTTTTCTGTTTTTTTATGGTTTTTGATGTTTTCTTGGGGGATTGGGGTGTTTGAGGAAGGGGGTGGGAAGTTAGGAGACTTTTAAATATTAGGGCAAAACACTCCATTTCCAAGTTGCACCAACAAGCTGTCTACACCAGCCTACCAAGTTTCTCATTTTTTCATTGCAAGAGAAAAGTAAGAGGTTGCCAGCTATCACAGAATATCCCTCTGTACTTCCCTTTTCAAACATATGGAGCACTTCTGTTACTTGTATTACTTCTACCTTTTTGCAGTCTTACAGCTTTTACCTCTGCTGATTTCTTCACTTTTAGGTCAGTTAGAAAAGATTTTGCAAAGAGCAATAATGGTGCCTTTCTCTGACTGCTTTCTTTCCTCAGCTTTTCTACAATGGGACTTGGCAGATGCCTTGGGAGATACCACACCAGATTCCCTTTGCTGCAACACACATGCCTTAATTTTTAGGCAAGTAAAATTCTCTTTCCAGTGAGGAGGTCATCTCATATTTGGAAAGAACTTCAGCATAGCACCCATTATCCCTCTTTCCCCTGCTTCTGCAAAGTCACTCCCACACCACACTGGAGAAACCATAGCTGTAAACAGTAAAAGAGCAGAATCTACAAAAGGTATAACTCAAACCTGTTTGCAAATACAACTTTTAAGCTAACTGCTGCTGTCATAACAGTTTTACTCTTCTTATTTTCCAGGATAAATTAGAAAGACTTGAAGAGAGCAAGAAGAAATGTGAGTATTGCTCTGACGGAAACATTGACGCATTCAGTTCTATGCACAGTGCACACAGAACTCCCCAGAATGAGTATACTGAGAAAACTACACTTGCTAAGGGCAGAGATAGGAGTAGGGGGAAAATAGTTTAAATGCTATTTATTGAAAATAATGCTTTCAAACATGTACCCTATACCTTCTAAAGCATGACTCTAGGGAATGCTCTAGGACAGAGCAAGGATGACTACAAATATGCTTGAGCTTCCCCAGCTTGGTGAATGAAATGAGTGCTTTGGAAAAGTCATAGGTGGCACATTAAGAGATGAGGCAGAACTACCAAAAGTCAGTCTGAAATTGGGCTGGGGGCAGGGGGAAGGGGATGTGTGTGCGGTTCTTGGTACTCTCAAGGGCAAGACAGTAAGCACCTGCTGGCCACTGTAAGATATCCACTCATCATCTTTAAGAGTTAATTAGGAGGAATGCTTCATTTATGTTGCAGATACAGGCAGAGTTTCAGAGATTCTTCTGATCCTTGTAGCACATATGAAACAAAACACTTCATCAATAATTTGGTCCTTTTCTTCCTTTCATACACAACACTGGCATTTTAGTGCCAGTAGCTACTGATGAACAATATGCATGCTAATACATCATGCTTTGGATAACTGTGAGTAAACCAGCTATTCTTAAATGTGAAAATAATGAAGTTAATTATAAAGTGTTCATCCATTTGAACAAGGATGTAGTCCTCTTGAACTAAGAGTTGAAAATCCACTTGCCCAAGGCAATCTTTCATGTTTTTGTTCTGACTTCAAGTTTTTGCAACTTTGAAGGGAGGCCTTAACAGAGAAGCCACGCAGCAAAACTGACTTATGTGGGGATTTATGTGGTGATGAGACCACACTTGCTGGGTTTCCTTGAGTATTTGACAATAATTTTCCTCCCCCTCTGGGTTTGGCACTCATGGGCTCCCTGTGGTGGGTCCAAAGAAATGGTCTCACACTGAGACCTCTAGTAGTTTACAATGAAAAAACATCTTCAACCTGGAGACTGTCCAAAGATAATTGCATAGCCAGTAATATTTTAGTTCCTTTATTCATTCTTGGAACTTCTGCATTAGTCTTTGGCAAGGTGACATCACAGTTAATTTTGCAACATGCAGTCAAAAAACTGCACTATTAAAAAAGTTATGAACAGTTCAGAGGTTATGACTCTTGCGCCCTGCAGACATAAAAACTCTTATAAGTCACACTCCAGTGTTGAGTGCCAACCCTGACAACCACTTTGACTGAGGGTAGAAGAAATGGATATTTAGTTCAAAACTGAAATCTAGTTACATTTGTGAAATATGGACTGAACTGTGCAGAGTGGTTTGGATTTTTTGTTGATTGGACGCGTCATATTATGCCATTATAAAGGTACAGTGTTAATATAGAAAGGATACCAAATGAACCCAAACTTGTCATGGTACCACCTGATACCATATATTTGATTTCAACATCAAAATCAGATAAAACACACATTTTCAGATTTATTTTAAATTTAAATATAATTGCTCTAATAAAATATGTGAGCCGAAGACATACCAGCCTTTACCAAGAGGGAAGTCAATTCCATTAGCCTTTCCCTTTAATACAAGGCTGATACTTTGCTAAAGAGCAATTCCTGCCTCATTAAGCACAGAAACAAGACTGCTATCTGGTGGTAGTCTCTGGGCAATACACAATTTGGCAGCTTTCCACCACTTAAAGTTCAACAGGAGCGTTTCGGGGAGGGGGTCGGGGGGAGAACACAAAATCCAAAAAACCTCACCAATAACCACAACAAAACACCGCAAACCAAACCCAAAAGAAGTTTGGACAGCAGTTTTATTTCAGGGAGACATTGAGACAGACTTCAGTTATTCTCAGATACCAGAAAGTTCACATTTCTTGAACACAGCAGAAGATACTTGAAAGGCACCTTAATTCTCCATCCATAAGGTTTCTCTCTCATCCCCCCCCCCCCGAAAGAAAACCAGGAAGACTCGACCTTAATCATTGCTGTTAACCACCTTAACTGCTTGCTATTTAAGCCTGTGTCTTAAAAGCAGCATCTGGAATTTCCTCTAAGTGTTCCTTTGTGGGATAATTGGTTGCTCTCATCAGCCTTCTCAGAGGTGGTGCTTCAATAGCCTCATTTCACAGTCCACGGAACAAAAATAAATCAGCTTCCCCACCTCTTCACCACTCCCAGGAAGAATCTGTTGGTCCTATCAGACTGTCATAATTAGAAAGAGACAAAATTAAACAGTGGATGTTTGTATTCCTAAGCCCCTCAGTGCCTTAGTACACAAATTTCCTACAAGTCCACCTCTAAACAAACATTCATGAAAACATACTGAGTAATAGATCACATTTCTGAGTGGTCTGGATTATCAACTATACTCATGTATAAAATAGTACATATGCTTAAAATTACAATTATACATATAAAATCAACTATACATATTACCACCAAAATTCATGGCCTCTAAAATAAAAGGTACACACCAGTTGTGGTGACTATAGAAGTTATAGAAATATAGAATATATAATGTAAATTACAGAGTTGCCAAGTGTGCATACAATCAATGGTGCAGATTTGTTTATGGTTTGCTAAACTTCTGTTTAAGGCAAATAATGAATGGCAGTCATATGGCAACAATTGTGGTCTGCAATTTTAAAATTACTTTATCATCACTGTAAGGAAACAGTCTTCAGTTTTACAATGCTTTTATCTCTTTACTCTTAGACCAGTAAAACTTTGGCATCGTTTTTTAGCAGTCTTTTCTCACATCTTTTGTGGGAGAATTATCTTAGGATGTACTTGGATTCATATTTGTGCCTTTTGAGAAGTAAGCTTATGAGGCTTGTGACTTACAGAGAAAGTAAACTTCTTGGGTTTTGCTTTCATGCCAAAATGTTTCAGAAAAAAAGGGAAAGCTATTGAAAAATTTCCTTGCAAGTCTTCCACTGTAAAAAAGATTTTCTGTGAAAGTAATGAATTAAGAAAAAAAAAATTGCTTGTTTTCTAAAATCAGTTATACATCTTGTCTAAATACCCTCTACTATTTGCTTTGTGGAATAAAGTAGTCCCTCTGCTGATAACCTTTTCAACATAGTAACACAACTATTAATACAACAGTTTTTATTTCCAGTGCAAATTTGCAAAGTAAACCATCCTTCCACCTTTCATTTTCCAGAAGACTGCAGTTCTTACTCCCTAAGAAACACTATTAAAGACAAAAAAAGCAAAGTTAACAGTTTGCATACTTTGAAAAAAATAGACTTAATTAGCAGGGCAAGTTTTTACAAATCAACTAGACTTTCAAGCCCTCATTCACTTGTAAAATTCCAGCCAATTCCTTTCATTCAGAAAGCAATTCAGATTTTTTTTTTTATTATTTTTACAACATATTTTGGTAATAGGGTATGAAATTTGAGTGCAATTCCAAAGTTTAATAAGCAAAAACAGGTTGGAAGTATACATCAGCAAGTGGAGAAGCAAAGAGATGTTTAAAACTCTTAGCCACAGTGGCTGTAGAAGCCAATTTATGTTATATAATATTAAAGCTTTTTTGTTATTTGGGATTAATTTTCTTCGAATTCAAAGTTTTCCAAAGGCAAGACCAACATACACAACCACCTATAAAAGCAGAAAAGCTTGCAACCAAATAGCGTAATAAAAGTTGATGTTTTCTCATGCTTTTACTGTTTATAAAACTTACTAATTTTCCTGTCTAGTAGATCATGCAAATAACTGAACTTATTCAGAGATATTTTCACCTCGACTTTGGTGGCAGGACTGTAGAAAATTTGGGTTATTTTTTCAAGTCCTTGGAAAAGTCTTCAGCATCCTGTACCAGAATCGTGTTACTGATTTTTCCCAGAGGAATATATCCTAGTACTTGACTTCTCCTACCTGTAGTAGTAAGCTGCAGTCCTTTAAAAGGAAGTGAGATTGGAGAAAGACTGAATAGTCAGTCCCATTTCTACAACAAACCTCTGCTGAGACAGACATGAAAATTATGTCTTGTCCTAATAGCCATTCTGATTTCAACTGTCAGAGATTTGAGCAAGTGTTAAGTAAACTGAAATACATATTTACTAGTTACTAGAGATTTTCCTTAAATTTTTACCTTTTGATTTAATGTCTGCACCTGCTAGACACATTTGTTATAATATTCCAGAAAGGAAGGCATAGCATAAACTACAAAACATTCTGCAAATATCCCCTCTGCTTGGAAATTTCCTCCTTTTTCCAGAAAGAGTGGGGAAAAAAACCTAATGTGAAGCAGGATAGCTTTTTGGCACTATGACCTCTATTCATTAAGAGCCAGCTGTACTTAACCAGCACCAGCTCATGAAGCAGATTCACCTATATTAACTCTGTAGGAATGAAAAGAGGGGAAGGAACAGAGAGACTTCTGATCCCATTTCAACTCCTTCATTGACTTGGCAAGAGGACTCTCCTGGATTAACACTTTTCTGCTTCACAAAGAGACATAACCAAGAAGGTGTGAAATCAGAATGTATCTCTTTTAGATAACCCACAAGAAAGTGTTGCTGACAACAGCACTTCAATCCCAACCCTACAGTTGGATTCTCCTCACGACATTGCAGACAGCCAGACGTGGGCAAGATGTAAATGGAAAGTACAACACAGTTAAGAATCTGAACGTGGCACCTGAGGCACATGAGGTTCTGTGTTTTCATAAGCAACTATGTTATTGCTATGGTCTACAAGCCTTACTGACATTATTACATTTGGCAGTTAAAGTATCCAGTTATTAGCAAAGGATAGAAACTTCTCTGGTTTTCATCCTGAAGAGTCGGTACCCAATGGCACTTAGATACAAGTCTGTGTCCCAGGCTTCCCCGTTTTTCACTTCAGAACCTCACATATGGCTTTTGGAGCACCCCTTCATTGAAAACCACTGCCACTCCTTCCCTTCCAAACATCCTTCACGGACAGCCTGTCCAGGGACACATGATCTGTTCCACAGGGTCTCAGCTACCCCAAAGTCATCATAGCCCTGCACCAACACACTGAGCTCCTGCATCTTGTTTGTTTCTCCACTTTGCTTGCACTCCTGCAAGTGCTTGGGGTTGGCCTCTTGTGACCATTTTGACTTTTCCTGAGGGCTCTCTTCCATCACCTTGCTCCATGTATTTGCCACCCCTAACTTCTGTTCTTTCTCTGTGGGAAAGCTGTTGTCACCCCATGTCTGGTTTAAAGCCCTTTACTCTTTGTTGTCAGGTCCATAGCTAAGGGCAGTTTACCTCATACTGTCAGATGGATCTGCCATTCCTTGGAAGGGGACATATATTCACAAAAGCCAAAGCACCTTGTGCATCTCCAGCCACACCACCACTTGTTCATTTGCAAGAGGCATCCATTGCTACACAAGTCTTCTCTTTCACCCTTGAGGCTGAAGACAAGACCACTTGAGCTCTCACATTCTTCACCTTTGCCTTCAGAGCTTCACAGTCCCTCTTAATTTGTTCTAGCTGTTACTTGGTGGCATCATTAGTGCCCTGCAGGCAGTCAGTGGGGGTCAAATGAATTTTAGCAGTCTCCTAAAACTCCCTGGGATCTGGGCTCCAGCAAGCTACAAACCTCTTGTAACTGGCATGTCTGACTGGCAGCTGAGTGCTTTTATCCAATGCAAAAATGAATCTCCAAGCACTAATGCCCATCACTTCCTCTTGGTACCAGTGCTCTGTTCAGGCCCAGCTGGCTCTGGTGTTTGACTCAATGGAGTTTGTTCTCATGCATTGGCTGTTAGGGCACAGTACCCATCTTGTAAACACAGGTCAAAGAAGAAAGAACCTTCTCCTACTGCTGAGCCAGAAGCTTCCAGCCTCTCCCTTCTTGGGAGTTGCTACCCACCACTCCTTCAAGCCTGGTGTCTACCCTTGTCACCTTCCTTGTATTGTGTGGTTTGGGCTCTCACCTCTGTGAAGACCCTGTCATGGTGTCCCCTTTGCTGGTGTGAAGCTGGCTCATCTGCCTCAGCTAGCAACTCAGTGCCTCAAACACAGCACATGTTCCACAAGTTAAACTCCATCACAAGCAGATGTGACCCCTGAACTCCCTCCAGCCCCAGACCTGGAAACTGGCATCCTGTTTCTGGAATCTAACATGATCAGGGGTGAGTAACTACATAAAGACTTTAGATGATCCTATAGAAGAGAAACTGCCCAAATGAAACCCCACAGATACAGAAATATCCTTTCTAGTGGTGTAGAAGGACTGTGAGCTCCAACAGGTCTGCTCCTACTCCTGTTGATAGAAGAGGTTTTAGCTATTTAATTTTTATAAACAAGGGCCCTGGGCTGAATTTGTGGTTATGTGCCGTGCAAAACTACCAACAGAGGCTTAAGCATTTCAGACAGGATAGCAGGGTAGGTGTTGTAAGACTTGAAAGGAGACCTCAAAAGAACATGCAGATTGTGATCTAAAAGCACAGGTGAAAATGTGATTTACAAAATGGAGATACTCCCTACTGGTGTTTGGGGTTGGGTTATAATTCAAATACCATAGGGTATTGGAATAACTTGTCACTCCGGTGTTGGCCTTGTTGAACCTCATACAATTGGCCTCAACACATCAATCCAGCCTGTCCAGATCCCTGTGCAGAGCCTTCCTATCTTCTAACAAATCAACATTCCTGCCCACCTTGGTGTTATCTGCGAATTTACTGAGGGTGCAACTTGATTGTCTCATCCAGATCATCGATAAAGATATTGAGCAGGACTGACCCAAATACTGACCCCTGGGGAGCACTACTAGTGCATGGCCACCAACTGCATGTAACTCCATTTACCAGCATTCTCTCAGCCCAGGCATTCAACCAGTTTTTAAACCAGCGAAGAATGCATCTGTCCAAATCATGGGCTGCCAGCTTCTCCAGGAGAATGCTGTGGGAAGCAGTACTGAAATCTTTGCTGAAGTCCAGATAGGCAAAATCCACAGCCTTTTCCCCATGTACTGGATGGGTCACAGGTCATAAAAGGAGATCATCTGGTCTAGCAGGACATGCCTTTCTTAAACCTGTGCTGGCTGTGGCTGGATCCCCTGGCAATAGGTACTATACTGTGGACTGAGTTACTTTATCCAAATTGAGTGGTATTATCACTCCCTTTTGCCCAAATACAAAAATCTACAAGAGGCTACAGATACCTTTTTCTTCCAAATATATTCTCTAGGAAAAGTTACCATATATCTCAGTGGGATTCTTGTAGTATACAGGAAAGCAATTTTATATGCTCTGGGTTTGATTATTTTGCCAGTGGCATTGTAGTCATAGAATCACAGAATCATAGAACATATTGAGTTGGAAGGGACCCATCAGAATGGTCAAGTCCAACTCCAGGCCCTGCACAGGACTCTCCAAGAATCACACCATGTGCCTGAGAGCATTATCTAAATGCTTCTTGGACTCAGACAGGCTTGGTATTGTGACCACTTGCCTGGGGAGCCTGTTCCAGTGTTCAACTGTCCACATACCTTCACTGCCCCTGTGTCAATAAATTCTGCTCTACAGCTGCAAAGAAATTTTTCATTATCTGTTTTCATTTATGCACACCCAGTGTCTGAAATAATTGCTTCTCCCAGCTTCACAGAGCACCTTCTTGCTTCTGAAGCACAGGAGGGATCTGTCTTCTTCACAGGACCAAAATTTAAAAAAAAAAATGTATCTAAGATACTATTTAGAGTGCACTGAAACCCAAAACTGGATTTTTCAACCCTATATGCAGATCATAGCCCTAGACCTAATCCCATTTTGTTTCAGAACCTGCAAATGGTGTCAGAAGTAATTTAAGATCATTAAAACCCCATTAATATTTTGGAAGTGAAGTCAGTGATTTGGTCTGTTCTGCTAAATGGATACATCTTTTCCTTCAAAAGACAGGTCAGATGTTGCCCTGATATTTGCAGTTCTGGATGTTATCATTCCTTTGTAGCTAGTTTCTCACAGTTTTCTCTGTAAACATGGCCATGTTATTGTAACTGTATCTTATCACTCACATTCCTTTCTCATGGACACAGAACTTTGATGGACATTTCCTTTGACCACTGTAATTGAGGGAAGAAGAACTGATTTCCTCCAATGAATAGTGATTTCTAAATGCATATAAAAAATAAAGAAAGCGGGTCTTGCCCCCCTTCCTTCCTTCTCTCTGATCCTGGAAACAGGTGCCTCTGTCTCTTCCTTTTGTGTCGTTACTGCGACAGTCAGTGACCTAAGAGCTGTGTCGTCTTTACAAAAAAATTAAACAATTTTGCAGAACAACTGCTGAATTAAGATTAATCTGACTTCAACCATTAAACTTCCAGGAAAACCAGCCATTTTACCAAGATGACAGCATGTACACAAACCTTTATTTAGTTTTAAGTCCCACCATTTGTCCACAAGAGGTTCTTTTGCTATTCTGTTCACCCCTGTAACATCTGCTAATATTTAACATAGTATTTCATTTCATTTCTCAAAAAGTCAGCAGTCAACACTTACAGGTTTAATATACAAATCAAGAAAATATTAAACATTGTTGACTTCCCATTTAGACAAGGAGACCACTCCTTAAAAAATAAATCTCAATATTTACCTTTGATAAGTAGAAAATGGAAGAGTTAAAACTTAAACAACTCTGGATATTGATGAGACAAAAGCAGCAGGGTAATTGTGAACAGCAACAGAGAACTATGAACATTTCTCTGAAGTTCTCATTTATTGCCAAGTCATACTGGTACAGCCCTAGCTTCTTCTCAGAAATATGATCATCCCTGGAAGTAGTAACAGAAATTGTACTCTTTATAACTGCAATTCATCTCCTCTGTGCAGTATCTAATTCCAAAAGAAGATATCTTCTCTCATCCCTACAGGAACTGTAAGTTCTTCTCCAAAGCACATCTTCAAGAAGATACTCAAGCCAAAAAACTTCTGTCTAGAAACAGAGATTCCCTCCCTTTAATTAAATTTCAACTCAAGAGATTCCAACAGGATGTCTAGACAACCACCAGTAATTTAACTAAACCGCTTTCTCACAATTGCATTAGGAAAGCGAACAGCTTACTGAGATAGCCTAGTTATGTGTTAAAAGAGCTTTAAAATAAACTTTCTTAAAGGAAATACTTGGCATGATTTTATTTCACTTACTGGCCTGGTTGCACATTCTGTAATTTTCCTACCAAGGACCACAGCAAAATGCACAACTCCCCACAGTAACTGCATTCAGGGTGCAGACTTTTATCTAGATGGTTTTTCAATAGGGTATTGTAGCTTAAAAGAAAAGAGCGAGTAACAGAGTGCTCAGGAAACTAAAGCAACCGGTACTCATGAGAAAATTGAACACACTAGAAATGCTGCAAGTGTCAGGCAGCGGCAGGTACTAATAAGAATTATTTGTAAGAGTTACCTTGTTCATATATAACTACTAAAGGTAGGTCAGGGAATAAGACTTTCTCAAGTTTTCTTAGCAAATTAATTTGCTTAGGTAAATGTATTTCTCTCACAGCCCACGGATGAATCCATGCTGGAGCATGTGGATGACTGAAGGAGGCCATGACCCTGTGGGAAATCCACACTGGGGACTTGTGACCCCATGGGGGACCCACACGAGCAGCCTGTTCCTGAAGGACTGCACCACATGGAAGGGACCCTACACTGGAGCAGGAGAAGAGTGTGAGGAGTCCTCCTCCTGAGGAGGAAGGAGCAGCAGAGACAACATGTCATGAATTGACCACAGTCCCCATTCTATGGTCCCTTGTGCCACTGTGGGGGTGGAGGTAGAGAAACTGGGAGTGAACTTGAGCCCAGTAAGAAGGGAGGGGTGGGCGAAAGATTTGGTTTTATTTCTTATTACCCTACTGATTTGATTTGTAATAAATTAAACTAATTTCCCCAAGTCGAGTCTCTTTGCTCATGACAGTAACCGCTAAGTGATCTCTCCCTGTCCTTATCTCAACCCATGAGACTTTCATTATATTTTTTTCTCCCCTGCCCAGCTGAGGAAGGGGGCGATGGAGTGGTTTGATGAGCACCTGGTGACTAGTCAGGTCAGGCCACCATATCAGTGTGTATAAATACCTGAAGATGAAGGAAAAAGAAAATAAAGCTGGACTCTCTTCAATGGTATGCACTAAGTGGAGAAGACACAATGGGAAGAAAATTAAATACCGGAAGATTCACTTAAACATAAAATAAAAAAAACTTTGGTGGTGATCAAGCACTGGAGTAGGTTGTGCAGAGACGTTGTAGAGCCTCCATTCTTGGTTATATTTAAAACCCTGTTGGAAAGTGTCTTGACAAACCTGATCTTATTGACTCACTTTAGGTAGGGAAGTTGGACTAGATGATCTCCAGAGGTCCCTGCCAACCTCAACTATTCCTTGATTTTGTGAAGTTATGTGAGACATTAATGTCTACGGTACTAATTAACAGTAGCTTTGTTTTTTAAATATTTTCACAGCACCCAGGCAGATAAAGTAAGGCTATAATTATAGTAAGAATGCAAGTACAAGCCTTCTTTAGAAACCATTCTTTTAATTAAACAGCTGACAACTAAAACTGGGATTCAAGTCTGTATCCCCTGTTCTGCACAATACTGTCTATCATATAAGCAGTCCTTCTCAAAAGTTTTATATTTATTTATCTTTTAATGCCAGATGCTTCTCTTATTCCAAAATACCCTGATGATAATTTTGTCCTCCTCAGGCATAGAAATTTCCAGGCAAAAACCCCTTTCAATATTGCAAACATACATAGTTATGAATATATGGAACAAATTTTCATCACATCTTTAAATTCTTAAGCCTATGGGGATTACTTGTGTCCAAAAAAATCATTATTTTACCATATAAACCAGAAAGACATCAAATTCAGCTGCAATTAGTTTTTAACTCTCCCTCCCTAAGATTAGCCATTTGGATAGCCAGTTAGCCCCAGGCAACTTAAACACCTAATCACTGCACACAGGAACTACTTCTGCATTTTGCTACTCCAAACATCTGCTTTGTGCCTGGCAGAGGAAGGATCTACACACATGGAAAGTTTCACACATGGGGTCACCATGTAGGCTAAAACCATGAACTTTTGCCCTCAATTTCATAGAAATATTGTATGATTCTACTTGCCCCATTCTAAGGACGCTTCACCCGGAGCTCTTAAGGCTGCTACAGCATCTTATGTGTGAGTGAAATCCCTGCCAGGACGAGTTGCAATGGTTTTACAACTCTCCCAAAGCACAGAGTTCTTGCTACCGCAGATGACCTGTTTCTGCTGGCTCCTCTGGAAATGAGACTTACCCCAGGCATGGTTTTTAGGCGTCAGCAAGAACAAAAGGCGACAGAGGGTTCTTCTCTGGGATAATTGCCTTTTTATTGTAAATCCAATGTTGCATTGTGAGGGTCCAGGGAGGGAATCTGGAGACACCCAGGGGGCTGGATTAACCCAGAAGAAAGAGAGCGAGGCAGCTCGGCAGGGGTCTTTTAAAGGGAGGTGGGACCAAGGGACACCCCCAACAGGAAGATGCCTGGTTCAAAGTGACCAGTGGAGAGCAGGAGAAGAGAGACCTTTCCAGGATGTGACCATATAGAGTCTTCCAGGGCATAACCTTATATGGAACCCGAGGCTGGGGATACAGGTGACACAAGGGAAATATGGGGTTTCACCACAGCTCAGGCGGGGAGTTCAGATATTGGAGGGAGAAGGTTCAGAGGGCATTGCCCTCAGTCTCTTCCCACCAATTCTGAGGTTCCACAGCAGCAGCTTCTGCCAAGTATGCTTCTACACCATTCTATCAAACCTTAGCCAAGACATATTCCTAAGCAAAGTACTTCATAGCCTCATAGTTCTCAGAGTTGCCAGTTCTAATAAACAACAGGCATGTCCATAATAACAGAAAATCCCTGCT
The DNA here is from genome assembly GCA_013398175.1 of Climacteris rufus. Taxonomy (NCBI): domain Eukaryota; kingdom Metazoa; phylum Chordata; class Aves; order Passeriformes; family Climacteridae; genus Climacteris; species Climacteris rufus. The sequence goes on along the minus strand of VZRZ01003575.1, from coordinate 687,569 downwards.
GTCTATCTAATCACTCCCATATCCTTAACTGCTGCTTAGCCTGCCATGAGAATTTTCTTGTCAGCAGCTTATCTAGCACTACAGGTTACCTTAGGTATTGTTTTACATCATCTGCAGTGTTCAGGATGTCTGCAAAGGTTGGGCTCTGTCCCTAGAAAGGGTTTTCTTGTGACCTCTTTTGTCTTCATTGAAAATTATCTTTATCACATCAAAATACCAAAAATATTTAACTTGTTCTGTCACAGAGTTTGTCATACAAAAGGTTTGATAGAGGACCAAGGACAGACCCAATACTTTTGCCAAAAGAAAGTCAAATGACCAGTAAAATCTTACAGGGCAACAAGAGTATTGGAGACAGGTCATGTTCTCTGAACACTCCTATGCCTATAAACATGGGGAAATAAAAGAGAATGACATTTACTGCTTCACTGCACATACCACTGAAATCCTCTTTTTCCCTCCCTTGTTAAAAAGTACAAAAGGAAGTCAACCAAAGCCACAACAAATGGTCCAGAGAACAATATTCAGCAAGACTATTTTTTTTTTTTTTTTTGTGTAATGTTTGGATAACTTCAAGAAACATTTTGGAAAATGATTAGTGAGCATATGCCAAGGTTGTGCAGTAACATAAAATACATCAGATTGTGCTTTAAGTGTTTTCTATCCATCAAATGGAAAAAGCCATGGGCTACGAGCTATGGCAGTGACTTTGAAAAACAAACCAAAAGAACAGACCAGTAACCACAGCAGCAGAAAGAAAACTAATGATTCACCATGTGCAACCATGGTGACTAGCCAAGAGGACAAAAACACTTGACAACTTAGCCATTTGAAACAGCTGAAGATTCCCACAGAAAATAAATTCATGGGAATCATCTAGACCTAAGGTGTCAAGGTAAGTCCCAGCCACCTCTTATGAGGGAATTTAGGGAATTCCTTTCAGCACAACACACCATTGAGGCTTTCTGCAATTGGTATCACCATGTTACTATTGCATAAATTCCCCTTTTCCTTTGAATTATGTATCCAGATGCAAAAATATGCAATCAGCCTTCATATTTAAATGTAACAAGTTTCATGTTTCTCCAGCCTCTTTCCAACCTACCTCTGTACCTTAACTATCAACCAATGCCTCGTGTCCTGAAGCAGGGTTGTGAAATACATACAGAAGTACACATTAGCAACAGGCTGCACCCTCAAACCATCCTGGTTTATCAGCACCACTGAGAAAACCACATGCTCCCAAATTTGCATTTATGTTTCTATTTGTGTTAATTTTTTTCACCTTTGTAATATCTTCTACTATCTGGGATGAGCACATGGGTGTATCAGTCAGCCAGTTAACTGTTTCCTTGCTAGACTACCCTTTACACCACAGCATCTTGCAGAATCCTTAAGCTCCTTAAAATGATATCAGGGCACATGAGATACTAAAGAACCCACCACACAGAAGAGGTAGCTTGGCTAGCCATTCAGTTCCATCCAGGATGTCCTTTCCACTCCTCCAGCTGCAGCATTACCTTATTCTAGCCATAAACAGAAGAAGCAGACTGCATCTCCCCTTCCAAGCATCACTGTAATTTAGAAACAGAACAGTTTGAGTCGAAAGGGACCTTTTAAACGTCATCTAAGTCCAACCCCCGCTGCAGTGAACAGGAACACCTTCAACTAGATCAGATTGCTCAGACCAACCTGACCTTGAACGTCAGGTGGAGGGTGGGACACCCACCACCTCCCTGGGCAACCTGTTCCAGTGCCTCACCACCCTCATAGTGAAAAACATTTCTTACATCTAATCTAAATTGACCCTCCTTCATTTTAAAAACATTATCCTTTCTCTTTTCACAAGTCCCACTAAAATTACCATCTTTCTTTTAGGACCCCTTCAAGCACTGAAAGGCCACAATAAACTCTCCCTTGGACAGAGCCTTCTCTTCTCCAGACTGAACAATCCCATTTCTCTCAGCCTTTCCTCACAGGAGAGGTGCTCCATTCCTCTAACCATCTTCATGCTCCTTTTCTCTGGATTCACTCCAACAGGTCCATGCCCTTCCTGTGCTGGAGATGTTAAGGAAACTTCCCAGTCTGACCATTTACAAGACTCTCTGGCAGTGTGACTGCCAAGGCCAGAGACTTCCACTGCTGTGACCAAAGCACCATCACAGCTATGAGCTGAAGGGTGCCCATTTGACTCCCTACGCAGCCCAGTCACTGTTAGACCAGGTTTCCTTATCACTTCGAGCCCAGGTTTCCCATTGCAGAGTCTTAGATGTCTTGTTTCATAAAGCAATTTATTCACAGTGCAGTAACAGAAAAAGCCCAAGCTGGTGCCTCCAGGAAGGGACCCCACACAAAGGACCCTAATCTTTCATATCCTCACAGTCTAAGTATGCAAAAGACTTGGCTCTTCCTCCTGAGTCTTCAGCTACTGCTGTGTCTCTCACTGTCCCGTCACCTGGATGGACCACAGGTCCCCAGGCTCTTTGTTATGAAAAGGGTCAGCACCTCACAGCCTCTTGCCTGGGGCTTCCACCCAGAGCTCAACCTGTAGCTCACATTGCAGCTGCATCCCAAGCTACCACCACTGAAGGTATTCCTCAACATGGAACTCCAGAGCTGGACACAGCACTCTAGGCAGGGTTTCACCAGAATGGAGTAGAGGAGCAAAATCACCTCCCTTGCCCTGCTGGCCACACAGCTTTCAATGCAGCCCTGGATACAATTGGCTTTCTTGGCTGCAAGTGCAACCACATCTTAAATGGTTCTCAAGCAACTGAAGGGAATTGCCTCCCAGAAATCAGCTTTCCTTTCTGTTCAGGTGCTGAGAGAAGGCTTCCTCCTCTCTGTGGGGCAACTCTGCTCAGCAGAAGTCCTCTGGGACAGCTCTAACCATCTGAGAGCATCACCTATCCTCAGGGTTTTCAACCCTCAGAAGTTCACAGAGGTTAGGAACAAACAACACATCAATTCAAAAAGCTCTACCAACAAACGTGGTCACTAGGGCTCGAAAGTCTCAAAACAACTGCAAGGTAAATCAAGATGTCATGCACAGTCCCATAACAACACTGGATTTAAGGTAGCTTTAACTTCTTGAGAGAACCTAAACTGTGGCCAATAAGATATATGGGAGGGGAAGTTACAGCCTTCTTTGTTTATGTTTTCCCATGGAAATCAATTTCACCTTCCCCCATGCCAAAATTGTCAGCATTTCCTCTGTAAGCAGAACTGTAGGCAGTCGGCTTTCCCAGAGCACCTCCTGCAATTTCTGTTCTTGAGACAACATGGCTAATTCTTTATTCATGAAACCTACACAGCTCATAGGACAGTTTCACTCTGTGCTGAGCACAAGCTGTGTTCTCTCTCTTGCCACAGATAGGGGGTTTCTTTGCCCTATCAAAGCATCTTTTATGCGTGGTTAAAGTTATTGACAGACTGTTTATTTCTTTTGGAGAGAAGACAGGATGATTAGCATCCTCAACATGTCAAAGACTCAGTTTTGAGGAGAAAATTATCAATAACATTGATATTTCCGCATTCAGTCATTTCTCTAGAACTCTCTCTTAGAAGAATGCAGCACTGCAAAAGCACCAGTAAAACAATTTAAATGATTATCCCTTAAAAAGCAAAAAGAAATCCTTACATTAAAAAGGAGCAGCTGCAGAGTGATCCCTGGACACATCCTTCTCTCTTAAAAAATGAAGACATAAATTCTCACTCACTCTCCCGGGGTTCTACATCAGTATCTTCACTGAGGAGCCAAGAGGCAGAATTCAGCTGCCTGGGCAAGACTGCTGCAGGAAACACCAAATATGAGGAATGTGGACAGCAGTTTTATGAACATTCAGGTGACACTTAGCACAGGAAAAAAAACCTCCACATTTCTGCTATAGGTTATACTCCAAGTAATATCCTACAGCATGACTCTTCCTGAATTCATGAAAACAGGACCTGCTGTGGTGAATTATGTGAACCACAGTCCTTGTGGGTCTCATTCATGTCACTTCAGCTTCAGTTCAAGAACTGCTCCAGCCCACAGCTGTGTGCGTGACAGTCCAGCCTTTTTTGCCTCATTCTCTCTAATGTGAGAGGCCCGATTTCATAGATCAGGCAATATTGTGAGCACTTTAGCTAAACTCTTTCATTACTTTTCTTGCCCTGTATCACCTCTGCATGACAAAGCCAGTTGCCAGGAACTAGACCTTTGGTACTTCAGTGCTTTTAAGATGGTGAAACAGGGAAATTGTTGCCATGTTTTTTGAAAAGCACAAGGCACTAGCACTTCCATAAACATCTGTGTCTTTTCTCATCATTTTATCTGAAAAACCTTCAGCCCAGCTCCTGTGGTTTCTGCTGTTGTTATTACACTTTAATAGCCCAGACATAAAATAAGGACAGTCAGCTATTTGACATCAGCACAGCTGTGCAGCTAGTCTAATTGCTCAGCATGATGTCATTCATCAGTTCCAAACCTCTCCTACTAGACACCATTTTCCCTTACAAGATAACTTGTCCAGGACTTAGTTTATATCCCAGCTATAATATGTTCCAGAGAAAACTATTCCACTGAAACCACATGTCAGCTTTTTGTTAAAGACTGGGAATCTAACAGGGCACTTTAGTTTATTCACACTGATAATAGCTCTTATTTGTGTGAGTCACAAGCTGACCTTTGACAAGGACCAGGCAATGTGCTTCATTTACATGGGAACATCATCTTTACCTCGTACCTGTAACTGTCCTGTGTTTTGTTCCCACTTCCTCTCAAGTGCTTTCACACAGCTCCTGTCTACTTGCACAGCTGTCTAGTGAGAAAACCTGCACATCTTTATAAACATTCATTATGCTTGAGACAGCTCAGTACTCTGAATGTATCTACTGAAGTACATTTCACATTTTTCCTTTAAAAAAGGATGCTATAGCTATACCATCTTGAAGAACTCATTATTGCCTCTTAAAAACCACACACACCACTTTTCTTTGCTTTACACTTGTTAAAGTGCCCCAAACAAAACTATCAATTTACGGTTTAAAAAAAAAAAAATACTCTAGTCTAAAGCAATTATAACCATGGATTTGAAAGCAAAAACTGAAATAATGAGATTAGAAGAAAGGATTTACTTCAGTTGAATTTATTTGGCATCATCATCTATTTTACTGAGGCTGGCATCAAAGTGTTACCTAAAATAAAAGCCTCATTATTTCAATACAATGCGTTACTGAGCACCTACATCAGTACATTAAGTAGCATTGCAATTACTGATACTCTCTCACTGAATAAATTCTATAGATTTTACAAGTGGCTCCCAAGCAACTAAAGGCAAAATTACAGAATAAATGAAGATAAAAATGTCAGCTGGCACAACGATCCTGTTATTTTTATGTTTAAGCCAACAATCTTTTTGTGTTATCTACACCACTGTGGAAGTAAATATATTCAAGTGGTTAAGTTCCTATTAAAAATTAAAAAAACAAAGAACACAAAACAATTATTTTTAAAAATTCTACAAATCTAATCTCATCATTCTCCCAAGACTCTGCAGCTCAACTATTTCTGAACGAAAAAGTCTTTTTTATTTAAAATATATTCTGCAAATACCTCTTGAATTTTAATATATGAATCACTGAACATAAAGTGTTACTCTGATCAGCACTGTCTTCTCACCCAAGCAAAGCTTATTCTACAGGCACTTAGGGAACAGCAGACTGACTGGTCAACTATAGATTTTCTGTGAACAGGCAAGCAGCCAGGATGTCTCAAAAAAGTCTAAAATAACTTTCCAAACCTCCATTAGAAAAGATAGCACCTGTGAGAAAAGGAACAATCATTCCAATGCAGTTCACACAAGAACTCATAAGTAAGCTCTGTAAGTCTCCACACTGTCAAAAGGGAGCAGAATGGAAGGTAAAGAAGCACAACAAATAGATGGGTTTTGTAATCATTATTACATGGTTAATTTCCCCTCTGTGCAATATTTTGCTCAGTCCCCATGTCTGGGCGAAGAATAAACTGCCACCTAAAAGGGGAAGGGCCACATACAGTCAGCAGATCATTGTATCATAATGTTCCTCTTGAGAAGATGAACTGCTTTGAAAACATCCCTTCTTCCCCGCCAAAACATCATCTTGATCCAACAGGCAGTTGTCAAATATTTTTCATTAACATGAAACATATGCAGGTGTTCACATGTGCAGTTTGCAATCCTTACTCTTGCAATGGAATGAGCTGCCTTTTATGTTTGACTATAAGCTGAAAGCATTTTGGTACCCACACCTGCCTTCAAGAAAAGGATTTCAGAAATGGTGGGATTAGAACTGAACTACACGTCATAAATGAAAAGTGAAAGAAAAGTAGCCTCTCAGTGTTTGCTCATAAATGACCTTTATCAATGAGAGCAGCCCTACTGAACTGTGATGGACCAGTTATTGCAAATACACGTTGCATGGACAAAGTATTTGGTATCTCTATTTATTAATCAAGAATCAACTGATATTTTCCTGACCAAAAATTTTCTGTTGTACTTTAAAGGATTTTCTTGTTGCTTGACTCACTACTTCTACAGATGGCAGGGCAGGACAAAAAAAAAAAAAACCAAGAAAAAACCACAACACACCATAAAAGAAATTCAAATTTGAAAAATGCCTGTGTTGGCTTTCACTTTTAGACTTCCTTCACCTACAAAAAAATCCCCAGTGGGATGCAAGTAGAATTTATAGCCTTATTTATTTATTTAACTGGTGCTCTAAGTACTTGCAGGATAACACACTGAAGATTTATTAAAATACACGGTTGTTCTAAGAAAGACAAAAGCTAGTCTGACTTGAAATTTGAGCCGCAACTCAAATGTAACATTTTTTTAAACATAACTGCATATGAAAAGCTACTACAGTACTGGATTAGGTATGGAGAGAAATTTCTAAAGAATCATGTATGAAGTATTTATCCATTGTTTATGCAGAGAAAGAGCCCATCTGTGACAAAAAGTTATTTACAACTTAGGAATCATGAGATTTTTGAACACAAGCTAAGCAGAAAAGTTTTAATAAGATTAATTGAAGTCAATAAGACAGAATCTCTCACCTTGAAATTATTTGACTTTTGCAGATTGTTGCCTAACAAATACCTGGAGGCATGATCTGCCATTGTCTCAATTCCCTGCACATTTATCGCAAACTTTCATCACAACCCTCTCTTTCACTAGTGTAAGAGGATCAGTTGGGAATTCCAACAGTGTCCAGATAGGTAGGCAGATAGCAATTATCTTTCAGTCAAAGTAGGTCTTTTGCAAGCAAAAAAAAAAAAAAAGAAGAAAAAGAAAAAAAACAACAACGTCAATGCCCCCCTCCCCCCCAACAAAAAACAATAAGGAAAACAAACCACCACAAAACCCAAAAGAAAACTAAAAAAGCAACAAAACACACAGAGGACTTAATAAAGTAATGAAATAACAAGATCTAAGTGTTTATTTTGCACACATGCTGAACATCTGAACATTAGTCTCTCATAGTCGATGAATAACTAAGTAATTCCATTACTATTTTGCAGTTAGAGTTTACACCTCTCTCAAAAGGTGAGAAAAAACTGCCTCTAGGACAAAAACTCACCTCTTCCAAGGGTTTTTCTCACATAAAACACAATGATTATTTATTTTTAGTGTATGTTTCTGCCACTAATATCTTCCTCAGACTTTCATCCAAATTTTCAATATTAACAGCTTGACTGACAACTACAAAAGCAAATTAATCCAATGTCCTTGGTCTACACGTAGCACTGGATGCAGCACAGATGCAGTTACTCATCTGGTCCATGTAGATAAAGTAGTCAAAGTGCTAAACAGAAAAGGTATTCCAACACAGGAATAGCCATTATGTTTGAGGAAAGGTCCATTTCAGCTTCTGGGTTCGATGTTCTGCAGACTAAGTCTCGCAGTTTACGTGATCTCTAATTTCTAGTTTACTAAAAGGCTTATATGCCCATGGCCCTAAAATTACAAACCCACCTTTCATCCTGAACTAGAGATCTGATAGTACTTAAGACTCCTGCATCATCCCTTTGGATCTGTTACACATTCAATAGAACCCAAACTTATAAGCTATAGCAGCACTGATAAAACTCTGCTGAGCAATCTCTCAGAGACAGAATAACCCTCAGGGTCAGGTAAGGCAGACCGTCCTCGCACTTACCATTTTCTCCGCTATTTCAAAAAGGCCATTGTACAACTAATAAAAATCTACCCAAGCTGCCGAAGACGTACTTCCCATCAGGAGCTACCGCTAAACATCCTTCAGGTCACCACTGAATGTGACAGCTATGAGTGCTGCTGCTTCCTCATCAGCACAGTCACTGACACAGCAATAGTTCAGGGACTGTCTAGACTGACTGTCACAGATTCCCATCACATCTCTTTGATGAACACATTTTCTCTTAGGCACAAGAATCTTTGTCATCTGAATGTCTATGAAGCCACTTTAACATCCATTTGAAGAAATCAAAACAGTTATATTAAACACTATAAATAGTAACTCTAGCTCACAGGTAGAATTTTAATTTTTTAATTTTCCTCTTCAACAGAAAGAACAGTTCAGGAGGATGGTGTATGTTAATACCATAATTTAAAAGCACATAAGAGATATGCAATGGACCAATTTTGTTTTCTTTTTCTAAGTGAAGTTTGATTACAAACCAGTAGGTATCTGAATTTGATGCACTTCTTAGCTTTTAAACCTCCAGCTTGTGGTAACCTGGTATTTTTTTACATATCTTAATGATTCCCACCCACTCTCCTCATCCACAAGACAAAAAAGAAGTCGTTTTGTGATCACATAACATACAAAATTTGATCTGCATCAAAGTAACACAGTGTTTAGTCAAAACAGACATATAATCAAATAAATACAGCTTGACCAGCAGTAGACACCTCAGGTCCCCTGGTAACTGGTTACCATTGCATGAATTGGGTAGAGAAGAAACAACACACCCAGCTTCTTGCCTGAACGAGACATCCCCTACTTCAGCACAGCATCTTAAATGGCAGGTCACCAAAAAAACCACATCTATTGCATACTCACATATGTGTGTGGATTTTTTCCAAGATTATGAATGAGCAAGATTTATTAAACTCATACCTGACCTCACTGTTTTGGAAGAAAAGCACATGATACATATTACAATGCAATTTCTGCTAGCACCCTAAAAACATTTTCAGTTCTCAGCAGTGATCTGGGCCTAGCCTCATCATCCACTTCAGTAGCTCAGATCTCTTCCATTTTTTTGTGCATAGGGGGCATTTCAGAGTTTGTGTATCCATATTTCAGCCCCATAAGAAGTTTTAGTAAATCATTTGCATACTCTGTCCTCTCTTTGATGGGAAGACACAGGAAGCCAAGGAAAATGCAGGAGACATTACTCACCTACATACTGAAAAACTTCATCTGTCTTGAACTGAATCAGCTCTGCAACAGGAGAGGCTTTGCAACATCCCCCACTTTCCAGTCACAGAGAAGTTTCAGTGAAATCAACTCATTTCCTGGTTTACCTTGTCTTTTGATGCCAGCTAGAAGCCAAATTAAATCAGGCATACATTTAGTAAACTTCCCCACATTGTTTTGCTTTGTATTTCAGTACATACTCAGCTGTTGCTGTAAGAAGGACTGATTACATTTAAGAGCTTGCACTCACTTAGCTGCTGTAAATTTATGTAAGCAGTGTTTGAGCTATTTCTTACAGCAAGGATGACACACCTCACATTTGTCTTTATGCTCAGTTTCTGTTTACACAGTCACATCCACAATAACGTGTGAAGAACAGTAATGCAAACAAGTTACTTCTCAGTCCCTTGGACGCCTGATGCCACCAGACGTTCCAGCTGTAGCCACTTTGGGATACATTCCCCCTGTTCCTCGGATGAGGCACGCTGCACTTGTGAGTGGCAGTAGCTGTGCAGGGAGAAACACTAGAGGGCAACAAATGCCCTTTGATAAGCTGAAGGGGGCCCTAAATGTATTTAACACTTAGTCTCTTCTTACTTTTGCCATCATCATCCTTCCTCGATTGCACGCTGTAGTTCAGATATCCTGCGATGAAGGTGCACATCGTACCACCCTGGCCAGGCTACAGCACCGTGTGTGCTCATTGAACTGCTTTCCTTTCCATCCACCCTTCTCCCACCACCATTCCTTCTTCCCATTAAAGGGTCATTCAAGCCTTTCCACGACAACTTTTTTCTCTTGCATGCGGTGCACTTGTTTATCAGCTTTGCTGTACTAAAGTACCTACCCATAACTGGAAATGATTGTTTTAAAGGAAGAGAGCATTAAGTCTTGACAGTGAAGAGGGAAGAAGAGGGGGGTTTGGCTGATTTCATTAAAGGATTCTGCTAAGACTAGTGAATAATCCTACATATTCATGCTTTTTGATAGCCAAATTCACCCTTAGCTCTGATATGTTCTTCCCAAGAACTGTTTTTGCTGCTTTCCAATAATAATCCTGAACAGGACCTTTCAGCATACATAAGCCTAGGTAAATACAGTAGCAGCATTTAAGAAAAACAGTAAATTGTGAGAACCTGTTTTGCCTATCTTCTTGGCTTCTCTGCTCACCTCCACTTCCCACCCACCTTATCTAACTCAGAAGTAATACATAAAGAAATTAATTAAGAAACATGCAAAAATCTTCTAACCTTCTAAAAAGCCATAGTAAAAATAATGTCATCTAGACTGCTGTGAAGTTGGGTCTTTTCAAGAAAATAAAAAATATTAGTGGCTGTTCATTTAACACTTCCCATTTGATGAAGGCATGGAGACAAGCATCCCATAGAGGATGGGAAGCCGTGCTGTGATCTTACTTGCAAAGACTGCATGTGTCAATGAGCAAAATTTTAAATCTGTTTTGTCTCAAATGTCTTATTATTTTGAATTTACAGATTCATTAAAGGCTTTTAACAGAATATTCGTGCAATATTTATTTGCTGCCAGACATTATAGGAATGAAGTGTTAACAAGGTTCTTAATAATTCTAACATAAAAGTTATGTGCTCCATGACATAGCCAGGCTTACAAGAGAAGTTATATTTCTCTATTTTGGTGTGACATGCTCATACAACAGCAATGACAATCTTATTCATGATGGGATTCAGTCCCCTACACAAAGAGCAGAGAGAGGCATGGACTATAACGAGTGTGTAGGAACAGCTACCCTGTATAAGAGCTCTGGGAAGTGGACAGGCTTAGTCCTTGCATGGGTCTCCTGGAATTGCAGATAGCCCAAGTTGTGTGTGTTCTATTTCTTGTGTACAGGCTGTGGTAGAATTTCCAAAAATAAGAGACTATAATTAAGACAGTCATGTGTCCATCCTCCCACCTCGACCCCTTTCATTCTTTCTCCTTAGGGTCTTATCTAAGCCCTCTAACTCTTGTGGATCTTGAATACAAAAGTTGTTCTAAATCAACTGATCTCATTAGAAGCCTCTAGACAGAGGCAAAGAAAATGTACCTTCTCATGCAAAGCCTTGTCCTGGCCCAACAGACCAGGAGCTGTGCATGTTCTACACCCAGCCCCAGGTTTTGTGACAAAGCCCATCCACACACACTCTCAGAGGAGCACAGAGGGACAATGGCAATGGGAGACCCCCAATAACACCCTGCCCAGCTACTTCCAGGCTCATCGCATGAGCCATCAGCCCATCAAAGGCCCATCTCTACAAGTCCCAGAAGAACCTCAGCCCCACTGACCAGACATTGACCCATCAAGAAGGAACAACAGGAACATCTCTCCAGAGCATTTTTCAGGCTCTTCCTAGGGATACCAGGCACATTATGGCATGCAAGGGAAGAGCATTTTGTGATTGCACAGGACTTGCTGTAGGTTTTTGTGAAAGATGAGGAGAAGTATGAAAAAATGGATAAGGAAATCAAAAGGGGTCATCACAGGTCAGCATGTGGCTTGTCAGACCCTGTCCTGTACCTGTCCAGCACAGCCTATCCTGTCTTCTTGATAAACTCTGTTTTCCTGAGGGGAAGGAACCCCCTGATTCTCTCTCTGTGTGTGTGTGTGTGTGTGCATGCACATGTGTGCAGGGCTCCAGCTACCAGCAACTGGGCAGCAGATCTACAAGTCAGCATGTAATCACCAGCAAATACCAAAGGTGCTTTCCTGGTAGGTAGGTGAAGCACTCTGGAAGCCAACAGACTGCCTGTCTCCAAGAGAGAGGCCACTGGAGGAGCTGGCTATGGGAGGATCAGTGGTATCCTAAGCAGCTGCTAGGGCTTGGAGGTCGATTGGAGATGCCCATCTTGTGCTGTGTCTCTCTAACGCCAAGACCATGGAGACTTGGCTATCAGAAGGACCAGGTAACCTGGCAAGCTGTGTGCATGTGGGGGTCTGGACCAGCAGTTGGAGGGGTGCTGTGTGTCCTGTGAGCCTCTGTGTCCAAGCACCAGAAACTGGGGAGGCTGGGGGCCAGGGGCAGCTACCTGGTAGTCTGCATGCCTAAGCCCTCCTGTTGGAGAAATCCATACCTACGCGTATGCATGCATAATTATATATTTAACTGTCATTGTAATAATAGTAATTATTTGCCGTAATTCTATAATTATTAGTAGTTAATACATATATTAGCAACATAACATATAATTATATATTGATGATATATAATATATGGGGTGTGTGTATGGAGAAAGAGAGAGAGAAAGAGAGACATATAATCATGTATTAATGTTTCACACTAAGAGACCTTTATCTTGTTCAGGCAAAGAGGAGAACAGGATGAGGTCAGTGGTGCCATTTGCATGCCTGTCTGTTGAACAGCATGGCCAGCCAGGTACATGTGTGTTGTATACGTGGAGGGTGGTGCCTGCAGGGTGTGTGTGTGCGTGCACATTCTCTTACTACAAATACACACTCAGCCCCACCGCTGGTTGGAACCCGGGGTACGAGCTCTGGCAGCATCTCCTCTGTCGAGCTGCTGGACCAAGCTGCCTCCTGAAATATACAGAATAGATCCAGAATTCTCTATATATTCTGGATGTCCTTATAACCATCCACTCTGTAGAAACAGCTAGCCATGACATCACCTTCAAGAAGTGCTTCTATTCCCAAAGGCACTGACCATTTAGATAAATTTTAGCCTCTTCAGTGGCTCTGCAGGACTAGACCCCCGTCTCTGCACCAACACCCACTGTAGCTCATGTGCCCCATAAGGCTTGCTGGAAGACAAGAACTACAGCATAAGTTACTGGTATCTGTTAAAAAAAAATCCATTGATATCCTAAACTTCTGAAGTGACAGACTTCAAATTGGCAGCTAACCATATAGTTTACTGCAACAGCATTGGTCTCAACTACAAAACATTGAAAACGGGAAAAAAAAAAAGCCCTGCATTTTGTTATATAGGAGAGGGAGAAGCAGAAACAATACTACACCTAAAAAGGTTTGGATTTTGATTAACTGTATTTCAGGAAAACCAATCAGCTAAGGTAGCTTATTAGAGAAACACACCAACATTTCCCAGAGAGCCTAACACACCTGGATGGCCACTATCAATAGCCTTATCTAGGAAGCTGATTGTAAGCACTGACTTTACTCTCAGCCAAGGGACCAGCTACTGGTTAACCATCACACTGTGCTTGGCCTTTCCAAGAAGGTTTAAGGTTCTGTACAGGACCATATTTCTTCCTCACACTTGCCAAGGGAGTGAATACAGCCCTCAAAACTGTTCAACCAAAACCAGAACAAAGTCTCATAAGCTTTTTAGCCAAGTTTTGTATACTGTTTTAATCAGTGCAGAAAAAGTGTTTACAGCCTGTATCCCAGGAAGTTAATAAAACTCTTCAGTTCCTTAACAATAATCACAGTAGTACAAAACAAGACACCAGCTAACCTAAGGACAGAGTTAAATACTAAATGTTTCTTGGTCAGAATTCAAGAGAGGGAAGAAACTATTCCCTGCTGATAAATTCTGACATCCTAGGTCACATATAACGATCATGGCAAGTAAGAAAATCCACCAGCAAGATATTAAGGAATCACAAACCCAGTTTTCTTTCTTTACATAATATGGAAGAAACTAAACAGTGGCCACTGGGTTCATGCTTTGCTATTGTCACCTCCTCTCTGCAACTGGTAAATATTTTCCAAGTCACATACCACCATATTTGTATCGGAGTCCTGACAGCTTAAAATACTTCCTAGCTTCTCAGAAGTCCAACAACAAAATCAAGATATTTGATTGCCATTTTTCCACTCAAAGACACATGGTGAGAACTTGTGCAGTACAGCCACCTGAGCGTACCAGTCAGTCATTTTCATTTAATGGTTTCTCTTTCAAGAGACCTTTTGGCCTGAACACAGAGTCTGTCACTGCCTCCTCACAAACTCCAGACAGTAGACACTTGTTAAGTCTCATTACTTGCCTGCTCTGGTAAGAAATATTTTTTATCCTGACTCTTTCATCCACTGATCAGGTTTCCTCCTATCTTTCATCGGGCTTAAGAAACAGAGATTAAGGAAAACTTTCCATAAGTATTGAAAGGCTTAAAGAGAAGCAAGAGAATGGAAAATTCTGTCATGGGGCAGGGGGGGAGCGGGGGGGCGGGCAGCGGGAAGGGGGAACAAAGAAAAAAACCAAACCCCAACACATTTTAGGTGACATTTTGTTTTTCTAGCCAAGAGATTTGGTTCCAACATTAGCTAAAGTTAGATTCCCAAAAAGCATGCTGTTACACTGCCCCAACACAACAGATTTTCCATAGCTGCAAGAAAACACTGTCAAGGGGCTGGTCTTGGTCTGTGCATTTTAGCCAGTAGATGTAATCTTCTTGGGCTTCAACAAAGCTTTTGATACTGTCTCTCACAGTATCCTTCTGGACAAAGTGCCCAGCATTCAGCCAGACAAACATGTCAAGCGATGGGTGAGCAACTGGCTCAGGGATCAGGCACAAAGGGTTACAGTGAATGGGGTGACATCAGACTGATGACTGGTCAGTCACTAGTTGGGTTCTGCAGGGCTCCATCCTCAGCCCAGTTCTCGTCAACATCTTCATTAATTACTTGTAAATAATCGTAAATACTTGCAGGATTTGAAGGAACACTAAGTAAGTTTGCCAACAGCACTAAACTGGGAGTCAACTCCCTCGGGGGCAGAGAGGCCCTGCAAAGAGCCATCAACAAATTAGAGAGATGGGCAATCACCAACTCTGTGTAGTTTAACAAGGGGAAATGCTGGATTCTGCATCTGGGACAAGGCAACCCTGGTTATGGGTATAGGCTAGGGAACGAGATGCTGGAAAGTAATGCCACGGAAAGGGACCTGGGGGTCCTAGTCAACAGAAAGTTGAACATGAGTCAGCAGTGCCCTTGCAGCCAGGAGGGCCAACCATGTCCTGGGGTGCCTCAGGCACAACATCGCCAGCCAGGCAAGGCAGGGGATTGTCCTGCTCTGCTCTGCACTGAGGCAGCCTCATCTTGAGCCCTGTGTGTAGTTTTGGGTGCCCCAACATAAAAAAAAAGACATTGAGCTGTTAGAGAGTGTCCAAAGGAGATCCACAAGGAGGATGAAGGGCCTTGAGGGGAAGCTGCATGAGGAACAGCTGAGGTCATTCGGTCTGTTCAGCGTAGAAAACAGGAGACTGAGGGGAGACCTCATCGCAGTCTTTAACATCGTCACGATTGGAAGCTGAGGGACAGGTACAGATTTCTTCACTCTCATGACCAGGACTCAAGGAAACAGCATGAAGTTGAGCTGGGGGAGGCTTAAGTTAGATCAGGAAAATGTTTTTCACCCAGAGGGTGATTGAGCACTGGCTCCCCAGGGATTTGATCATAGCACCATGCCCAAAGAAGTTCAAGAACCATCTGAGGCACATGGTGTGACATCTTGGGGCTGTCCTGTGCAGGGCTAGGAGTTGGACTCAATGATCCTTGTGAGTCCCTTCCAAATCAGGATACTCTATGATTCTATGATTTTATCTGTTAAATATTAGTTTTACTGTATTCCTTTGTATCTCGGTTCTCCTGTTACCAGTTCCCCAAACACAAATTTCAAGCCTGTCTGGATCAGATCCAGGAAGTCTGGTAAAATTAAGCTATGGGGCATTCAGAGGCAGCCCTTCTCTTTCCAAGAGAGAGAGAAAGCAATTCCAGGTTTGTGCTTTTTGGAAGAAATGCTTTACGGGATGATAAAGTCAAACCCCACAATCTAAACCTGTGGAAAGCATCCCAGCTGAAGCACAAATCAAGTTGCTTACTTGAAGAAATCCACTTCTTTTCAAGTAATTCAAAAGACTAAAACCATGGTATCATCGTGTCTAAATAAGAGCCATATGCCAAGGCAAGACTGTTTTGACTTGGAATTAAAAACAACAGAAAAAGCAGAAGACCAGTGCACCATGGAAGACACCGATCAGCAGAGAGAGCACTGCATCTCAGGCCAATTCAGCCAAAGGATAGAAGGGAGGAGGAAGGGAGGCAAGAGGAAAAGCCTCACTTGGCCAATGAAACTGCATCTCAGCCCTGATTCAAGTTTCTCAGAGCTAAGCTCACACAGACAAGTGACAGGCTTCTCACTTTGCCCTCTCACATCACCAGTACTATCCAGAATAAAAACTATTAGGACAGTAGTAAGGGGCTGAATTTACTTCAGAACTCACCCTGTCAGTGCACAAGAAAAGTTACACACCTACACAAAACACTTATACATGCAGATCTATACAAGCACATATTCAAGTCATGTATATATATACGTATATATGCATATGTTAGTATATATATACATATATATACTGATGCCTTATATGTTACTACCTAAAACAGAAGCCACATGAAATTAGGAGAGTAAAAAAAGCAGTTATATTTATTGAAGGGCCTTCAGGTACATTTAGGGCAGACAGAGCCCCCCCAGGGGCTTCACCCAAAATGGACTTTAGAGTTATACACTAAAGAATTGCAGGATTACACATGTATAAAAAATATAACAGCTAAAATCCTAAGGTGTCAATACACATTTACATATATGCTTAAACCTACAAGCAGACTCACTCACTGTTTTGTTACCATCACACAATAGTGAATTTAAGGAAAAAACATACAATAAGTGGCCTTCCCTTAAAATGTAGATTGCCTCAGAAATACTTTAAAATACTTTTAACCTGTGGACTGCAATAGAGGCCACTAACACCCAGTTGAGAGCACTGGCTACATTAAAGTTTTGATCCACTGGAAGAGCAAGTTTTAGCTCCTGGGAGCAAGCCAGGAGAAGATACGGCATCATACATTGCAAGAAGCATCACACAATTGAGCAGTTCCATTTCCAGAAGTCACAGGATCTGTCCTGACCAGATGAGGTTTAGATCTCCCAGTTTTGAAACTGGCAAATCCTAAAGGAGTTTCAGTTGTCATAGGAAGTAGTTCAGCCCTGGGTGTGCCTAGGGCTGTCTACATTGCTCAGGATCTGACCCTTGGGTTTCATTCCCAGAATGACTTCATCTTCTTTGGTCCTTTCTCTTGCTCAGTTGAAAAACACAATTACCTAGCCAGAACACTTTTTGAGCCCAGAAAGACCCATTTCCTTTCAACCCATCCAGAATTTCAAACAGTGCCTCACTACAGAGCAGCACACTCACACCTGCAAAGAGATAATTTGAGTATAGCATACAGTTGATGCGGACTGATTATTTCAAGTAACTTTTCCCTTCCTCCCTCATTTCATGATCCATCACAAGGGTATCATTGTGCCTCAGCAAGACCAGGGACAACATCACAGCTGACTTTTGGTTAAAAAGGAGATCAATCCATGCTCATAGGATGACTAGGGCTCAAAGAAACTAGGCCAGTTGAATTTAGCCACCAGACAGCTACCAAAGTCATAATATTTTCATAGATGTAAAAGAAAAGTGCAAGGTACTCGTGAACAGGAATGAGGAAGGACTAGCAGACACTTCTTACAGTCACCTTCCTTTGTTTGGCACACTCCTCAGTTTTGGCACACTCCAAGAACTATAGGTCACCTTACCAGGAATCACAGGCTACTCATGAGCTGAGCAGCATGGTCTAGTGGAAGGTGTCCCTGCCCATGGCAGGGTGTTGGAAGTAGCTCATCTTTAAGGTCCCTTCAAACCTAAACTGTTCTATGACTCTATGAACCTTGTTATGTCTGACCAAAGGGGTAGAGTTATGAATTGAACACATTCTAGAATAACAGTGGAAAAACTGAGCCAAGCCTTGGACATGGTAACTTCCTAACTTTCTCTTGAACAGCTTAAACTAAAGTTATTTAGGAAAAAAAAAAAAACAAAACAA
>VZRZ01003575.1:623171-669197 GCA_013398175.1 Climacteris rufus | reverse complement strand
AAAAAAAAAAACCCGAAAAAAACCCCACACACCATTCCCTATCCCCCTTGCTGTCTCTTGCCTATCACTTCCTATGGGAAACAAAGCATCAGCCTGTAGGACTAGAACTTTCCTAGTGTGTGTTTAAGTCTTGAAGAGCGGGGCTTAAGCCCTCAAGTTGCAGAGTCCTAGATAGGCATCCTGAGTCTGAACAGAGCCAGATCCAACCCAAAGCCAAACCCTCCAGGACCCATACCAAACCTAGCATGAATGCAGGAGGCAACAACAAATATACCTGTACTAGTGACAATTATATTATTTGTATGCCATTCTAGTACCCCACACCAATCCTTAAATAAATTAATCTTTAATTTCTATTAAAAATTATAATATTTGAGTCAGATTACTGGCTTGCCAAAACCTTTGCAAGAAGCTTGGAAACCCCCCCATAGTTTCACAACTGCAGTTTGTACAGTCTCCAGTTTTTCAAAAATTTCAAAACCCTCAGAGGAGTATTGAGGTATTTACCTTATAGCTTAATTGAGTTAATTCCATAACTAACAAGGAAGTATGTGTGTACCTTAGAATAAAAATGTTCATCTCTAAACTTTCATTACAGATAGGAAAAATGAAGGATAACACATGCCTAGGTGGCCATATTGTGCATTTCCATGGCAGAAATAAGTTTTGACTTGTATTACACGTTTTGAAGTATCTGAAATGCAAACTGCCAACAGTGTGGTGCTTGTTTTGAAATTTTACATTTTTAAAAGGTTGGTTATGACAGCAAAACTTTTTACCACTAACACTGTCATTCATTATGTGCAGTCACCACAATCATAATTGCCAGGAGTTGTTTTCCAGGACTAGTGAGCAAGCACATTTATTGGCGTATCAGAAATAGCTTATTTTTCATAGTTATAATCAGAAGGACTCCAGATGGAAGATGAGCATCACCATGTGGGAAGCTGGGGATACAGAATAGAAACATGAAAACCAGCATTAAATTTATTCCTTTCGTTAACTACCAATACAAACTGTTTACAAGAAAACCTCATCTTCTTTCCATGTCTTTCATCATTGTCAGTGAATGTTGACCTGTATGTGCCCTCTCTTTCTTTTTCCATTCAGCTCCTATGCTTCAAGCTTTATATCAAGCTATCCAAGTGGCACTATCAACAACTAAAATGTAGCAGTAGGGGTATTTTTCCACAAGAAGGACACGGGTAGTACCAGGGATGTACAGGTATTTAAAACTCACAGTGGAGTAAGGTTGCTGTTAGTCAAGCTCTCCTGAGGCCTGAGGATAACAGGCCCTTAGAATACACCAGTGTATTCTTGTTTAATTTACACTAGCATACACCAAAACATATTTAACATCACAATTATTACCAAGATTTGGTAGACAGACAGAAAAACTGGGACTGAATTTCTGAGTCACTGTGGTGGCTCATACCATCATGTAAGTTCTTCCAGTGCACTGAGTTCAAAACAGTCTGAAAAGGATGATGCCTTCAGTGCATGGATCTCCCTCATGGCAGACAAACCGTGCATTTGCTCCCACACGTGTATACAGAAAGGAAACTAAATATGCAATTACCCAATTTGCAAGTGTGACACATGTGCACACAGCTTTGAGGACACACCCTTTCAAGCTCCATCCTGTATTTCCCCAAATTTAAGTCAGTTTATTTCCTCCCACAGACACTGATCCTGCTTGCCAAATAAAATTCTGGAAAAAAACAAGAAACGAGTAGCACTGGTCACTCTGGCTGTTTATGATCCAAAATGTTTTTCACTCAATTAGTGCTTTATGTAGGTTGATTAAAAAAAATACTAAAAAAGATAGTAACAGGAACAGAAAAGTAAACGTCAACCTTTTTTTCTGGAAGTCAGTTACTCAGAGAGGAAAAAAAAATGCAAAACAGTATTTAAGAGGAAAACAGGCCCAGGGAAGCAGCCCGTTCAGACATGATGTTTTAGTGTTACAGCTTATTTTAGGAAAAGTCAGTACTGCTGGAAAATAGCAGAGAAGAGTAACTCGTTTCTTAAGTCATATCAAAGATAAATTATTAAAAATGTAAACCAAACCAAAACAACAAAACAAACAATCTTCTCTTGATTATCTTCCAATATATACAACAAGATTGAGGGAGGAGAGAAACTACCTGCACACTGCAATTACAATAATATTATCTACTATATCAGACATTTCACTTTAAGCTACTCCAGACACTGCCAGAGATAACAACTAACAGAAACACCTGTATTAGGCACACAGAATAAAATAACAATTGTTGGAATAATGCCAAATTGAAACAACTGTTTTTCAACAAACTGGCCAAGGGCTGGGGCCCAAATGCAGAGGATTAAAAGAAGGTAAGAAAAAAGCCGGGACTAAAGATAAACCAGTTAAGTTTCACAGGAAGATTAGTAAAATATTACAAAAAAGTAATTTAAAAAAAAATCACAAATGCAAGATAATGAGAATTTAAGCTCTTCCACCCTCCCGTCCTCCAACAGTGATCCTTACAAATCGTAAGCTTTTTCTTCCCACCACCTTGGCTGGCGTTCAGAGTTAAAGGAGACCTGCACAGGACACCTCTGGGTGACCACTCCCTCCCCTCCAGAGGCAGCAGCATGGCCAAGCTGTGAGAATCCTCAGGCCAAGGTCACACAGGCCTGGCTGGAGCCAGAGCCTATTCCCACCTTCCTGGGCTATGACCTACAGGCCAGGACTCACAGGACCAGCTGCTCAAGTGCCCAGCTCCTACAAACCCTGGGCCCTGGCAACACTCATGTGCTGGTTCCACTGAGTGTAAACGAGGGAGAGGACAAAGGAGGTTGGGCTGAGGCTCAGCCCCTGCCCAGAGACAGGAGGCTGTGTCCTGCCTGGCTCCATGCCACATGCCACACGTACTTCCAGAGAGCAGATAGGCACCACCATCCCCTTATGTGAAACTCAGTGGCACTGGAGTGTTTTGTTTCATTTTTATTTGGGAAGGTCATGCTAGGCCACTTGAGTTGAACAAGATAGCTGAAATATTTAAAGTATACAGCAAGAGAATTAACCCTAACTCTGCCTACAGGAGACTCACGCCAAGGCAAAATGCTACTAAGAGAAAAGTCAATCACAAAGCCCAATCAAGCCTGTGCTACCTTGCAAGCCAGCCCAGACAGTGACCTCTGCTGCTGTAAGGGAACCATTCTTAATGCAAAAGCTGTAGAGTCTCACACACACAGATTTGAACCATGAGTTTATGAACACAGAGCTGCAGCCTTGGGGCATCATCACGTCTTGAGGTCATCCTGCTAACATCCAGCCCCAAACTCTACCTTCAGTCATGAAACAACGTGGTCATTCAGATTTATTATTATTATTGTTATTATTATTATTATTCTGTTCATGATCTAATATTGGGAGCAGAGGCTGTAAAGTTGAAGACTGTCATTTAGATGGAAACTAGACTGCAGTGCAACAGTGGGCTCTCCTTCAAAATGAAGGATCCCAGGCACCAGCATACCTTTCACAAAGCAATGTCAACACAGCACTGGATTCTGACCCACAGAGACAATTTCTGGAATATGAGAAAATTTTGTCTCAAACTTCTTAAATCCCTTTGGAAGGCAGGCCCTGAAAATCAAAGACAACCCTAAACTCCAGGACAGGTGCTCTAACTTACCATGCTGAAACTCCAGAGAAAGACAGGCATAATCCTCAGTTTAGTGTCTTAGGTCCTCTTCACCCTGAATATTGTGCGATCTTTACAGCTCAGCTATCAAACCAACAATCTAAAGAAGCCTAAGCCCCAAATAGCTATGATCACCTACTAGAGCCTGACGACCTTCTCTCCAGCTTTTCTGTCTTCATACACACAAATGTCAACACAGTGATTCTGAACGATGTAATTAACTTGTATTCTGTGCAACTTTTTTGTATAATTTTACTGCTCATTATTCACCGTGCACACATCAATACTACTGAAGCAACAATTTGACCTGTACAAGAGGAAGCGGGTTGTGATTTGCTACTAACAAACATCCCTGTTATCAGAGTGCTAAACAGCTCAAATATTTTTGTTGCATTAGTAGCATTTTGGAGCACACTGAGGACTGGCTGCTGCCTTGGGACCAGAGCATCAGGGCCACCTCATGGCCCCAGCCAGGAAACAGGGCAGGTTGGTGGGCATCCCTGGCTCTGAGCTTCAGGCACCTCCCTGGGAATGGGCCAAGGCTAGAGCAGCACATCAGTGCACAGGTCAGGAACTACACAGTCCATGACCACGTAGGAGTGTAACAGATTCTTGTAGAGCAGCTCAGGCAGGAGTGAAGACCTGAAGCTGCACTGAAATTGAGGTCATGGGCCACCCTAGGTGGGGCTGCTTAAGGCCACTGAGGGCTATTAGTCCGAGTAAAAACTGTTTGTAGAGTCAAAGTAAGTCCCATGAATAAAGGAACTATCATCCTGCAGCCTCTTTCAGCGGTTAAAGGCACATAAAGGCACCTGACACAAATGCCATTTTTAAAGTTCCTGTTGAGATTGTGGAAAAAGTTAATAAAAGCCTTTTCTTCTCCGTCTTCATGCATTCCTATTTCAAGGAAAAGGCCAAGCAACTAACATCAAATTTACATGGAAATTACTGTAGAAGGTTGTAATTAAATATGACTCTGGATAGATCAATTTCAAACACCTGGTTTTCCAGTGGTTGGCATGAAGGACGAACAAGCATCTTCTCTGCTTGCAGTGTTCATTAGCAACCTGTCTGTCTCTCAGAATTAATACCTTCATGCCAAGTTTTGGTGCTTTACCATAGAGGTTATAGAAATCTCACTTCAATTTCAGCAGTTTAAGCACATGTAGTGATTCCCATTCATCAAGATACTAAACCAAATTACTGGTTCTCCTTTTTGTCTATCAAATATATATTTAGCACTATTTTTTTCCAACTATATGAAGCTGACTAGCCTATACTCATCTTTCCAAAGAAAAACCTCCTCCAGCCAGCTCAAAATCTGGAAGTTTAGAATATGCCAGTGGAAGACAGAAATCATAGCTTCTAAGTATTATGCCACATTAACTGTACGGAAAAGAGAATCATTATGGCTATTTTATACCGACCAGCTGGAAAGGCAGCAGCCACAGCACTTGCTACCACAGGGCTATTTCAGGACTGCAGATGTTTGGCCTTACCAGTCCCAGGAACTAGCTGCAAAAAAAAAAAAAAAAAGGATCCCCAGGAAAGCATTTTCCTTCTCTTCCCAGTGAGAAACACTGCAACATAGAGACTTAGAAGCAACCAGAAATTTAGCTGTAATGTTCTGCAGAAAGATATTGTTTTCTCTAAACTTCAAAGACTCTGGGGTTTCTACATCAGAAACTGGAGAGTGCTTTGTTACAGAGTCCAGCATTTTAAAAAGAAAGTGGTGGGGCAGATTTCCTGTAAGAAAGGGTTAAAGAGCACTGACCTAGCCTAAACACAGTGCACTAAAACTCCCCAGGTGGCGTGATGGCTGAGGCTAAAAACAGCTGCAGCCACGTGGTAGAAGGGTAAAGGAAAAACATTTAGAAGCTACGTTTTTTTTCCTGACTGCTAGAGAGGATGGGAAGGGCAGTAAAGAAATCTCCCCTGAGTTATAAAAGACTATTGGGTTACTGTGTTAGGTGGAAAACAAAGATATGGAGATAACTGCGAAAGAACCTGAAAACAACATTCTTATTTAAAAATTAAGTATGCTATGGGGGTTTCAATGCTCTATTTGGAGCAGGAAAAATGGGGGGGGAAAGCAGAAGAAAGGTAGCAATGTGCGCATATCTAAAGTGTCTAAAAGGATGGGAGAAAAACTTCTGGCAGGCTGACTGGAAAGTAATTCCCACCATATACCTCTCATCTTGAAGGATGGTGCCAGCCATCACCCTCGCGGAATTAACTCAATGATTCCTTAACCTTTTCTTTGCTCTGTGGTACCTTTATTTAGAGCAATGTAAAACTTGCCCTTCAAGGCTTTGGCACACTTTGTGACAGATCATTAGCACAAAAATGCAACCTCTACACCAATTACTTCATTCATTGATCACATGAAGGCAAAAAAACATTACTTTCTGGGTTTGAAAATGACAACCCAACAAGCAATATAAACTTAAAGAAAAATGGCTCATGATTTTGTTTTGTCTGTGCTGGAATTTAGGTACTTCCGCATAATAACGCAAAACTTCATTTTGTTAATTAAAAGACCTTTTTCATGCTCAGAGCTCATCAAAAACAGCATTTGTTTTTATGACACAGGGTTTCTCTACTTGCTCAAAATTGGAACAGAAAATGGGTTAAGCATTTTTAAAGGGAAAAATAATGAAATACTAGCTGTATATTTATTATGCTTAGGTGCAAAAACCAAATTAATTTCAACAGCAATTTATTTAATTTGAACCCACGCATGCCACATGCTACATAAGCACTCTGTCCCCACTATGACAGGACTGAAGTACCTAATCTCTCATTCCCTATTGGGAATGTGAAAATCTTTATGGAGTGCATTTGTGAAATATCTCTTTTACAGATATAACATATTTCTCTGGAAATGAAAATAATCTGAAAAATTCTTTGACTATCTGATGAATCCTGAAGCATATTTTAATGGCAAGCTAAAAAGATTAGCTTACCCCATGTTGTTGAGCCCAGTGGACTGTAGGCTACATCTACTGCTGTAGCCCCTGAGGAAGAGTGTTTGCAGAAATGTACTTTGCTTTGAAGCTAAATACCCACTACACAGGCAATGGATAATCTGACATTTCAAATCACAGCTACTACTGAGTATACCCAAGGTGCTGAGGTGAGGACCAATCCTCATACATGGATCTGCCTGTACAGCAGGTTGCATAAATTTAACTTAGAACCTCACCAAAAGCTTTTACGTCTTAGTGAGCCTGGCTAGGCCTGCAGGACAAACAGGCTGAATTAAAACACTTGAAGTTATTTTCTTGGCACATGAGAAAATGCAAAGTTTTAGAAGGAGTTCTTAATTGAGACTTTAGACTGTGTGGTTCTGTGACCTTCTGGTAAAGAAAATGTGTGTGTATATATGTATTATACACACAGACATTCATATACATAAGGGGTGGACAGAAAGAGCAGAAACAGTCTATCCTAGGGGTACACTTGCATACCTTGCCTACTACAAAGCAGTGGGTATTGCTTGGATTACTGAAAGAATAAAACATTTATCTGTACATCTGCTGTAACAATTAGCTTTGAAGGCTGCAGTCTAGGTAAAAAGGGAGCTGGCAGGGGCAGAGAACAATGGATTATGTCACTTGTCACTTCTCCAGCAGGAAGCCAACTCAAAATACCACATGCATCTGCTAACTCAATAGCAGATGTGCTGAATCATCAGTTAGATTTATTGGTGATTTCTCTTACATGGGCTCTCAATACATGTCACCTGCAATTGGAAACACCACCTGACAAGACAAGGTTGAGGTGCCTCAGAAGGCAATGTTGAGGCTTCTCAGAAGACAGGGACAGTCACATTGGTAAACCTGGACGTGTCCCAGTACTTGCCATTGGCAGTGCCAGAAGGCTAGCAAAAAGTGTATAACCAGAATGAGTGGGGAATGATCTTCTCCTGTAACATGCATGCAGTCTCTAATGATTCTCAGCTCAGACACACTTTCTGAGCAACTGATAACCAATATTTAGTAACAGACTAACGTTCTCTTCCACAAATTTGTCCAGTTTCCCCTTTAACATACATAAAACAGAATCAATAACATCCTGTGATAGGCTTTTTTACTGTTTAAAAATAAATTTTGAACCTGAGCACTGCCAGTTTAAGTGTCCCCTATTTCTGCATCAGAGGGGTCACTAAGCAATCAAACCTCACTCCCATTGCCCATGACATTTAAAATATTACATGAGACATCTGCTTCTCTCCGTTCCAGCCTGAAGAGAAGCCTATTGAGGTGATTTCTCATCCAGAAATTATTGACTACCTCTGACCTTTTATCCTTCAGTTTCATTATCCCTTTTGGAGGTAGGCTTGGGGGAGGATTAAGTGGAAAAGAAAAGTACAGGATGAGAAGCAATATCATAACAGTACACAGTGTGCCAGGTATAGGTATACTATGAATTTACACAGTGGTCCAGGGCTGTCTGTTCTGGACTCTGACCATTACTGTGCATTGAGCTGACAGTAACACAAGTGACTACAACAAAATAACAGAATCACAGAATTGTTTGGGTTGGAAGAGACCTTAAAGACTATCTAGTTCCAACCCCCCTGCCATGGGCAGTGACACCTTCCCCTCGATCAGGGTGCTCAAAGTCCCATCCAGCTTGGCCTTGTCCTCAGAAACATGGGAGGACAAACAATGCTGTGTGTGCAAGATGGGAGTTGTTTCCTCCACCTGCCCCTTGAGCATCACTTCCTATCTGTCTACACAGAATTTCAATAACTGCTCAGTATCATGAGGTCCTTCTGCAGCTCTTTACAGCCCGCTTTGGTTATTGCGCCCTGAAAACCATGGTATCAGCAGCAAAACAATTAAAAGTGTAGCTTTTTTATAATACTGGTGCAGGTCAATAGTCTGGGTGTCAAACTATTACTTTCAAGTATGCTCAACCGCAGATATATACAAGAAGCCTGATTAAACAGTTCTGGTCTCCTGACCACTTCTAAATTTTTAAGTGTATTGAAGAGTAAGAAAAGCTGTGCCAACTTTTGTTCATGCTGGAACATGAGTGTTTCTGCATAAACAAAGAGGCTTTGACTCAAGGGTTTTATTCCCCTTTCTTTCCACAAAACATAGACAGCACTTTAGATGCTGTTATGAATATGAGAGAGTTTAGATGGGTTTTAATTTTCTTGGAGTGGCCTGCACTCCAAAACCACGTGTTCTCTCTCTGGTTCTTTAGTTATGATCAATCAGGGTTATTACAACATGGATTGATTTATTGTAATAGTCACAAGAAAACACATATGAGACCAGAATTTAAGCAAAACTTCTTACTACACAGGATAAACAAAAAGATACTACCAGTAGAATAAATAGTGCACAATAATAAAAGGTACCTATAGCAAAGAAATAGTAAGGTTAGAAATTAATGTAACTTACCAATTCCTTTCTCTCAACTTCTAGAAGAGAAGCACAGAAACTACATACTTGACGTGTAAAGTATGTTGAAGAGAACAGTCTGTGCACTTCAAGAAGTAGCCAAACTGCTGTCTGATTTTTGAAGCTCACAGTGGTCTTCTATATCGTAAAATCCTTGTGTCTGTCAGTCACTTATCTTGGATATTCTGCCTTCCCAGCAAAGAGCTCACAGCTGGCGCCAAGAATTGTAGGGGAAGATGGCCCTCTAATCTTCTTCGCATCAGCAGATAAGATTTGGCAGCAGAGATGGGGGTTACACAGTCCTGCCACAGATGCTATTTTTTTTCCAATCAAAACACCCCCTACTGTATATATCACTGAGGTATGAATAGAGCCATGCAAACACTGATTGTTACTATGTTAACTTCTCTGAGATGAATTTGCAAGATGGCTGATTTATGGTTATCACTGCACAGTGACTTGCCTTAGAAAGCCACAAAGCCAAGAAAACTGGGTTTTTAAATATGTATTTTCAATCCGTAATAACGAAAATTATTACTCTAAGATTCTAATGAATGTATGGGCCCCTGCAAATGTAAAGCTAACATCCTACACAGTCCTCCTGTGGAGTCCTCCTGGGACAGAACCAGCCCTAGAAACGTGCTGTGATAACTCAAACATTTAGGCATTCCATCACAAAGAGAAATTTCATATAGTAGACATTCACTGTGAGTTAATGAACTAATCTAAGCTTGCTAATTCTCACACAGGAAACATTCAGTTCTTCTACCTCAGTCCAATATAATCTTCACTGTGGTAAGTCTTAAATCTGCAGGCAATTTTATGACCTCTAGACAGTGCTACCCCAATGACAAATGCTTTAACTTTCACACACTGATTGATTTGAAAAGGTTTTCTTAAGCAACCTCATGGCAATAGCCTCACGGGCATTTCTTCAGGTGCAAGACAGAGGCATATGAACATTTCTACACATACACCAGAGGGAATGAGCTCTCCTCTACCTAATCTGTTACAGCTAAAAACCAACAGATTTTATGACAATGATGCTGTCTTCCTACGTATTTTCTGAAAAGCAAAGTACTGTATAGTATTACAGGCATCTTCACGCATATTGTGACTCTACTTTTAACCCTTGAAGTTGACTTCTGAAAGTGAATTTGAGCCCAATATTAATGCTCTAGCATGTTCCATGTTAAAATGTGTTCATAAAAACGAGGAATAATCAGTTGGGAAAGTCAACAGTCACATTGTTGTTGGGTCACTTATTAACCTGTACGCTGCAGTTCTTACTCCCGTTTTGTCCAGTCAACTTAGGTTTGGTCTTATTTCACTGCACCATTGCAAAAACAGGGGTCCATCAGAATTCCACAGAGATTTCACTAAAAAAATAAAACTGTTCCTTATATGCAGGAGATAGGAGAAAATGGTGCTACCTACCTGAACTGAGACAATTGTAGCCATGGGTGACATACCTGACTTTATTGCCATGTGGCACATGCTAGAGATGGCTACAAGTGACTGTTAAATAAATTAACATTGTGTGTTAGGGGGTTTGAACAGCAAATTTTCCAGCCTAAGGAAACAAAACAAAACTATATCAATGCATGTGGACACCATTAGGAAACACCAAGCAGCACAGGAAAAAAATTCACCTCTTCTTCATACCTCTTCATTAAGAGATCAGATATAAGTGAGTCAAAATTTCTTCAGTTTTCAGACATAAGAGAATAGCCCATAATCAAATTGACAGCAATAGCTTCTGAATGTACAACTGCATGATTGAAGTGGCAGTTTGGAACCCTCTATTTATTAGATCATAGCTGCACTGTCAGCCTCAGATACATTGAACAGAAGAAATCTCTTAGCACTACTCTTTTGGTCAGCTTAAGAAAGATCTTGCAATAGAAATATGGACAGTAGTATCTGTTCTGTAGTGGTGACTGCTGACCTCAGAAGATGAATCATCTCAGCCTTCCCAAGAAAGAGCAGCAAAGACAACACCTAGAATTTGATTGCGCAGCACACATTACTTCTAATATGAAGGTCAGAGACCAATTTGCCTAAAGAAATATGGTGAAAATAAGCACTTTCCTCTCTGCAATAGAACCAGTGCACATCACTTGTCTTCCAAATCAAAGGTAGATAAGCCAAGCACTGTCTTTCCATTGCAGACATCTTCAGGGATTTCTCCTCTTAATTCACAGTTATGCAGATAGTGGCCTAAAGGATAAACCACTGCAGTCCATAGGAGGAGTGAGGGGAAAAGCACTGCTTCCTTATCTCCCTCAGTCTCAGCAACAAAAGAATGGGTGCTGAGACTTTATCAATTATTTATGCAGCTGCCATTACTTCTTCTGCTCTTTATTCCCTAGATTGAAATACCTCTCTCTCTGGACCAAACTCCATCTTCAATTATTCATTCAACTGGGCAATTTTTCTCTCTTGCTCATTTGAATTCTTTTTTGTTTGTTTATTTGACTTGAACTGCTGGAACAGCAGCGATTTGTAGATTAGATAATACTGAGTTAGAAAATTAGCCAAGAGCAATAGGTTGACCTGCAAAGTAAATCATCCAGACTTTGCAAGGAAGATGAGCAAAGAATATTGCAATGACTGCCACGGGCTTTGCATGATATCATAACCACGACAGCCTGACCCATGTGAATAGTGGCACCCATAACAACTGGATAACTACCACAACTGAAGTACCTGTGCAGTTTGCAGATTCATAAGTTACAGTGACCTCTGTACATCTGTTGCAGCATATAAATCCCAGATAACCACACAAGCAACAAGTAAAATACCCAAAGAAATTCACCAGTCAGCTCCCAGTGCTAAGACTCCAGGCTGGAGTTCAGTCTTTGATCTTCAGAAGAGATTTCTTATTTTGCTAAGAAACATAATTAAAACTAAATCAGCTTTTTTAAAACTAGCTCTACAAGCATGTCCTAATTTCCAGGCTGTATTACACATGCAGGGTAATTACCACAGAAGCTAAAGAAAAGAGGGAGAGGAATTTTAGATTCATTTTAAGCCCACAAAATCTCCACATCTTTTCTGGAAATCTCTCCTTGAGTCTCTGAATTTTATACTGAGCCTGTTATGCTGTAGAGCCTCAGAAACATAATTTGTCCATATTTTTGGAGATTTTGCATGCTACCATTAATATAATGAAAGCACTTTTTTTAATGCTCAGAAAATAATTTCTCACTCTTCATTTTGCATTCTTTGTGTGCAGCTGGAAAATCTTGTTATTCATATACAACCGTTTTGACTCTTATTTCCACTAAATCATACATAAAGACAATTAAATGTAGAACTTGAAAGTTCTGAAATGAGAGGGAAAAGCATGAAGAAAGTTAATTACTGCCATTACACAGACAGCTGTTGAGCAATGGTTAATTATGGAGATAGCAGAGGTGACACCATGCCAAAGGCTGAAATGGAGTATTTGGCTTCAAAAGTGTGGATTTTTTTACATGAAGTTCCTGAAATTTTAGTATTTGTTTAATATATAAGCAATTATTCTTATTTTAGTCAAAAAACCCATGAAATCTGTGTGAAAGTGTCACTGTCTTAGAGATTTTTTTTTAGTAGTAACTTCACACCATGCTGGATAGCAAACAAGGCAAAATTTCTGTCTTCTGGTGTATTCTGCATCATCATACTCTACTAAGCAGAAGTTGTTTTCCCATCCAACAGGCAACAGGGTCCTTTGGAAACATACTAGAAGGGCTTAAACTCTGTCTTATAATAAACTGTATCTCTGCCTTAGATCCATTGCACCCCACAAACATACATTTTCCAGCGCTAAACACCGAGATAAATTGGCCAGATAACACATATCAACATTTAGATGACACACAGCCCTTTGTTGACAGCATTACTACTATACCCAGTGATTCAGTATTTCTAGAAGACCAATTGCAAGATGAGAGAAGGCTGGTTGAAATGGAACTGAGGTAGGTGAAATGATAGTCACACTACAGCTCAGCAGCCTTATTTAAAGAAAACATCTGCAGCTTCTGGCTGACAGCTGGAATAGATCACCCTTCCTTTCTGACTGCCATGAGTATCTTCTGGGGAGAGGAAGGAGGGGGCCAGGGAGGAAGAAGTTCTGGTTGCGTAGAAGAAAGTCTCACATTCAGTCTGTTAAATAAATATCCGACACAAACCTCATCCACACTTCTTTGCTTTGTCTCTTCTACAAAACTGCATGTAA
Source organism: Climacteris rufus (assembly GCA_013398175.1). Taxonomy (NCBI): domain Eukaryota; kingdom Metazoa; phylum Chordata; class Aves; order Passeriformes; family Climacteridae; genus Climacteris; species Climacteris rufus. The sequence continues at coordinate 655,887 of VZRZ01003575.1, read as the reverse complement.
TAATTAAAAACAAATGGAAAAAGCCACCCACAAGGCAATCCACTGCGTTTCCTCCTTGACAAGGTGGGAATATTAGGTATTAGGTGGTCTGGTAGATGGTAGTGAATAAACATGCAGGATGACATACAGAAAAACAAGACAGCTGAATTGAAATCTCACTAAGTAGTCCATATTCAAATAAAATTATTTCAACCATTAATTCTACAACAAAGCAATATTAGCCAGAAATTACATGCTTAAGTTACGCTGTTTCTGGGTGGCTGCTCAAGGCCACTCAGCATTAGTCTGGGAGTGACCCTGGTTTCCCGGGGGCTGCGGCTCGCAGCTTCCCTAGAAGCAGGGTGTCCTCCGGCAGCTTCATTTGGTGCTGGCTCCTCTGGGGAGAGCGAGCTCCGGGCTGATGTTACGGGTGCAGGCGAGGACAAAGACCCGAGAGAAGGGCTCTGGTGTGATTTCCAGCTCTTTTATTTCCCGGGGAGAGGCAGCAGGGAAGGCAGGAGAGGGTCCGAGGTCCGGGAGAGGCGGCGCGAGGGATCGGGAAGAGCTGAAGGCTTCAGGGACCAGGCAGCGAGCACGGGGAAAGCAGGGGATTTATCGGGATACAAGCAGGGGAGAGCAACCAATTGGGGTACAGGGATTTACATGGAACCAATGGGAAACTGAACAGCTGTGAAGCTTCCAGAACATAACCTTACATAGAACATGAGATAATGCCTTAATTAACCAATAAACTGAAACATGTAAACAACGCTGGGGGTGAGCCGGAAAGCTCACCCTGACAATGGAGCGTGGCTCAGACAGGGGCTGAGTCCACCAGTCTTAAGCCTGTAGGGCCACATACACTGCCACATACACTGCCACACTTAAGGACTTTTAAGTATCAATCTGTTGCAGAAAATCAGTAAAGACAAAACAGACACATGTTTTAAATTCACATCTGTTAAATTGCTTCTACTTCGTACAGGTTTGGTTCAAATAGATCTTTCTTTAGCTTATATCCGACAATTTTTTTTTTTTAAATTTCAAGGTGTTATCAATATGGCTACTACTTTAAAGTTATGTTACTATCACATGTAACTAAAACTGCTTTTCAAAAGATTCAGTTGAAGCATATCAAATGCCCCAGACTAAGTGTATAACTATTAGCTTTCACCCCCCCATAGCTTAGAGAAGTATTAAAAAAGCTCCCTTCAAATACCAAAGCACAACAAGCCGTGTACATCCTGATAGGACTAATGTATTTTGTGTCACTCTTCGATTATAGCTTAAACGCTAGATTAGTCACTACCACATGGAAATTATTTTCTTAAAGAGTTTTAAAAGTCTTGATCATGTAACAAGTATCTTTCATTGTCGGGCACTTTACCCACTTGCACAGGTAAAATATCAGCAAAATAGAGCCCAACCTTATTTGATTATAGCAGCACTCAGCTTTCATAAATAAGGGAAAAGACAGAATTAATTTGCTCTAAACCCTCAGCAGAACAGTGGGTATTTCTGAAACTGCCAGTGAAGGTAAAGGACTGTATGACTGCAGTGCATCCGTTTAGTTTCACTTAATTTGTGATTCTGTTTTCTTCTTCTTTCACAGGGGAAGCAGGAACTCATGGAGTAACTGCTTGGAGTTGCCAAGCCCAAGGCCATCAAGAATAACAGTTCTGGCTTCTCAGTGTCTCAAGGAAACCTTCCATTTAATTTTGAGACTTCTTCCCCAGGCAGTTGCAGCACATTGTGTACTGTTAGTACATCTTCCCCTCCCAGTGAGTCAGAGCCATGTCTACCCTACCACAGCTCAAGAGGAGCTACCTATTTCAAGCTGCCACTTATGATAACTTCAAAACATCATGGTGATATGAATTAGAAGGTTCTCCCTCTTCCCGGCTTTCCCCTCTGACAGTTATTCCTTCGTACAGAGAGAGAAGGTGTTGGATGGATCTAACATCCTCGTGAAATACTGCTGCAGGTAGCACTTAGTTTAACCTCTGCATGCTCTGAGGATGACCAATGGACATTTTGAATTCCATGTTGAGGAGAGAACACTTTGTATTAATTCTGTTGCTGTCAATTAACCACTGCTATGACTTCTGTGGATATATGCTCAGGACCTATTCATCTAGGAGGACTTTGGTGCTGTGCTTTTAGCTTCCCATTAAAACAGCAGTCCCTTCAGAAAACCTCAAAAGACAGCCTCTTCTTCCCTTTTTAATTTCATTCTGTGAATTTAATTCCAGTTATTGTGTGCATTGACAATAGCCTTTCTATGCTGTTTGTTTATAGAAAGTGATATTACTCCCTTTGAAAAAACAGAAGGAGGAATCTGCGGAAATAAATGTGCCATGGCAGGGGACCACTTTGGAGTAAGGCTGCTTCACACAGGGAGAACAGCTGTACAGAGAGCTTACTGAGGGATTGAGTCCTCCACAACTGAAAACCACCAGCAGGAAACAGGCTCTGTGTAAGGAAGTGATTAGGTATTTATATCCTTCACTGTGGCCAGTAAACAGAATTAGTGTGACTTGGACCAAGTTTTAATTATACAGAAGCTTAATGATCTAAGCTGTTGTGGGAGGAGAGCGTGGGGGAAGAGAATGAAGGGTCAACAAAGTGCATCTGTCTGTTTTCACTCCTTTCCTCTTCAGAAATGGCATTTACAAATCTGCTTTTCTGGGTTTTTCAGGGTGAGTTTCCCCCGGACACACACCTTTTAGTCCAAGGGGTATTAGATTCACGACTGGCTCCTGAAGAAGTGAAAAGCAAGGGGAGGCTCCATCATATTTTAAAATACAACTCCTTATGAGCCTGTAAATCCCGAGGCTTCAAACACCAGCAACCCCATCTCTCAACACATATCCTCAAACCTGCTAGGCAGGTGAGAAAATGCTCTTTTAATGGCACTTGCCCACACTCTGCGAGCTGACAAAGTTACTCTGCTGCCTTGACCAACAGCACAACTTGGCTGTCTTAGTGAATAATCAGCACTGATTCTATTACTGGCTGCTCTAATTAGAGCTCTCAGGGAGAGCAGCTCAGTTCCTACCCGTCTCAAAGGAAACTAATCTCCTGCATACTTAACTTCAGGAACTGTAATAGGATTACCTTTGACTCCTTATTTTTCCTACATTCTTACTAACTTGAATCAAACCATAGCAAATTGTATTGAACATTACTGTTTCATTCAAGGTACCCAAAAAAGCTCTGAAAAACAAGCAGGTTTAGTCTGTTCTTTTGAACATTTTGATCCTTTCTGATTTTCTTTTCCAAGGAGGGAACACTCCATGAAAATGCCCAACAGCTTACCTAGGGATTCTCCTCAGATCACGTGTTTCAACAGGTAGGGAAATAGGAACACTGGCTCTATAAAACTCATGTTTTGCATTTCCAAATGCAATTACAGTCAAGGCCTTGGCTGGTCTTCCTAGGCAAACCTAGCCTGCACAGGTTCAGATCTTAACCATAGCTAATTTACAGGGATTTCATTAGCCCCTGCCATTCATTTTTAGTCTGAAAATAAGTAAAGAGAATGGGAATACATGCTAAAGTAGTTAAACTTGGAGACTCCTGCTTTCAGTCACAAATACTGGTATTTCCCATTTTTAGTGCTAATTGCTACACCAGACTCCTAACATGACTCCAAACTGTCAGAATACATATTACTGTCAAAAATTACTATTACTAAACAAAAAATAGTGCCACCACAGTAAAAGAAAATAGGACCCTTGCATGCATACTTACACAAAAATAAAATGCTTTTATGCAAGTAGTTTGCAATCCCCAGTAGTGATGCTGAAAAGCAGCCTAACAAAAAAGGTGACCTGAAATGTGACAAACAAAGAACCTATTTTCTTTTACAGGTGGACTGAGTATTGATATTACTCTAAACAGAAGAGTACAGCACAAGAAATTGCTATTTACTGCCATCCTTTTCCATCAGTGGAGCTTATTATGATTCCGACTAATAAGCCTCCCTGTCAGCAGGGGTAAAGTACTGCTTTGTCAGCTCAATTGCCACTCACCTGACCAGAGCACAGTCCTGCAATCAATCAGCTCTGTCAGGACAGAGGCACCAGTTTAACAGATGGAAGGGGATTTGAGTTTTATCAATTTGCCCCATGAATGCTCAGTAAGAGAAATTTCAAAACGGAATTGAATTATTGTTCACCTGTGCCTGTGCTGAGAGGACACACACTTAAGTACTGGCAAGCCATATGCAGAGCACAGATGTGTAGGCAAGGCATTGAGGCATAGCTCAGGTAAAGGTTACAGAGATTCAACAGCTGCAATTACAAAGCAGCTATTCAAGCAGTTAAGTGCTTCTCACCCTGTGCTGCGACTGCAGAACAGCTTCATGGCTCCTACGCTTCTATTGAAATCACTTTATCAAAGCTGCAGCTTTCTTTTCAAAACGGCTGGTAGTAGTTTTCAGCCCAATGAGAAGTATCAGCCTATGCAGTTAAAGCAACCTTACAACCGAAGTTATTTTTTTTTTAATGTAAAGAGATTGATAAGAAAGTAAAATATGCCATTTATACAATCAAGCAGATAGTATTACGTTGATAATCCAGCCAATCATCATCTAAGGTATGATCAGCTGGATTCAAGTGCCAAATGAAGAAAAAAGTCAGGTTGACACACTTGAAATCACAGTCCCATACATCATCATTTGTGAGTCAGCTACCACAGAAACCTAAGTCTTGTTCAGTGTGGTACAGCGAAAACTTGTTTTCCTATGCCCAAAGGTAAAGAATGAAATATCTAAAATAAATCAGAGAGTTTTAATCTGTAAGATGCTATCTACCATTTTAAGCCAAACTTCTGCAATTTATCATTCTGAACTAGACATCTATTGCATTTTAAATGTCTTTCCCTTAGACCGTGCTGTTGATTTGTGAATGTGCTAAGTACTGTTTCTGCAGATTCCAATTTCTTCACAAACTGAAGCAACAGAAGTGAACATCACTTATTCACCTAGCATAAGTGCCACACTAAAAAGTAATCTTTTAGATTTCAAGGAAACTAAATTCTTTTAAAAACCCACAGAATTTACAGGTCACCTCCTTTCATAAGGCATGGAGATGTACCTTCTTAAAGATGTTGTTACATATATTTACACAGACACCGTACAACAGAAAACAATGTTGTCAGTTCCAAATGTCAATTATTCTCTTAAAACACAGAAAGATCTGAAAAAAGATCTGAAACTAATATTCTTTACTCCCTGACAAGCTTATGTAAGACCATGTGTTGGCATAGGGGTTCTGTACTATCTAACTATTGTGCCTATCAATCACATGCATCAAGAACAGGGTTTTCCGAGTTTTCATTCTTGCACGTAACACCGCTAGTTCAAATCTGGAGGGAAATGCTTCAACACAAAGCAGCCAGCAAAGTCTACATCTGGGATTTGCTATATTTCATGACTCCCATTCAACTTCAATGAATGACAATCTAAAAGGTTGCAGTCACACGGAAAAACAATATGAATGAGAGAGCTAGAGAGCCACAAAATTGATTGCTTCCTAACATGAAAAGAGATTTTACAAACAGAAAATCTCAAAGTGAGTTATTTAACTCTTGCAACAGTTGACCAGTATTTCCAAACTATTGGTATACAGTCAAAATGAAGGTTTTAACTAACACATTTATAAGATTCTAGGCCTTCATTCAAATGCAAACAACATGCATTGGACTTGTGTAAAACAAAACATATTTGCGTATTGCATGGCTTCTGCCTAGAATACTTCTACATGTACCCACACCACAGTCCAGCAGTGTGACTGGAACACAGACAGCTTATTCTAAATGGAATTGAAGCAACAGTTAGGAGGGGAGGAGAAAGAACTTACTGAGCAGAAAATAGCATTTACCTACTAATAATTTTTTTAAACATGCAAATCTGTTCAAGAAACTTAACAATAGCAGAGTCACTCAACTCTGTTAAATAAAGAAGAAAAACCAAAGGCCATTTGAAGACAAATCCTCTGCCATTCCTTGCTACAATTACGCTATTTGCAATGAAGTGGAGAACTCCGCAGTACATAATAAGATGTGAGACTTGGAAAATGTGACTATGTTTTCAGAATGCCAATCAGAATTATTTCAGGCAGCATTTCCAACACAAGAAATAGATAATAAAAGCAGGCCAGTGTAAACATATACCAATTTTTTTGGCTTCTCATCCCTTGTATATGTTTTTCAAAATGAGGAAATATCTCTAGTTTCAAGAGTATTATCGTGACACTTCAAACAAAAACTTTTGCTTTTCAGGAGTACAAATGTGACAAAATTAGATACTTTTCTTTACAGAAACTATTCACCAAACTGAAACTTCACTCCCCTAAACTGTTTGCTCTGAACAACACACAAATTACTTTAACTGTCTGCTAAGGCCACCTGACATGCAGGGTCAGATGCCCAGAGCCATCAGGAGCAAAGGATGTGGCACAGGTTAAAACACAAAACAGAGAAAGAGGGTAGGATGAGAAACAGGATATGACTGGGAGCAGGGCTCAGCTCTGGAAAAGAAGCATCCAGTCAGATCAACCCAAGATAAAAGCCAGTAAAACAAAGACAAGCAGCCAGGAAACTATGCACTGTCACTGCTACTGCACACTCCTTGCTTTACACAGGAGTCACAGAATCAGGGAGGCTGCCTTGCACATGAAGTATTTACACTGCAGGCTTTTTCCATTACTTTTCCTTTAAGTTCAGGGAAATCTGGAAACTACTAGAGTCAAGTCAGGAGGACTGAAATCACCATGAATACTATCCATATATATAGTGTGGGTCTTTGATGTCAGCAGAACAGTATTTTCCAGGGAAGGGGTTTCAGACAGTTAGTCATTGGCGATAGTGCAGGATAACCAGCTAATTACACCACTATTCCTGCACAACAACTTCCTGTCTCCTTATAGAACCCTTTAATGAGACAGCTGGCCCGATTTTTAAGGTACCCAAGGTGCGAGAAGATAGCTGTTATATGCTGTCCCTACAAGCACAACAAATATCACAGGAGCCATGGAAACCATGATTAAGAAAGGAACAGAGTAAGTTTCTATAAAATTTCCTGTTCAGAGGATAAATGGCACTCTTATAACATTCAAAAGAGAGTTTCTTGATTGGCAATCCATGATCTCAGCATGAAAGCCTGCTTTTGACAATTATGCTTTGAGAACTTCACAATACAAGAAAGAAAAAAAAAGAGAAATTGAAAAAAATGAACACCATATGCTACACAACTCATTGCCAGTCAGGTACTGATCCAACTATAGAGTCAATTCTCTACAAGTAATAAAACAGCAAAACTTCACATGAAAAAATGAATCATTGTGTTTTATTACTCATCAGCATGGAAAAGAGACCATTATGACTTTCATTCACTTAAAAAACCTAGACATTTGTGTAGGTTTTCCATTAAATTCAAGAACATAAATTACCACACAAGATATGCACTGAAATACCTCAATGAATTGGAAAACTGACTCGTGACAAATTGGTAAGATTTGTTTCTCTTCCCCAAGAACTGTACAGTACTTCATCCTGCCACCTTTTTGCAACCCTACACTGCTTTTTTATACCAATTCTCTACTTATCTGTGAGAACTTACTCACAGGTTTCTATCAGGCTCATGATTGTACAGCATGCTGAATGCAGGATGTAAATTGAAGTATGTGTGTATCAGTTAAACACCAATATTATTTTAAATTCATTGTACAGATATTATTACACAATGATAAGCAGGTCAGCCAGCGAAAAGATAAGAAAACATCACATGGGGTTTCTTACAAAAATGCAATTTTAAGGAAAATAAAAATCCATAAAACTGCTTAGCTCACATCTACAGAAATGTGAGCCTGTTTATAGAAGGCTCTGACCTAACTGATAGAGAGCACTTATCCAGCCCAGGTTTTTCCACTTCAACTGCTCACAGCTCAACTTGCAGCTTCTTACTAAGAGAAACAGGAGTTTCTCCCATGCCCTCTGTGACACATGGCAGCAATAGCTCAGGACATATTTAGTGTCTTATCTCTTACAGCATAAAAGACTCTTCCCTAGAGTCTTGTCAGGATATCTTCAAATATAGGAATCCAGGCTCTTCTTCTTTCCTTCCATCAGCTCACTGTAAGATGACCTTAATTCTACTTTTTCCTCTGCACACACACCTCCCTCATGAATTTTAAGAGGTTCTTAAGAAACAAGAAACATCCACACTAAACAAAAAGTTTGGTGTTTTCTCAGCTGGTGCTTTGCAGACTGTAGAAATCTGCTTTCATAACTCATCATCTTCAACTCATAATGAAACACCTTATCTATATCTGGTTTTTTATTTACTTGTGATGTTCAAGGAATATGCTAGCAGCATGCTGAAAGGAGACTTTAATGAAAATGCATCACATAGATCCCTGAAATGTAGCAGTTACTTGGCTGTGGGAAGAAGGGTGTTTGTTAAGAATTCAGTATGCTGAAAGAAAAGGATGTCTTACCTGTGCTGTTTTCATATACTGATATCTCCATTATGGAGGAAGAAGCACCCAGGACAGCAAGGAAAAATGTGAATCCCTTTAAACATTTTGGGATGCATTACAGGATAACCCTGGTATGTCAGGTCCCTGTGGGCACTAAAACACCATAAATAGCTGTGACCAGCCTCACCTGAGGCTGCTCCCACACCCTTGAGCCCAGAAGGTCGATGTGAGCTCAGCCCTGGGCCTTCACTCCTTGCCTGGGCTGTGATAGAGAAGTGCTGCTCTCCACTGCCATGTCTGGCCATAGAAGACCCTTAACTTAGGCCCTGACCCACAGACTGGCTGCCTGGCTTGACCTCAGCCTAGCCTTGTTGCTGCAGACCTGCTGGCTGATCACTGGACCTAATCCTAAACCTGACCTGTGGACTGACATCCTGGCTTGACTTTCAACCTTCCTATGGCCATGAGAGTTTCTCATGATCCGAGCTCTTGGTAGGACTTGGTCACCATCTACAGATCTGTTCTTCTTGGTGGTTGTGAGTACAGGAGGGTGGGCTGGTACCAGTGCAGCCCTTGTCCTGCTAGTCCAGGCATCACCCTCGACTTGCATTTCTCCGTCCCTTAGGAAGAAGCCCTGATCTTCACACAGTCTGTGTGTACAACACAGTATGAGCAATAGGTGCAAAGCCCACTTTTAGAAAGGCAATCAAAAGATGATTTGCTGCTAGAATACTCTCTTTTGGGAGAGCAAAACACAGGGGCTGAGAGTCTCTTGCCTGCATGTTTCCACTGTTCTTATAAGGTCAGCATTCCCCTGGTTCATCACATGTCTAATCTTTCGTGTATTAGACATGTCTGCCTTAATTTTTTGAAGACAACAGCCATTCAAAATACTAAGTAAAATGAACTTTAGAAGCTCATGACACCAAAAGTCACGCTCATTCATACTGAGGTCAATGCCCAAACTCTGGTCTAGCTACAGACGGCATTACCTATAGTGCAATAAAGGCAATTTACTGCAGCTTATCTTGCATACATTTGGGCACATTCCTGGAATTAGACCTTTCTGTCCAGTACCAGGATTAAAACAAATTCTTACTAATCACTCCACTGGGAAAGAAAGTCTGTAGATGAGAATTACCTAGAATTTAAATTAATTTAGAGAAGCTGAAGAAAAGAAATAGGTGTACAGCTGGTTTTAGATGAAGTTATGGTATTAGCTGCTTTTCACTTCTGTTGTTGTAAAAGTGCATAACAAATTAGGGAGAGGCATCTCCCCCACAAGTGAAGAGGATAGCAGCATGAGAATGGAAATAAATAGAATTTGTATGCAATTAACAGTTTTATCACCTTAAAGGAGAATTAATGAACAATTTATTCCAAAACACCGAAGGGAGAGTTACTTCCACAGACTTCAAAGATCATTTGTTACAACCAGAAATAAGAATTTCATAATATGTCACATCATCAGTCACTGTCCTACTAATACAACTGCCAAGAGACCTTGACTTGTACAAATGACCATATGGGAGTTTTATCTAAGGGACATAAATCTGCAAACTATAATATTATCCTAAAATAAGGAAAATTTAGAGCTATAATGGATTTCTGAAAAAGAAAACAAATATTTTGGAAGTGTATTTCAGGTTACATTTAAGAAGCAGGCTGACTTGTGGTTCAATGACATGAAAGTAACTCAAAATAATTTTTTTAATTGGTTTGCCCTTTCCTAAGAGCAGACTGTAATTCCTACCTGTTTAGGGACTTTAGAGTGGGCCTTGTTAGAAAATTTAAGAAAGTGTTTGACAACACTTGCATGAGAGTTGAACAAATGTAATTTATTGTTCACTACAACTTTAAAACAAAGGCCTTCCTTTTATGGGAAACAAACAAATGGGGGGAAAAAAACCCAACCAAAAACATCTACCCAGATAAAGCATGGAAACATAGATCTTTTCACAACAGACTTTGAACTACTCTACAAGATAACAAAAATTCATTTGAAAGAAAAATGCTATATGCAGCAAATCTACACACCAAAATATTAATGTTAGGGTAAAGATACTTAGTTTTTTTTAAAAATGTTATGTAGATTATTTTGCAAGCAGATGCTTTTTAGATCAATAACCTCTATTTATTTTTACCCTCAGAGTATGAAGCTTTTTACAGAAATAAAAAAATGTTATTTTGTACAATCTCTTCCTGCACTAGTTTAAACTTCATTACACAATATCATGAAGTCACAATCCTGTTTTCCAAAAGAAGGCAGGAAAGACCTGACCACAGCAGAAAGAATCTTGGGATGTAGGGGGCACAGGGGAAACATTACCAATCACTTAAATACTGCAAGAAAAACAGGGGTAGTGAAGTGCATGTTGAGTGAAAGAAACAAGGCTTCTGTTTATGGATGCAGGAGAGAGACATCTTCTGTTTCTTGTGTAATCTGTCAAGTAAGAAATGTTTGTTTTGGGCAAGAACCAGCAGTAGAAGAAAAAAGAGTGCTACTGACCAGAGTCAAATCACCTTACATGTAGACCTAGCGTAAACTTAGAATGAGACTTCTTGTGCAAAAATACTCAAAAACAAAGGACCATGTGTCTCTAAACATCAAAAGACAGATGTTTTGTTCATCAGAGTACCAAAGGAATTTAAAGTAATTAAATTGCAAGAAGCACATATTTAGGACACAGTTCTTAATCCACCTTATCTCTACTATAAACCTGGAACTCTTGTTCAGACTCTCTTTTGATCCCTGTAAGTTTTATGCCTCCTTCTGTTCTGCTATCATTTCATTCTATTATTTCATACTGCTGTTGGTGCAGTATGAGAAATGCCCTTTGATATTCTTTATTTGACTAGTAGCATTTTCTAGATTCTAAACAGAGACAAGTTTTGTGGGGTACTGTAAGGCAAACAGCCATACTATGTAGCCAGTAATTTGGCCAGCATCTCTCTATAACATTCTTTCCTCAAAGAGTGCCAAAAGACAAGCTACATCTTTAATACTGAGTTCTTTCTCGACCTGCATACTTCTGCAGTTTAGATTGACTCAAAATCAATTCTATAATTCCTAAGAATCAGGAGGAGTCTTTCTTCCTGATTTAACAAGAAAAAGAAAACTCTTCCTTTTTTAAAAACATACTCAGTGCTTTCCAGCAAGATTTGAGGTCTGCTGTGATGGGATTATAGTCACAGGAATAAAAGGAATGCACAATCACCGTGAAATCCAGGCAGAATATGAGCCTTTGTTCTAGCTGTAATTTATGCATTCAGAGCAGACCACTTAACTGTAAAGTTCATATCTCCCCAAAGATTTTATCTGTACTATGTACAGTGAACCTTTCACAGACACTCCTAGTAATTCTACTTGTTCCCTGGAAATAAGAATGATGAGGAGTCAGAAGATGCAGTTGTAGGGAAAATCACGCTGAGGTTGAGTGATCTTCCTTCGGGCAACTGAATACTGGTGCTGGAAAAGGAAATGATGTGCCCATCTCTGACACAGCCACCACGGGATGTAGGACATTCATGCAAGACAGAAATTTCAAAGTGTTCATTCCAGACACTCACTGGACAGCTGTCAGTCTGGTTTAAAAATTCTGAACATAAAGAGCCAGAAATGAAGGAGAGGGAAGCATGCTTTGAACCTGTCATATAGTATATATGGGCTTTTAACATTCAGATTTTAAAGGCATCTCAGATCAGATATTTCAAGTTACTAAAGAGCTTTGACTCTAATTTCTCTGTGTTTGGATTATCACCTTTAAAGTTAAGGCAATGCCCTTCACACAACTAGTACAAGTATCTGTGAGAATTAATTTTCATGGAACACTGTACAAAGTACTCAAAAGAAACATTCACAAAGATCCTGCCAGCAGATGTGGCACACTGCTGTAAATGGGATCTAACATTATGAATGGAATGGGAATAAGAGAACCTCTGGCAGACTCACAACAGCTTCCCTTGAGTCCTGAATTGCCCAGACACACCTCAACATCTCACTGTTTGCCCAAGAGTCTTCTATCTGCTCATGGCCACTGGGAGACAGCTGTCTCCCCTTGCCCCACTATGCCAGCTCCTCACTCAGGCTCCAATAGGAGTGTGAGAAGAAGAGCTTGCAAAGTTTGTAAAGACACTCAAGATACCTTAGAGGACTATTTCCCATAATTTGTCTGGCTGTTGAAGAACTTCTTGCCTCAATGAGGGGTTTTCTATTTGTTTTATATTTTTTGGTGTATGGGGGGGGATTTACTGGCATTCTTCTGTGTGAAAAGTGTTTTACTGTGGACATTATATATCAGTGTATATGAACAAAATACTGATTTGTTCATTCATACAGGATAAATACATGCAGTTTTCTTTACGGCATCAGACACAACAGTATTTAGCCACTCTGGGATCAGTGCAGTTTTGTGAGGGCTGATTCTGAATTTTGCCTCAGAATGAAAAATAGGATGTGATGATCTAAATAAAGATTGCATCGATGCCCACAATCAAAGAACCAAACTAAAATTGTTGACAGGAATGGAAAAAGACTGTCTGAACAATCCCCACACCTCTATTCCTGCCCCGATGACTTCACTTACTGTAATGTTTCAAACAGTTTAATTGTCACACACTTTCACACATACACACAAAAATAATCACAGGAGTCAGTGTAAGCAAAAGTTACAAATAATTATATTGAATGTTTTCACTTGGTCATCATAGAGGCTCAGGACAGTGAAGCTTCTTTTACTGATAAATTCCTCCTTTAATCCATGAGTCTCAATTTGTTTAAATATAAAATACATCATTTTCAGTAACATTTAAACTCATGCTAGGCTGCCTTAACTTTCCCTGCCAGTGCTTTTGCCACATGGGGACTCTTGAAGAAGCAGGACCTTGTCATTTCTCCCTTTCAGAACTAGCATGCCATTAAGACTAACCAGAGAACCACTCCTGCGTGTCAGGCCTATGGCCAGGGTATGTCACAGCAACAGCTCAGTCACTGCAAACAGGTTCTGGGGAATAGCTTCCCACAGAATGAAAGTCTGGCCCAATCTGGGGGAGATTTATGTAGTGAAGCTCCAGATTCAATCATCTCAGTCTCCCCTTCAAGTAAGGAACCTGCTTCCTTTTGACAGATGTCTCTAGCTTTGAGGACTTTCATCAAATTAAAAGCCAAAAACAAGCCTCATCCAGGTAGAATCACAAGTAAATGCTTTTCCCAAACAATGAACAACTTTCTCTAGGGAATTTTTTGTGCCTTTTTAGATAGAGTTAATATATATTTTTTTTAGTGCAGTTGCAAATGCAACACATCAAAAATCTCAAAGTAAAAAAAAAAGGAAGAAAAAAAGAATCATTGCATGTTTCTAGAGCACAAAGAGCCCAGTGTATTATGTTTTCACAGACTTTATGTGTATTAGTGTTAAAATTTTCCCTTCATACAGGAGATTCCAGTCCCACAGTCTTACCACTGCTGTTTGAACGGAAGCCCCAGTCTTACTCAGCATGAGTTGTTTGGTTTTGTTCAGAGGAATAAATCTAATAGGATACCATGCTTCTTGTAGACTCTGGTGACACTACTCAATGCAAACATCTGGATTTACTTTATATTTTCAATAAAATTACACATTTTATTTCTGATTCATTAGACAGTAAAATACAATGAAAACAGCTCCAGATTTAAGTAGATTTTTCTGTATTTTTAAAATTAGTCTATTATGAATTCCCTACCAACTACTTTGTGGTATTTATCATTTCTACAATGAACATAGGCAAAATCAAATAATTGTTTTCATTATAAAGGAATAGCAGGTAGACAGGGTTTAAGCCTAAAGACCTTTGTTTTTAAGCCACTGGAAGGGTTGTGTTCATCATGGTGTATTAGTCACATGCTACAAATCAGCAGTGGGAGGGGTCTGTAACTCTCTTCCACTCCATACACAAATAGCGTTTCAGTGCAGGCTAATGTAAAGCAGAGAGAATAAGCTGTTGAGGGCTTAAGTCACCCTATACCACATAAATCAAGTTCAAATAGGGACTAGACAGATAACAATATGCAAGAAAAAATTTATAGAACTACAGAATTAGTTGTGGACTGGCTTAGGAAGCAAACCCTAAATGGCAGTACTGTCCACTGTTCAGCCTTTCTGCTGTGCCAGGGACAGGTTTATATTTAAGCTAACTATCCACCTGCAAGGAAAACAAGAACAGCAGCCTAAAAGCTAATCTAGAATCAATCCTACCTCTAACATTACTCGTAAAGACAGCTATTTTGTGAAATTCTATACCCACAGGTACTCTGCTGTCCAGAAATCTCCACAGGGCCTAAAGGCAGTGTTTCTGGACAATGTTTGCAGAGCACTCAAACACATTATTCCCTATGTCTTGAGAAACATGAGCCTTTCAATTTGATCAAGTTACTTCTCTTACAGATGGAGACATTTATAATTTGTTATTGTTATTGTTAAAACAACTGAGGTTTTGAAGGCAGGAAAAACCCTTATGGAATGAGGTTCCTGAAACATGACCAAGCCAAAGCCACCAAAAATAAGTCTGGCCTGTCTGCAAAACAAAACTCTTAGTCTGTCTCGGTCCATTCCCTGTGTTGCAGCTATGCTTCCGGCAATATGAACTTACCTTGTCGCTTAATTACAAGAGGAAAAACAACCTAGATGTGCCCCAGGTGAGCAGCTGAACCCCAAGTCATTTGCCCAACAGTCTGGAAGACATTAGGAGAACAATGTTTTATTCTCATTGTATTCCTATTAAAAACAAATATACATGGAAGGCAGGGTTTAGAAAAAGAATCTAAACAGCACAGACTGCACAAACGTGCAGTGACTTCAGCAACAGGACTTCAGGTTTATGCCAGCAGAAGGGGGAAACAGCATGTCACCTGTTGACACTTTACAGACATCTTCAGGGAGCCAGCATGTGAGAGACATTGCTGAGATGGCCATGCAAAACTTAGGGAAGGTTCAGACTACCGTACTTTCCTTCAAATCGTTAACAGCAACCCTTCTTTTAGAATTCCTCTTTCCTCAGTAACTATTAGTTAGAACTTCATCAACAATTAATCAAACTGTGTAGCATAAAAATAATTATGTCAAGAGACTTCAGAGTGGCACCTGAAAGGCACTCTGGAAACAAAAAAACTGTCTCCTTTTTCCCTTTCATCAAAACCACACAAAACAGCAATTATAGGGAAAACATGATAAAGAGAAAAGGAAAAGATCTCTGAGTTTTTCTCTGAAGGATCCCACACAGGATATTTACTTGGCCACTTGATGACTATGGAGACAGAATTCCAGATGTCTGGGTCTCAGCTAGGAAAGCCTTCCTCTTCCCTACACACCCACACATATTCACTTTATGCTACTCTTAAGCAAGCTTCAGAATGAAAAAATAAGAATTATGGGTGAAATATTTGACATGAACATACACTCTTGGCTTACACAAGCCTCTTGATGGATTCTCAAGAGTAAATGTGTACCATGCAATTTTCCTTGAATAGAAGGAAATGCCAGACACACAGTGATCAAGATACCACTGAACCTCTCTGTCTCCACTAAAGAGAGCTCTATATTTGAAACTTCTAGAAGAGGTTTGGTTGTCAAAGAGGTCACAGGTTTTGAGCTTAAGTAGACTGTATGCTAGTAACCATTAAGAACTCCACCTTTGTCTTGCAGATCTTATCTGATATACTGCCTTTATTTCTCATTCCAAACACTGGAAGCTACTGAAGTAGTTACATATGAGGACCTCTCCACAGCTGTTTCATACTGGTGTACCACTGTTGGCTGTGACTCTGCCACACCCTGTATGGATACCAAATCATAGTTTCAGGCTTCCTCCATTTTTTTTTCAAGTTAGCAACTTTGAACATAAATAATTAACCAGAACATAAGTAGAAGGGCTAAGGAATAATTATGTCAATACTAATAAGAGAAAAATTAATATCATTATGCTACTCAGAGCTGATAAAATCTGTTTGTGTTCAAAGTATTAAGAGACCATGTGAGGCATACAGTTGTGAAAGAGACATGACATGACTGCAGCAGTTTTTACTCTGTATTGAGCTTAACTATCCTGTGATCCTAGTGGCCTTTCAGTTGAAAACACTCTATTCTTTTTGGTCTGAGAAGAGAGCATTCACAGCAATTCTCAAGTCATACGATCTTCAGGAGAATAAAGAGCTGGTATTTGCACTTCATCATCATAAGTCAGGAAGGATGACTCCACTTCCCGATTGCCAAATTTACCATAAATCCCAAAAAGTGACTGTGAAAAAAAAGAAGTCACAGGGGCTCAGGTCTTCCCGAAAATTTATCACAATGGAAAAACAAAGTAGTTTACCCTTCTTCCACACCCACACCTCAAAGGAAAATAATATTCTACCTACTGATCACAGAGCTCTGACAGCTGGTCAAGCCACTATATTGTTCTAGTCTGGGTTGCTTTTCTTGCTAGTTTTTAGTCTTGGAGAAAATTCATCACTGAAAAAAAAAAGAAAGACATTCTCTTTCACTGATCTTCCGAGAACATATATGCTTAGGCCAATAGTAAGTTTAGACCCATGATTATAGTTAAAAAAAAACACCTTCTCAGATGCCAAGCTCAGGAAAGACTGCTCTGTCCCACCTGGTCCCCTCACTAGTCCCCTTATATAATTTTCCTTTCACTGCTATTGCAAATTATGGAGCAATTTGGTATAGTGCATGCATCCACATCCACAGGCACTAGTGTAGTTGAGTATCCTGCAGACTTGATAGGATGCATGGCATTCCTAACTACTTTTAATTTAACTCCTTTTGAATGTACAAAAAGAAAAAAAAAATCACTTCCTCTGTTAGAAAATAATCAATTTAAAACATATGCTTTGCTTTTTCAGCTTGAATACTCCAACACTTGAAGGTTAGTGTCTCTGGGAAATCCTGTTTCTAGCCACTGTGGGACAGAAAGTGAAGAATGCATGTTTCATGCTTGCATGTTTAATCCACTATTTCTACAAATGTATGCATCTTGTAATAGCCACATATCAATCCAGATTCTGTCCCTAGTGACAAGGTTGAAGCTTCCTGAAGCTTGGCTGAAACCACCCCTCAATTCTAACTAAATAAACAGCTAATTATAGCTGTATGTTGATGAGTGACAGATCTGTAAAGGAAGACTTTTGAAAAAAATAAAACTATTGCATAAGTAAATGCTCAATTTAACTGAGAAAGTGTTCCATTTAACTGCAAGCTGTTGACTCAGTATTTTAGTACTGAACAGCAATGGCATACGGAGATAGCAATCATAACCAAAGAAATTGACCTAAATGTTCTTTTTTTTCCTCCTAGATACTGAAACTACAAAACAAAATTTGCAGCTTGTTTCGGAAGAACCCCATTATTTGTCACCGACTGTGGACCTTCACAACAGTTACCTCACTGGCTCGAGAAAGGCAGGAGCACACAGTGATACTGCATTTTGAAATTTACTGGCATAGAAAAAAGGTTGTCAAGATGGTACCATCAGTAACCTAGATTTTAACTCCTGCCTGTTTGTTTCCTTCCCAAAGAATGTAGTTGGGCAATAACGCAAGAACTTCCTGTTTTAAAATTAGTATTTGCACAGTCTGATGAAAATGTAATGATGGGTCTGTGCTTCTGGTAATTGTGGGTTACCCTGTCACAGTAGCTTTGCAAGGGATGAAGACGGTGGGGGGTAAATGGGGAGGATGTGGCCACCCCATTAAAAAACAAAGCAGTGGGAAGCTATCCACTTAGGACCAAGGATGCTTCTTAGAAGAAGCAACAAGCTGCTGAGATTCACCATAGAGCCCAGTTTATTTCTCTCATGGAACTGGTAGATACTCAGTGCCATCCTCACCCTCTCCCCAACCAATTTTTCTGTCATGGTACAGTAAGAACTTGCTGATTAGGAATAGAAATAAAAAGAAAGTCCAGGTTTTGAATGTCACTGTAATGCCCTGCTGCAAAGAGAAAGATGTGACTTCATCCTTGATGATTAAAAGGGCTAGACTCCCTTATCTCTAGATAATCATAAGGGTGAAGCATGAACTTCAGAAAGGTGATTCAGCCATTCACAGCCACATCTTGTAAGCCCCTATCTCCTTCAGCCGTCTGAGGAGAGAGGTAGAACAATTTTGATCTGGAGACATGCCTCTCAGTTTGGAGGACAGAATCTGATCTACCACATTGACGCCACAGTCAGGGCCTGTCTAGATTCTCATCCCAATTGCTTTTGAATGAGAATGCCAGTGACACATGAGATATTTTGGCACAGATGCCTCTCAGAATAGCCCTGTCTGGAAAAAAAAAAAAAAGCCTCCGTAATGCTTAAGTTTTCTGCCCAGAATATTTGCATAATCCTGAAAGAGCTCAGGACCCAACTTTCAATGAGTCCTCTTATCCTGTTAGTAAGGCATTTATCAGCCTACTTGTTCACTGCACTGGAATAAAGGGAAAGAAAGTAAAAAATATACAAGAGACCCTAAAATCTATTAGCATTTGACATTACCTGCATCAATGTGATGCTATTTTGTCAAGGAATAACCTCTTGGCCTTACAGAATTGGAGCCTTTTTTAGCAGCACACATAAAATTCAGATTTCACAACTGTAAAATGGCACACCTAATTTTAGCTGCAGATAAAAGCACAACACAATTCTTCAGCAATTCAGCTGCTGATTATTAGTATAAGCTTTTATTATTAGTATAAGCTTTCAGACTCCTAAGAAAATGAACGTATTATCCTGTCTCTGTAGGTTTGTACTACACCCTCCATCTAAAAAGAAGACATTTCTACATTTTTTTTTATTTTGCTGAGAGGTAAGCAACATACAATGCAATCCTTCCTTATAATGCTACAGTTGTTTTTATAATTACTGCCATGTATTTTCATTGTTGTTAAGTATTTCAATTAATGCTATCTCTAGTATTTGGGGCGGAAAGTAAAAGATGACCATGCTTCATCGGTGAGAATTTTAATATAGATAGACATTATCTATCTATCTCATTCCCTGAGCTGGCATGGGTCCCATCCCTAGAAAGATGTCCTAAAGTGTTTTGTATATGCAGATGTTTCTGTTGAAACCCTTGCCAAGGAGTTTGGCAGCTATGAAATAAATGCCCAGTGTGTTGTTTTTGATAGAAACAGTATCTGACAGATAGATGAGCACCTTAACTTCATTCACTGACATTGTTTTAGCCCAAATGTTTTTATATAATTTCTCAGAATAAGAACAGAACGTAACAGAACATCACAAGCAATACATGAAACAATCGTCATTCTAATGACCACAGTTCAGAGGTTCCCATGCATTCATGTCTTCACTACAAGAGCAGGAGACATTATTAAGTGAAGACAGCTGACAGACTCCCAAAACTTGCCAGCTTGGTCAAAATCTCCAGAAGCCTTAAATAGCATTTATATTGTCAGCACCAACCAATAAAGTAAAAACAAAAATTTAGTCTTCATATTCTCTTTCCAAGAGTTCATTTTCACATTTTCATAAAATCCAATAGCTAAAGCACAAATGATCATTTTTTGGAGTACTTTTCAATAGCAGCAGGATGTCATCACAGAGGTAAATTGCAAAATAAAAATGTAACTAATTAACTTTGACAGTGCATTTATTTGATGAAGTATCATCTTGCAAAGCACAGAGTCAGTTACAGGCACCTGCTGCCAGACTGAAGAAATCACTGTTAATCTGCTTAACTGAGAGGCTCCTTTAGCTCCCAGACTCCTTCTGATGCAGACTCATGGGATCTCAGCAGTGGTATCCCTATGCATAAAGCACGCAGGCAGCAAATCCTTGCTTCTTTCCATGGTAAAACAGCAAATGGATGTATTGATTTAGAAGAACTGTTCCTGCTTAGAGCATGGAAGTGTAAACAGGATGGATTAATAGTGATTTGCAAAAGATTAAAAATGAGGATCACATTTAAATCTCTATTCAATTAATTAATATTTACAAAGCATGTTCAGTAACTAGCAAATCTGAGATTATTTACCTTTGATAAAGCAATATCAAGGGGAGAGCCATGTGCTGGGGCCCCTTCTGGAGGTTTGGCTCCCCAGGGCTAAGATCCAATGTGGGCTGTCCATCACTAATGAATGCATTTACATTTAACACTGCACCTGGAAAAGTTAGTATTTTCACTTACCCTGAGATATGAAATAAATAAATTACACTCAGCAGGTGCTGCCTGGCAACAACGTATCTGCCAAACTAGAATCAGGTGCTGGGAGAGGGCACAGGCAGCCTAATATCCTTCCAAGTCAAATAAGAAACCTAAAATGCTGCTGCACAAAGTGCAGCCAGTGGACAAACACTATGACTGGCTGGCTGAAACTCCAGGCATGCAGGATGGATTTGGGCTGAAATAAAACGAGCAATTCAGCACACAGTTGCAATCACTGCTGCTGCTTCCATTCCTTTGCTGTGCATCTGAGGTGGCTGCACTACGCCCCAGATAAGTATTGTGTACTCTTCCCCAAATCCCATACCTGTTTGCTCCGAAAGGAAGACAGGCCTGCCCTGGGAAACGGTGGGCAACTGAACAACAACTCTTTGTATAGTACAAAACCATTACAGACCTCACTTGGAACAAGTTTCCAATAACTCATAACTTTTGGGGGCCACTTTTGTGACTGTGAAGAAGAACTTCCATTTTTAGAACCCACCCCCCGCTTGGTGGAGCACCTCTGTGTCCTGTCCCCTGGACTCCACAACCTTTAAACAAAAGGGTTTGCTTGCTTTACTGCAAAAGGGCCCCAAAAATGCAGTGCTTTCTGACATTTTGCTAGCAACAACTAGATGGAAGAAAAATTTGGAACAGCTTCAACACTTGAAGGACAACTCCAGGTCAAACGTTCTCATGGCAGCTTTAACAGCCCATGGTGTTTCCTGCATGAATGAACAATTTCACGAACTAGAGAGACCACACCTCTCGTGTTCACCCATATCCTGGGATGATTACCATCTCTGGTCCAGACAGCCACAAGACATCAAACCTCCAGTCATAACCAGGGCTGCAACCAAAATTGCAAGATTACTACCAAGAACAGCTATCACAGAATTTCCCATATGCTACATTAGCAAACTGAACTAAAAACATATTTATCCTTCAACAGACAAAGCCTGTCGTAGACATGAGACAAGCTTGATAATGAAAAGAGAAGTTCATTTTAAGATACTTTGTTCCTGGTCATGACATAAAAACATTGAGAAAACAATAAAGGTAACTACTGATCCAAGTAGAATAAAACCTTAATGTTAACAAAGCAAAAGCATCCCTCGGGGGAACTCGCCAACATCTTCATTTATATTTTTTCATTTAACAATTAAACAGAAAACACAGTTTATCTGTACTATTGCTTATGTACCAGAAGTACCCAAAGGAATTCAATTCAATACATATGTAAAAATAAAAGAAAAATCAATCTTCTGGGTTTTGTTTGTTCATGCCTTCATTCCAGAGATGTTCAGATGTGCATGAGGGATAATGAAATGTTAGGAAGTGTCAAGATTTGTTCAGTGAATTGCAATAAGACTCAAAGTGTCAGACCTATTGAAAAACATACAGTTAAGTTTCATATGGAGCGTTAATGAAGACTTTTATGAAATCTGGCACCCCAAATGACTTAACCAGTTCTGCATCCACATCTGGAAAAAGTGGGAATTAGATGGAGGCATTTGGCATATGTTAGTAAATATTTCTGTACGCAAAACAAAACCAAAAATTTGCAGTCAGTTAATAGAGAACTGGTTATCAGCTTCAACTGATTTGCTCTTGAAAAGGAAATGTTAAACTTTTTTTTTGTTGCAAAAGTACTGCTTGATAGAGTAACAAAAGATCCATTTCAGAAGAAAGATCTAATTAATGTGCTAAGGGGGACTGTAAGAAGCAAAAAAAACTAGGAAATAAATCTCAGCTCTGTCTCCTCAGGGCGCTTGCACACCTGTGTCTCCAGTTACCTCAGCAATAATGTGTTCTGTACATAGAGGCTTCAGGGTCAGTCATTTAAGAAGTTGAATAAAATAATAAAAATTAATGTCAAATGCTGTTATCAAGCACCAAATCTGTTTGAGGATGACATATACACACACAAACACCAAAGTTTCATCATTATGGATTTTCCTCTCAATAGCTAAACTAGCCTCCACAGATCTATATCATCAGCCAGAATCTGAAAGCACATTTTGGAAATCTGACCATTATGAGAAAGTGATCAGCCCCAAATTTCGTGTTACATGTAGCTACTTCTCATCAACCTGGAAGTTCAGCACAAAGCTTCCAGGGGGATTTTTCTGTCACAGAGGGATTTTTTCTGTTATCAGGCATAATAAGGAACTGCCGTTCCATAGTGCTGAAGACACCTTGCCCAGTTTAGCCCTGATATTCATGCCAAGGAGAAAGACTCAAAGCCCAGCAAAACTATGCAAAAAAGCACTAGAAGGAACACTCACTCTGCTAATCCTGCCACAGAAGCCACCAGCAGCAGAACATGAACACATAGTGACAGAAATCCCACAGCTCTGCATTCCTTTACTCCACCGGTGTGAATTCTCACACAGAAAGAATATAACATGGTAACTATTAAGTGAATAATTGAAATGTTGCATGAATTACACAATAAAATAAGATAAAAAGAGTTATTTTTCTCTATTAAAACTTGTAAGTATAAAAACTAAGGTACCCCCCAGCGGGAACAAGCAGCAATTGCTGGCTTGTTGGTGACAGGTCTTAATTTATCACAGAGACTTGCAGGCAGTACAATAACGTGTTTGCTCTCATGCTACAAAAGCAATTATTTTTGCAAAAACGAATCACTTTACATTCTGGAGCTATATAAATAATTAATACTCAACTAAATTTGTCAAAATATATAAGCACAACACTCTACAAAATTAAAGACTGTGCACTATGTGAGAACTTTCAGCTCAGTGAATGTACTGAAACCTCCTAATTTTGTCCAAAGGATATCTGAACCCCAAGGAGTTCAACTCTGAGCTGGAAGATCAAATGGCAGGAACCTGGGGCTTGAAAATTACCTCATGGTACTTATAACATCTTCCACTATCAAAGTCCTGAGTTAAAAGAAATGGTTTAGGCAGTTGACATGCTCTGAATCAAAGAATGCTTAAACTTTACAGGGAGATTCATCTTTAGGCAAACAGCATTGATTCTAACTTTGTATTCCCAGGGCTTCATGTCAGTCAAACAATGTTCATGGGTTTGTTTTTTTTCTATATGCCTTTTATCTGCACTAAAAGCTCATAGGGATCCATTACACCTTTATAAAAACCTAATTTGAATTTTTCCATGGCTTTTGCATAAGTTAGTAAGCAGACATAAAATATCTGATAAAAATGGGGGAATAAAGACACTTTAAAATTTTTTTTTAGGCTAAGCTGTTACAGGTCATATTTAGCTGATTAAGTGTTTCCTAAGTACGAGTCAGTCTGATACTCTGTTGTTTTCCAGTCCATCCATTTGTCCTTGCCTGACATTCTTTAAGCTTCAATTAACTTTTGCCAGAGGAGAAAAGTCTCAGAAAATCTTCTGAGTTCTCCAGGGATTAGCAGTTAAGCATCTGGGAATCATAACAGCACCCAATAAACCAATGGGCATTCAAAAATGACAAATAGCTTCCTGCTTGAAAGAAAACTAGACTTTACTGGCAAAACATTAGCTTGGAAAAACCTGAAAAAATAACAGCAGATGAGACTGACATCCTTCAGAGTACGCTGGTAGAAGATCTGACCTAGTCTGCCAGTGTCCAAAGTGGATAGCTAGTAAGGGATTCCTTCTTCATCCTGAGGAAGACCAGACTCAGCAGATGTCAGGTGAATGGGAAGTAAATCTATTGCCTTCAATGGATATTTGGTT
The DNA here is from genome assembly GCA_013398175.1 of Climacteris rufus. Lineage (NCBI taxonomy): Eukaryota > Metazoa > Chordata > Aves > Passeriformes > Climacteridae > Climacteris > Climacteris rufus. The sequence goes on along the minus strand of VZRZ01003575.1, from coordinate 631,530 downwards.
TTGAGGATTGCGCTGGCTAATCCATCTGGGAAGAGAGGCCTCCATACGATACAGGCACTAGACCACGGTGTCTGGGATGTCTGCTACCAGTATGGATCAACATCTGTCCTTGCTAACTGCATTCACTGCTGGCTGCTTGTTGCAGCAATGGCTACAGTGCCAAACAGCTCTCTCATTGAGAGACTGAGGGCAGATACTGTCCTCACAGAGTCTGTATTTCAAAAGAAGTAACCTTTTACATGGTGTCTCCTCCTGTCCTTTAACAAACAAGGACAAATACCACCAAAAAAAAAAAAAAACCAACATTTTAAACTGCAGACTACAGCAAGCACCACAGCATTCTTCAGTAAAGTTACATCTATTCTTCTCAGCAGGGCTGATCTTCAACAGCAAGGTACCAAGGTATTGCCCACCATCAAAGCAATCCTGACCCACTGCAGATTCTTGCACATATTTTTGGACAGATGCCCACAAATTATTGTCTTCTCCCACATCCCCATGAGATGCTGCTGCTCCTGTGTCCCACCAGGTTTCACACCTTTAGCCTCATCGCCTACCCAAGTTCAACTCCCAAACCCTGAGAGGCAATGCTGTTACATCCAGCAAAGGAATGAGCCTTTGGGAAAAATCAATTATTTTCCCTGGTGTCATGCATTAAATTCACAGCAGAAGCAACAAAGCACAGCATCACTGCTTTTACCCCTGAGCTCCACCCATGCAGGCAGAAGATGAGGTTGTTGTTGTCATTGCCACTGACCCAACAGGCCCTGCTCCAAGTGCGAGGCTCACTTTGATTTCCCCATTCTCCCTCACCACCATTTCCAGTAGATCCTCATTCCCGTACACCCAGAGCACAGCAATTGCTCTCTGTGCAGCTCTCTGATGTCACAGGCTGGGATGCAGCTGGCCAGCTTGATCCTTCAAGAAAGGAGCATTCCCAGCTTCTTTCCATACCAGCAAAGGTTCCCCAAAGACACCGAGCTCACCCTGTCATGTGTCATTTCTCTATTACCTCCTTTCACCTGCTCTTCCCACAAGTCCATAGCATGGCTACTGGATGCAGGATGGAAAAGACTTTTTTTCCTAGAAGTGAAATAAAAATGTGGTGATCAACTGTTGGAGCTTGTCTACACCAAATTCCTTGTGGTTCATGACCAACTGAGACAACTCACTTGTAAGTTTTAGTAAGAAATCCATTCAGCACACAATTTTTACTTTCAGTAGTAAATGAGCAAATCAATTCTGTTTTATTCCATTGAATATGACAGATAATTTTTGCAATTTAAGATAATGACATGTTAAACTCAATTATCATAGGCAGAAAAGACTATGCCACAGTGCTCTTCTTTTAGGCTTATCTTAGCACAATGTGGTTTAACTAATAAGAGTCTCGTTCCACCCACCTGCAAGAAACAATTCTTTGACAAGACACAAATACACATGCTTTAGACGTTATCGGAGTCTGAAGGGCTTAACAAACTCATTGCACTGCACCCGAAAAACCAAGGAAACTATTGAAAAGTTTGATAATGTAACACAAAATATTTAGTTTTCCATGTTCTACAAAGAATGTGAATCCTGTTAATGAAATATCCAGAATTGAAGGCAGGGGGATTTTGAGAGAATCCTGCCTAAGATATTTCATGTCAACATGCAAACGACAGCTAATGCTGTGCCTAGTTTCTTTTGTCTCTTCATAATACTGTTTTGAAACTAGAGAAAAAATTGACAGCAAAAATATTGGGAGAAAGGAAAATGCCAATAGTTATGTCATTCATCATCCTGCATGAAAATTTTCTACCCTTCTTTAACAGGTTTACAAGTGCTCTCATAGCAGACTTGAAAGTAAGTGCCAGAAAAGTACTTTAACATTATGTAAATCTCAAACTCATCTTTATATCATAGATTCAAAGAATCACAGGATAGTTTGGGTTGGAAGAAACTTTTAAAGGTCACCTAGTCCAGCCCCCCTGCAATGAGCAGGGACATCTCCAACTAGATCAGGTTGCTCAGAGCCCCATTCAGCCTGACCACGACCAGGAGAAGAGGAGGGCATCCACCACTTCTCTGGGCAATCTGATCCAGTGTTTCATCACCCTCATTTCAAAAAAAAAATATATTCCTTACATCTAATCTAAATTGACCCTCTTTTAGTTTAAAACTATTACCCTTGTCCTATCACATTTGATAAATTTAAAATACATCACTGGAGAACTGCTGAAATTTATACTCAGAAAATACTGACTTTAGATATGCATATACTGTATCATTTTCAGCCACACAAGCACTAATAAATAATGCTTATGCATTTGCATATTACTGTAGTTTCACAAATACATTGATTACTCATTAGTTTACTATAGGTTCTTTATGGTTTCCTGTGCTAACACAGAAGCCATATTCAGCAAGACAAATATTTAGGATGGACTGAGGCCCTTCTAAATAAAACTGTAGAGGGTGAAACATTGCAAGCTTATAAATGCATATTTCTGAAACAAAGATATTCTCAACAATTAATCTAACTACTGAGTTCAGCACAAAAAAATAGAGAATACAAGACTTTAGAATGCAAATTCACCACCACCCCCTACAAGTTTTATTTAAATAGCATTCAGCTGCATCAATACTCTCCAGACAGCTAAAGTCCAGTATTGACTACTGTTTTAATAATACACAAAGCCATAAAGGTTGACCTTTGCAATGGTAAGTTACTGGTGACATTGTGTGTTATTAAATTTCATATAGAGCAGAGCAAGTGATATTACACGCAGATATTTTAGTGAGAATTAAACAGGCTGCAAAAAGTCCTAGCACATCTTAATGCTTGAAGCAAAGGTGACAAATGTAAATTTAAAAATGGATTCTGAGTTCCAGGCAAATCCACATAAATACATTTTAATTTATTAATTAGAAATAAGTTGTAGAAAATATTTTAAATTATTACTTGTATTTTTTTTCAATGTGTTTGAATGCCCAAATTATAACCATTACATAAACTGTAGTTTAGAAATTAGTCAAGGTAAAAACCTACACAAAACACACAAAGAACCCTGTGTTTAAGCATTTTACTTTCTCCCATGCTGAAAAAATGCAACATTTGTATATGTTTGCTTTGACAAGGAGAAAGTTTCTCTCCCCTTGATCATGAAACAATGCTGGGGGCTCAGGCCCGATGTGAGGACAATGCAAATCCCTCTGTAGCATGCAAGGTTCGTAAGCATTCTGGTCCCTCAGGACCCCAGATGCCACACTACAAGCACTTGAGAGACAGAAACCTTTAACTAGGGCAACACCTGGTCCAGTTAGCCTTCTGCAATGCTACATTTATGTTAACACCACTCCAACACTGAGGAAGGAGCTGTTTGGATTAATCTGCTAAGAAATGGCACAGTGTCGCCTTAGTGAGCAGGGCTGCAGCTGGGCATCCCTGCGTATCCCCACGGGCAGCAAGAGACCAGCTGCTCCCACCAGCTCTCTTGTTTTGGAGCTGCTGCAGACCCACGTGGCTCAGGTTGCCTCAGGAGAAGATCCAGTTCTGGACTCGGAACACAAGCCCAAAGAACAAACAACACTATTAAGGCCAGTGCCACAAGTCATGCATACAGCTGAGATTAGCCCAGGCTGGGAGCCTGAGTGAGCTGTGGAGCAGGCACCATAGGGAAGACAAGGGATACAGAGCCAACACTCCCAGGTGTCCTGTGGCAGAAGGGATGTTCTGGACAAGTCCTGTGCTGCAGGTGACTCCAGACAGCACTTTCATTCTCATCTGACAAAATAAGTCAGGCACTTTTGAGCAACCCAGATCTCCTTGTGCCACTGAAACCCAACATTATTTTAATCTTGGTCTATCAAGCATTAATAGGAAACTTCTTCTGCTTCATCAGCTGGGAAACAATTTTGCCCAAAGCTGCCAGTGCACTTGTGCCAGCCAAAAAAGAAAGACAAGGGCTTTCTGCAGAGGCACTGTCCTTATCATCTATCTTGACAAGGCAGCTATGCCCAGAGCAGACTGGTCTCCAGGAAGGGGCATAAGTTGGTGGTAAAGACCATTCTTATTCTTCACATAGAGACACAGCTAAATTGAAACTATATTAGTCAGATACTCGCCTGACTGACAATCACTTTGGCTGTTTTCTGATCTTTCAGTTCAACACTACCAATTCACAGAATAAAATGCTATACAAATATTCAGACTCTTCTTGTAGCATCTCTGTAGTCTTTCCAGTCATGACCTGCAACAGCCTAGAGGTCATGGCCAGGCACACAGCCCAAGAACATAGTAGTGCCCCTTGATCCTAAGGCTGATGCATGAGGAGTGAAACAAGGAGTTCCACTAACCCTCTGAGATTAAGGTTTTCTGCACAATTCACAGTGATTGTAGTGACTCAGGCTTTGTTTTCCCCTGGCAAGAGAAAGTGTTGTGCATTTAACTCTCCTTTGTCCTCTCCTTTGTGGGAAAAGAGGCTGAGCATACATTTTTCCTAGAAACAGGCTTACTGCAGAATTCAGGTCCCAGGGAAAAAAGGGAATCTTCAGTTAAGGCATGAAGACTCCTTAAAACTGAACTTTGTGTCTGGTCTGTCCCCTAAAAAAATTAGTGTGTAGAAGATTTTTTATTTTTATTCCTCAACACCAAATAGGAAAGAGTATTTTTCTTCTTCATGCATAAGACCCACATTCTGAGCATTTCTTCAGTAACATTCAGTCACAGTTTGACAACATTTTTTAATTACTATCTTATTGTTTTAACTACTGTTGTGCAAAGAGCTGGAAATATACATCAGACTCAGATCCAACTTAAAAGTTAAATTTGCAAGAGGCAGCTGTTCCTGGGGGAGGAATAACTCAAGATAGGAGCAGAATATGACTGTGGAGATGTCCTTCCACTTTATCTGATAACAGATAGGAAAAGACAGTCATCATTTGCTCTCTTCAAGCCCAAGTCCATTCAGAGACCAAAATCACTGGCCATTCTTTAGGCCAGGAAATCCAGGTCATTTGTCCTATGGAATGACTGGCTGACAAATTTTGTTATCTGCTAGTTTGAGTTTCTTATACAATGAGTGATTTTCAATTGCTAGACCAAAAAGAGAAATTCCTATGTAGAAGAAAAAGTTTGGAAGTAATAGCTCCAAAAAGCAGGGGTGACAGCTAAACAGCCAACTAGAGATGGAAAGCCCAAGCACAGTGATTTAACAAACAAACCCAAGATCTGTTTTCTCTAGTAGGTAATGAGCAGTAGCCTCAAGAAGGCAAAAAGAGGGACCTATCAGAAGCACAGCAGGGTCCTCTCAAGATTCCCATCATGTAGTAGTTGTGCCTCCTTTAAGCTCAGGACAGGAACTAACACATTAAAGCTCGTGTGCTGATCTGCATGTTGGATTTCTGACCGTGTGAGTAAAAGTAATGTGCACTGTCCTGATTCAGTCTGCTACTGGGGACACCTTCAGACTTTGTCCCTGTTGTTTAAGCAGCAATTACAAATACATTTCATTACCAGGCAAAGGGAGTTTTCTAATACCTTTCATCATTTATACATTGTAACATATTGCAGCTCTGTACTCTATTCATATGGACCTCTCCAGTGAGATGTCTCCATTCAAGATACTCCTGGACCAGATGATTTTTCTATAAAAAGCAGAGATTATGGCTAATTATTTCCTGCTGTCCTCTCTGTGTCTTTTTTTTCCATTAAACAAACAGACAGTGTTTGGTATATGAGTAAGAAATGTAGTGTAACAGAAAATATGTCAGAAAGGAAATGATTACTAATCACTGCTTTTTGCCCAATACAGCTAAAATGACCTATTTCCTCAGCTCATCAGCTGAGCAAACTACTGACTTCAAGATGTGAGAAACCATCCTTGTTCTTTGGTTGCAAACACAATTTTGTTTCTGTAATGAATTCAAGGAGCAAATATGACCTGGGCTGAAAGAGAAGCACACAAGAACTACAGTGAGACCAGAAAAAGAAGTCATAAATGGGAAGCAAACAGACCAATCTAAAACATTGTCTAACAGTTTATTAAATAAACTTAATTATTTTGATAGGCAGAACTCAAGAAAGCATCAGTTAGGTTAACATTTGCCCAGGACATTCCAGTACATATTGGGAAGTAAAACGTAAAACTACTCCTAAAAAAACTGTACCGCTTTGGGCAGCACCAGAGCCCTCAAGTGACCAATCAGATGGAAACTAAAGATGTAAGGGGCAGGATTTAGTACCTGGTGGAATTAAAAACTATCAGCTACCTTATGAACACGTAACAAACCCCCAAATAGATATGCTTCTTTATGCTACATTAAACTACTTGGATTTCTCAGTATTTCCAGAAGTGAACATAATTTTGGGACAAATAATCACTTATGTATTCTTTGTAATTTGCACTGTGAGACACACACTGAGTATGCAAATGTTTTGACTCAATAAGCTTTAATTTTGGGGTCACTTGTTTTTGTCAGGAATGAGAGGAGGCAGTCCTCAAACACCAGCTCATCTGGAATTTTCAAATGGCAAGTTAAAATCATATATTTACAAGTGGCTTTGAGGATTCCCTTTTACTTTTCCCTGACTCAAAAACAGCACTGAAGGCTTCTTTGCCTTAAATAAAGAATCTCTCTAAACTGAAAAAAAGACCAACACTTTGCCAAGAAAACACTCAAAAACATGGAGTTGTAAACAATATTCTTCCATAATTTAATCTACAAGTTGTTCTCAGACCCATGGAAGGGAGGAATGACTTCACTGCCAATAAAATCTAGTCCTAACCAGGAAAAAATTAGTTACTGGCAATACAGTTATCTAAAACCAAACACATTCCCAGGAAGAAAGAATTTAATATTGAATTAATGCTTCGATATATATACAGCCTTTAGTTCAGAAGTAACAAAACTTGCTTCAAAGAGAAGGACCTGCAATTTACACCTACGCATACATATAGCTTATGTCTAAATTGGCAGGGAATCCAGCTCAGCACAAGCAAACAAGTAAAATAAGGCAGCTGGCGTAAGGCCCCTGCATCTCTAAGAGTTTCTGCTTCAAGTCCAGCTTTAGTCTGGTTGGCTGGAGATCGAATGTTCCCTGTTGCTGGACATGGTTTGAAGCTGTCCAATGGACCAACCACTTGTCCATCTGGAGATGATTAGCTCTCCCTTAGGATGATGAAGATTTCGTGCTGTTAATCCAAAGACACTGAGGCAATCACAAACAATTCCTGCTTCACTCTTCTCAGTTTATGGTTCTCTCCTGTTTTTCTCTGCTTCACTCCAGGACACCACGCCTGTGGCATTCTAAGTGATCTACAGGATGAAGACAGGTTTGTTGCCTTGTAAGCATTTGAGTTTGCTCCTCTGTGCTCACACGATGGCTGTACCAGCTCAAGGCTTGCTAGGTGAGACAAACTCCAGCTGTAGGAGGGAGAAACCCTCCAGCACAACTGGGGCTGACTTCGCCAAAACACCTCAGGAGTCACAGGCTCCTCCACTCCAGCCCCACCCCAACAGCCTGTCATCTGCCTACCAGGGATTTTCAGAGTTCCCCTCCTGTTGACTCTCCAAATAAGTGCAATGGTGCTTGGTCACGGGAACAGTATAATCCAGTTGCCTTTGGGAGAGGGAGGCTTTCCAGCATTCCTCTGCCAGCCGCTGCTCCTCTGAGGATCAGATACAGGTATCTGATTCTTCACAGGATTCCCACCTTCCCAAAATATTTGCCAAGCCTCCTCGAAGGGGGCTAGCTTAAGGTAACACCACAAACCTAAATGCCCCAGAGAAACTCAATTACAACAAAACCTTGGAACCACTCTGCAAGTCTGAAAACGCTGAGAAACTTCTGCAAGCCGTTCAGAACAGGGTTACTTCCTCTTCTTTCTCCCACACTTACTCTGGCAGAGCTTCGTGGTGTGCCAAGGCCCCGGCTCCGAAGGCAGCCAGTGCCTCTGCCAGCAAGGGCCCCCTGCAAGCTTCCTTGGGCCACAAGCACAGTCCCTTGCCCAGAGCTCGGGCAGAGACCTTGCTAGATGAAGATGCTGTACTGGCAAACGTTCAACATTTATTTCATGTGTTTGACCAGAAGAACTGTGGGTCAGACACTGGCTGACGCCTCGTTGAGGACCCCCACCTGACCGGCAGTTCCACGAGTGTCCCTGCCCGAGGCGTGAAGCCCACGGCCAGGGAACGCCTTGCCTTGCCCCCGGCTGCCGAGAAGGGCGAGGGCGCGGAGATGGGGGGTACCTCACAGTCCCCATCACGGTGAAGGGGTGCGGGCAGGTGCCGAGCCCGGCCCGGCCCCGCCACGGCCGCGGGGCGCAGCGCGGCCGCTCCGGCGTCGGGAGGAGCCGCTCGGTGCCGCTCTTTCCCC
>VZRZ01003575.1:603361-622700 GCA_013398175.1 Climacteris rufus | reverse complement strand
CCCCAGCCGGCCCCGCGCCGGGCAGGGAGGGACCGGCCCGGCCCCCCGCCCGCTCCCCGGCTCTTTATTTTTAGGGGGCTCTGCTGCTCTTGTCCCTCGCCTTTCTCTCCCCCCCACCCCCTCCCCGCCTGCACACACGCACAGGGATACGCACGCACCCTCCTCCGGTGCCCTTTCATCCTTCCCCCCCGCCGTCCTCCCGCGCTGTCTCCTGTCGCGGCAGATGCGCCGCGGGTCACCGCGCAGCTGGGACTATGGTGAAATTTCCAGCGCTCACTAACTACTGGCCCCTGATCCGGTTCCTGGTCCCTCTCGGCATCACCAACATCGCCATCGACTTCGGGGAGCAGGTAAGGCAGCGCCTTCCCGGGGAGCGACTCTCTCCCACCCGCCCTTCCGCAGCGCCGGGCTGGCGAGGTCGGCGCCTCCGCCGGCAAGGGAAGGAGAGCCGAGCCGTGCCCCGCCGTCCTGCCCCGGCTCATCGCGGCGGGCGGGGACTGCGGCCCCCGCGCCGGCGTGCCTGCCCCGGCGACGGCCCGAGAGCACGGGCTACCCCGCACCCCCAGGAGATGCCCGGGGAAGGACGGCGGGGTTTGGGTTGTTTTGGGGAATTTTTCCCCTTCGCATTTCAGAATTATATAATCTGAAATTACATAATGCATTGGCCGGGGGCTGGTTTTGGTTTATCCCCGCGCTGACACGGCCGCTCAGGTGCAGCAGCCTCTAGCGCAGTGCAGCGCGGCTCGGCGGCGGCCGGAGCGGGGCGCGGGGGGGCGGCTCGGCTGNGGGCGGCATCCCGCGGAGAGCCGCTCCGCACCCCCTCGGGGAGGGGGCGACTTCCCGCCGGGGCTCCGAGCAGGTGAACCGCCGGCTGCACCCCTGTCCCCGCCAGTGCTCTGTGCTCCTCGGCACTGCTGCAGTTCTGTAGCGGTATTGGTGACCTAAGGCTGTCCCCTGTTATTGGCACCGAGAAGATAGCCCGGCGTACCCGAACCCGCCTTCAGCCTCTCTCCCTGACACGCAGCCATCCCACTTCGTCCTCCCAATGCCCGCTTGCTGCGTTTGCACTGAGAACAGGTTCAGTGCTTGACGTACCCGCTCCTCCTCTGCCCGAGCTATCCCCCCACGGTGCTCGTTGGCCACTGCGTTGGGGTGTGGGGAAATCTCTGCCTCATGCTTCGGTATTTACGACAGTCCGAGCCCTGGTCCTGTGTTAGGCTGCACTATGTAGGTCCTCTCATTACGTCTTTAATGGGATGGTATACACTGCTACTTACTGACGAGTGTTGAGCTGGGCAGCCACACTAGGTATTGCATCCCAAATGGCTTTATACTTGTCTTATGTCACTCGGTTTTGCTAAGAAGGATAGGCACTTGCTCCTGTGCTCCTTGAGCAAAGATATCACAAAATTAGTGGGTACTTTCAGGCATTTGTAAAGAAGAAAGTGAAAGGAAAAATATTATAGTGGGAAAAAAATAGCTAACATAAATCATACGTTTGTCATTGCTGTGTCAATCGCATTTTGATTCCTAGTCCTTTAAGTAAACTGTGATACTAAAAAATACGATTCCGTCTTTGTCTAACAACTACATGCTTTCCTACTAAGTCAGTCTTCTATAAATCGTACTTGGGGGGGGGGAGGGAAGGGAAATCTAAATATAGAAATGACAAGGGAAAAGGTGATTTAAATGCTAATAACTATGTCACATTAATAACGTACAGCAGAAGTTAAATTGAAAGCAGTTCACTCAGCAAACTGAGTATGACAGGTGTTTGCATACAGTTTGCTTCATACAAGGTCAGCTTGATTCAAGATCCATGTCAGCCTATAAAAAAACATCCCCTTGGCTTCAGTGTGCTCTGGACCAGGATTTCAAAAATTTGCAAGTAATTTTGTAAGTGAGGAGCCTTCCGTGTGGCTGGGTACCAGTGACACAGGAGGGATGTTAGTATGTGGATGATACATGTAAACACTTAAGCAACTTTGACAGTGTTAGGGACAAAAATATCTTAGAAAATGTGTTTTATTTGATAGCCCAGTGATAGGATTGGCGCTTTGGGAGAGTTGGGGTTATCCCTTGTCTCAGATGGCAGCCTGGGGAGATACTTAAATGAAAAGGGAGAAATCCAGTCTGCTAGAACTCTTAACTTCTTTCAGGAGCAGAAACTGGAAAGATAGTTTTTGTTCCAGCCTTAACTACACGGAAATCAGGAAACTGAAGCAGAAACAAAAGTACTCCATGTCTGAAAGGTTTCTCTTACAGACAAAACGACAGTGATTTTATTTTCCTGTATGTAATACATGAAGCTACTTTTTGCACTTGTCAGACATTACTGAATGGAAGAAACATAGAAGAATGGGTGTGCCAACAGATAGCTCTGAAAAGGTTGCCTTATCCCCTTCTTTCAATGTGTCCTGCAGATAATAAAGATTCTAAGAATAAGGGAAGTAAAATTTACATGAAGTAATATTACTTGCTCTGGACAGTACTGTAAAAGAGACATAAGAACTATAGGTCAGAAGTAAGAGATGACTTTAAAACAATTAGAGAGAGAGCGGACCTTGCCTGACCAGGGAAGAAGAGATTGAAGAGTGAGAAACAAAGAGAATCATGCCTTTTTTTCCATTACCTGAGAGGCTTTTCTGGGTGTTGAGTAGATGTAGTCAGCAGCAAACATCACTAGGAAATTACCATATTCTTGGTATATGGCTGTCTCTTGGTTTCTTGCTACTTTAAGGGAAATTTACAGTAGTGCTAAAGAATATTAGCAGATCATAGGTTAAGGCTGTCACCATTGCCCCATATAAGATGCTTGTTATGGCAAGTCTGTTTAGTTTATAGGAAGTAAAAAACACTGGCACAATTCTTAAGAACTAATAAACTCAGCTCCTGAAGTCACTTCCAGAACCGCTATGGCCAGTGAAGAGCCTCCTGTTGACCCCTGGGCTCTAATCCAACAATGCCTTAGGACAAGACTATATTACAGAGTTACTCCAGTCTAGTGAACTGACCTCATTTCTTCACCTCATAAAGTCTCTTACACAAATACCTGATATTTTTTCCTCTATTAGAAAAGGTAGTCCTGATATGTGACCACATAAATTACCAGAATATTGGAGAGATAAACCATTTTAATATCTCTTCTTGTTTTCTTTCTGCAACCCATTTCCAGGTTATTTACAGTGCTACATGACTTTTATGAAACTAAAACTAACTACAGCTTTCTTCTTAGAGTAAGGCCTTCAAGAAAATAGTTCCAAATATTTTGGCTAAATGTTCCTTCTCCACTCAAATAGGTGTCTTTGTGTGCCTGTGTGTGTGTGTGTGTGTTTGCGTGTGCACCCACATATTTATATATTTTTCTCTAGGTAATTGCATTCACACACAAATACACACCACAGAGCATTTTCATCCCAAGAGCTTAATGCCACTGGAAGAGAGATGGTCCCTTTTATTCTGCTATTGAGAGCATTCAACTCTCAACATTTTACACTGAGATTCACAATAATTATGGTTGTATTTAGAGCTCAGTTGTTGGAGAGCAGAGTTTGCATAAAAAATTCTGGCTCCCTTGAAAAATATTGGATGTACTTGCCTAGAAATAAATAAATAAAGGGCTCCCATGTGATGGAGAACAACACAACCTCAAACAACTCACCCAGCAAATAATAGCATCGCTACCCCGTGGGCTCAAAAATCTGTCACCACCCACATAAGTTTTCCTTTTAATACAGTTTCAGAGCTGTTCACATATATTGTGTTTGCCTGACTTGTAATGTTTGTGTGCATTTGCATCAGCATTGTTACAAAGGGGGAGAACTGAGCTAACTTTCTCAGAAGCAGAGGATCTACCCTAGGCAGCATTAAATACAGGTTGCAGATGGGGCTGGTAACTCTCTCTGGTGTTCATGGGGTGGCAAAGGCCAGGCAGAGAACAATATTTTGATCTCAAGGCCTGTCTTCAGTGGTCCCTTAATTATCAATGGGAACACTAGGAGGGGTTTTTTGTTAGTGGCCTTTTTTTTTTTTCCCCTAGTTGTCATGTGGCCAGCCCATGGATCATTAGTTTCTGTTGCTGTCAGTAGCTGTTGGCCGGGCAGTTTAACTTGCCAGCATAACTGTTATGTATGCAGACGTAGTGTTCAGTGGCTTGTGGGTCCTTGGAAACTAAAACCAAGCAAGTAGAGCCCTACTGCTGCTTCTCCTGAGGTCACTCAGGTGCTCTGGTCCTGCAGAGAAGTTGTCATACGTTGCCCGCGTTGTAGTGATTGAGATCAAACAGGCGAGCCATAAAGGAAATGCGAAATGTTTTGGATTCCTAATTATTTTGCAGTAATTGCTGTTTTTTCTTTTATTTGATTGGGGTTTTTGGCTTTTTTTTTTTTTTTTTTTTTACTTAAAAAAAGAAAGTAGCCAGAAAAGGAGAACAAGTCATGAATAATGTATCAAAAAGAATTAGTGAGCTTATTGTCTGCCCATGCCATTTGCAAACTTGGTAGGGGGTTAAACATTTTGATTAATGCCTCATGAAGCTTGGTTTTGGAGTAAGCGTTATTGTCTGGACATTCAAAACAAGTAATGGGAGAGTTCACATTCCCAGCTGTTCACCAGGGATTTATGCCGAGTTGTGTAACCTTTCCATGGCATAGTTTCCCTGCCTTTGAAGTATGCCTAGACACCTACCTGTATGTAGATGTAATGAAAATGCATGTGTCAGAAGCACTCTGAGATGAAAGGTGCTGTATGAGTGCAAAGTACTCCTGTTATTGATGTTGTCAGAGGTCAGGGACTCGTTTAAATTGTGTAGGACTTTAGTACCATATAAACAAGAAAGCTAGCCAGGTCTTGTAATTGGTGTACAATATGACTGTATGTTATTACCACAACCCCATTACTAATAGGGTATGCTGATGGAAATGTCCTATTTATTTTAAATGAATGTGAACTACACAGCATTTTAAATTAAATTTAGATGAAATTGTGTTGAAGAAGGAAACATACACAGAGTGTAATATCAACAGAATTATTTTTTGTTGTTATTATTTTTCACTATTATTTTGAAGTAGTTTCTCCTGCAGAATTCACAAGCCAAATACTTAGGGAAATAGCTGGGAATGATCACTGAAATACATCTAACTTTCATGTCTAGAGTGAGCATATCCAAGTGAGACCCTCTTTGAAGGATTAAAAACCAAACCATACATACCTGAAGTAGGAATTTTTAGGATTTATACCTCTGTGCTGTCTCCAGAGACCTTTTTGTAAGCACTGCAGCATTACTTACTTTTGCATGCCAGCCTGAGCCCTTCAGCCCTAGCCCCTAAATGGTTGTCTGCCAAGCACTGGGGGTTTTCACACCAGTGCTAGGTAGGCTCTAGACCACATGGACAATTCTTGAGACGATCCAAGAGACTAATTAGGCTTATATGTCTGTGTTAGTTGCAGTTAGATACCAGGGACTGCATTCACCACTCACGCAGAGCATTTGCTGGTGTTTCACAGCAAGGAGTGCATGCTGAGATCTGGGAAGAAGTCAGAGATCTCATGAAACATTTGCAGATAAAAGCCAAATCTCAACAAAGCACTGATGTTCTTAAAGGTGACAAAGACTTATTCCTGGCAGCTAAACCAATATGTATTTGCATTTTATAGCACTTGAGGTACAAAATAAACAGGTTTATTATATGAAAAGCAGTGGGGCTGTCACCACTGGAAATTTCACATAGTACTGGAAATTATGAGAATGAACCTACTAATGAGGTGTCCATTCTCTGCAGTACTCCATGTTCCCATAGTGTAAAATGCATAGTCTTGAGCTAGGATCTGTGTTTTGCTTCATTTGTCAGTACCTTCCCTTTTTTGACCCTGCTCTCTCCTTCCTTCACAAAACCATCCAGTTCCCTGCCTCTCACCTCCCATGGCTGTGTCAGCTTGGCTCTAAGGACTTCCCCGCACTTTCTTACGCTTCACTGTTAAGAACTGGCAGGTTTTGTACTTGATACCCATTAAGCATATCTGAAGGAGTTGTGTAGCTATAGAGCTGTAGAGATGGCTTATTTCCAGGACAAGGTGGAAGGAGGGAGGGAAAACCAACTTGGTGCTGTACCAACCAGCCACTTTTTTTATGAAGTAATTTAATTAATCTCAAAACTGTAGGTTCAGATGATGTTTGTCCACCAGCTTGCTGGAAAATAAAACTTGAGATCTGTGGGGTGGAAACGATTCTCCCTACCAGGAGACTAACCAATGCAGTGGGAGACAAGGAACATTTACAGCTTTGCCAGGCAGTCCCAGATCCCAGTCTCTAGGCTGGAGGGCCCTCTCTGGAGATCCTCCAGTCATTATATCACTGGCTATGCACTGAAAAAGGTGCATGGAGTAATCAAATACTTCTGATGCTTATTTCAGAGATAGGGAAATTGGCTTCTCCTCCCTGTGCCAGTGAAAATCTAGGAGACTAAGACAGCAACAGGAATTGAGAACAGGAGTTGAAAACATCCCAAGCCTAATTTTATAACATGGTTTCAAAACTGAAATTTTGAAAGGGGTTTCAAGCAGTGTATTCTGCATCATGGAGAGAAATCCTAAAAGTGAAATTTTGGTTGTGAGGTGAACTGACCATTTGATTTGTTTGGGGGCTTTTCTTGTTTATTTCTTTGGCTACCATTTCCCAAAACCAAGAAAGCTGATTTCTCTTCACATGTGCTTTGGTCTGAACTGATTTCTTTTTAATCTTCTTTCATTTTGCTGCTGCCTGAAGAACTTGGTTGTATATAAAGGCTTATATGACATGGCCAATCTTATGACTGAAGATAAGTGTCTTTTTATATGCAAAGAAGGCATACACTCAAGGCTCCAGCTCTGAAAGGGCAGATTCTGTCTGTTCCTATCTTGATCCTAGACAAGACATTTCTCTCTCTGAGTTTCATCAGTTCTAAAATAGTGATGTGTTTCACAAGGCAGTTACAAAGTATATTCCTTCATATTTGTAAAACATGGATGTAAGTTGCTATATAAATAGAACATTTAAATATATCTGCCAGCTCATGCAGAAAACTCCATGCATAGAACTGAGCAATTCCAAACAGATTTTGCTTTGCAGCTACTTTGAGAAATCTGTTATGTTTTAAAATATCATATATTACTGCTGAGCTCAATTCCAGTTTAAATGACATATCAGAACATCTGTTTCTTTAAAAAAATATGTGAAATTTGTAGTTATCTTAGATTTTAACAAGCTAATATAATCAGCTGTTGTTACCTCATCCTCCTCATACTTGGAAATCTGTGGATTTTGGGGTGAGGGAAACAGGAATGTTAATGTGCAATTAGATCATCAGATTACACTTCTTTCTGCTTGCTTGATTTTCTAGTGACATGATATTGCTGTAGCTATGGTTTTATACACCACCACTGCCTTTTCAGATAACCATTAGATAAAGAATTAAAAAAGAACCGCCATAAGAATAAGAGAAGTAAATGACCCTTGCACTTCAGTGTCCGCAACAGCAAAACTTCAGTTCTCCCATCTTCTGTCTCCTCTATGATGAATCAGATTCTCCACAGGACTTCACTCCTTGCTTTAGAGTTTTTCTACATGTGCAATTTTTCTTGGTGAGTTCCCTTCTGATGTAATACAAAATAAAAGAGCCTGCATGAAACATTAACTAAGAATAATTCCAGGTGTAAATACGCATTTGGTTCCAAAGAGGGTGAAGTACACAGCATTGTTATTTGCAAAGGCACAGTTGATTGCCACAGCCTTTTCAAGAGCATTCTAAAAAAGGACAAAGAAAAAATACTGGAGAATAAGGAGCAGTTTGTTGAAAAATAAGTGCTACAAGGGCGTGAATTGTCAAGTGCCAATTTATTTGCCCAAAGATGATGCAAAAATTTCACTGTTCCTGATTTTGCCGGAGTGTTACTGTTGGAGAAAGGGTGGTCACTGTTGCCCAACATGTCCAGTGTGCTTTAATGATGTAGTGGTTCAGCAACAGTTCAGCTTTTAGTGTGGGAAGTGAATAAACTGCAAGACACTACTTTCAAGTGTTTTGCATCACATACTATTTCTGCATTGTTAAGGCAATTTTTTCCAATCCTTTTCTATTTTTACAGCCCAGAAGATTTTCAGTGGAGGTGCAGACAAAATTCAATCCACAGAAGCTGGAGAACATACATGATTTTATATTTTTTTTAGTTACCTGTTTCCAGCTCCTTGTAAACATTCCCTAAGGTGCAGGGTTTTTGGGGCTGAAAGCTCACCAAACCAAAGCATGTGCTAGTCTGTTTGCTGATGAATACATTTGAAAGGCTTTTGGCTGGGAGATGATCTGTCTTCTGGCCTTACATGTGTTTTGTACTTAAATGAGTGAATGAAGTCAGATGCAGGCTACACCTGAGCTTTAATGTGCTGGCATGGTTTTCATCTGTGCTGACTGAAGAATGCAGTGGTGGCTGCCAGCTGGGACTGATTTTTTTTCCTTTATAAAGTCAGATATGCAGCATGTGTGAGTATAAGGGGTGCAACTGTGTCACCCACTGTTCTTTCCTTGGTTGTTTTAGTGATGGTGTTAGACATCTGCTTCCCTGAAAATACAGAGTTTATGTCTAGATTTTATTGTGCTCTTTTTCCTGTTCACTTCCTACTCACCCCTCCTTCATTCTGCTGTGTACCAGTGACCAATATCTTATTTTTGTAACCTCTCTGTTAGTGTACAGCAGCTGCTGTTCCTGTAGCCAGGGGCAGCTAAGGTGGGGTAGCTCTGATCCAGCTCTGGCAGCTTCCCTCCTCAAGGCAAAGGCTTTCCTTGCCACAGCATATGAACGTGCTCCTAGAACCTGGCAGCCTTTAATCTCAAATCTGCTATCCTGCAGATTGAAAGACAGATTCATGAACAAGTCCATCATTGCCATTTCCTCTGTCAGCATCTTACCAATTAAAAAACCTTTAGGCCGTTTGAAAAGAAAATTAATTGTTAGCAGCATCACAGGGTGGGAAGACACTTAACACTTCTGGTTCTGTTGAGAGGGGAAAAATGTCAATTACGCAAGAGGAAAGATTATGGAAATGAAGCACTTATAGTTTGGACGGAAAAGGGAGTTTGATAACCATCTGCAGTTGTATGAACTGCAGTGTGGTCAAGAAGGAGAGGAAAGGGGAAGTGAGGTTAGCCTAGGTCGCTGCCGTGGAGAAGAATGTGGGCAGGCATGGTGGGAAAGATTGGGGTGGTAAACACAGTTTAAGCTGAAAAGGCTTCCAGATGATTTTCCAATTAAAAAACATAAATTGTTCCCTCTCACACGTTACTTCCTTCTAAAATGTGGCACAAAGAGTGCTGGCCTCTAGGCAGCGTTAGGTGGTGGTGGTGGTGGTGGTAGTGGTGGTAGTGGTGGTGTTTTACACAGGCTGAAGTTTAGTGAGTCACCGAAAGCAAAGAGTGTTGTGATGACTGTACATGACAGGTCAAACTTGAAGACCACATTTTCTGGTGAGGGAGACCAGCAGCTTGAGAATCACATCTTCCTTAAAGGCATTCAGTGCACTCTAGAAGGGCATTTTAGTTATGGGCTTTAACTAAGGTAAAATATATTAAAAAAATGCAACTCAGAGGTGAGGAATTTCTGTTGTTAATGATTGGCAGTCATGATACAGTTTTCTTACAGCACTCTCTTTTTCACATGCTGCCTCCCAGATTCAGCATACAGAGAGCACTTGCTAGGGAGAGAAAGCAGAGCTGCCTAGATAGTAGAAGTATTGACTGTGAATCCTTGTCTTGCTCCCTTTAGAACCATGTACTGGAAGCAGTGTGCCCTTTACTAGCCATGTGAGCAATGCAGTGTTGGGGTCTTCCCTGGCAGTGCTGAGGGAAAAAATCCAAACAAAATGAGCTTATCAAAATGCAGGAACCTTTCCAGTATGAGAGAAGTGGAATGTTGATATGTCCTCAGCATGGAAGTAAGGGAGATCTTAACTCTGCTTTTTAGCTGGAGGCTTGCTGGGTTTTTTAAAGGTGCAAGCTGCCATGAGACAAGCCTTGGCAAGCACATGGGACATTTCAGTCCTGTGGTCCCATATGGTGCATGCCCACAGCCCTGCACCTTTCTTGACCTTTGTCACCCTTTCTTACCGTCTTTCCGCTCAGTTCTTTGGGTTCTTTGCTTGGCTGTCCCATGGGTTCTGGAGTGTATTTGTTATACAGACATCTGTGTGGCTTTGTTACCAGACTGGGGCTGCAGTGCAGCACCTCTCTCTAATTGCTGCTAGGGAGCCCATCCATTTTGTCCTCATCCTGTGACTAGCTTGGGTAACTTATTCCATCAATCCATCCCTTTCCTCCTCCACTGCGGCATTTTGGAGATGACTTTGGATGTTAGAATTATTTGCAACCCACTCAGCCCAAGAGGCCAGCTAACAAGATGAGTTCAAACCAGCCACCAACTCTCCCCGACAGAAGTGAAAATGCCAGATGATGTACTTGACATCTCTGGTCATTTTTCTTTGCACTTCAGTCGCACAAAACAACTGGTAATGTGGGCCTCCAAATTTAGTGTGACAGCACTGTCAGCTTCTGCTGTGGTTATGTTGGGTCGTAATGATTTTCCAGTCTCAAGCATTCACTTTAAAAAGGAAGAAAATCCAAACCACCCAATATTTTTCAGCTCATTGAAACACCAAAGGTAGTCATCCAGTGAAAGCTTCCTCTTTGTCACAGGTAGACATATTTTTCACATGCTCCTTTAATACACACGTGCACATGGATATGTAGATAGTGTGTTGTGAGCAGAAGACTGCCTTTATAGAAGAATTATGCACCGAGTGGTGCTAAAGTACTGTCTTGATTACTTACTGACTTATATGCAAGACGAAATGGTCAAGGGAGCAAGGAGATGGGCTGTAACTGCAGATGTACCTGATGTAGTTTGAGGTTATAGTTTGAACTGCCTCTGATTATATGTTGCATGTGCAAAGGCTGTTTTGTTTTTGAATCCATTGGTTTATACATGGATTTAATCTTTTCAAAATGTGACCTTGAGAGCACTCCTGATCATTGCGCCACTGTTCTTTATATACTTGTGGGCAGTCATTTTGCTTCAGAGTATTTTATTTCAAAGCATGAAAGCATGACGACCTTTCAGTATTCACAGTCTTGTTCTTATATGAGCTTTTTGAGATGCAGTCAACGGTCTACTGGTTGGACATGCTCCAGCATTGTAATAGTCTTGGGAAGAGCTTTCGTCAGCAATGCCTTCTGGATCTAATACATAAGCCGTGTGGGGTTTTTCTGTTAATACTGTGCAGGGGTCACTGTTTCTCTCTTTAAATAAATTTATTATAAATCACAACAGGTATCCTGCTTGACATTTTCTTATCCTAGGCTCGACCTGTTGGTGAGCTCTGGATCACTGTCCAGAAAAGGCCAGTGTCATGAGCTAGCTTTTCCAAATCATGGAATGCCATTTTTGTCAGATGCAAGCTCCTACCACTTTGTGGGTGATTGCATCACTGAGGAGAAAATAGCTAGGGAAGGCACAATCATTGCCTCGGGACTTCCTCAAGGAAACCTCATGTGAAGTTGCGTATTTGTGACTTTGAGCTTCAAGGGTTTGGTCATGCTTGCAGTAATCTGCAGATGTGGGGTCTGTTGTATTCTTGTGCATCCACAGATTTGAAAGGGGAAACGAGCGGTAAGAGAGAGGGGTTTAGATCAAGAGGGAAACTGTCTGAAAGGGAAGAGCCTGATGTCTTTGGCTTCAAAAATACCAGCACATCCCAGAAGTCCCAACATCCAGCAAATGCCTGTCCTGGGTCATGAGAACTTTTCACACTAGAAGGGTTGAGATGCTTACAGTCAAAGTGACTGCAGGGCCATAATTTCCTCACTAGTATCTTGCTGAATAACAAACTAGAAATCTTTTCCTCTGTCATCCTGCTGGAAGTCTAAAGTAGACAAAGGAGACATACAGTGCAAGTTTAGCTTAATGAGATACCCATGAGTTTCTGTCTGACCAGCATTGAGAAGAATGTTAAATCGATACTTGTCCAGCTGGTGATAAAGGATAACCTGTGCTTAAGTGTAGAAATAAATGGAGGAAAAAATATGACTCGTTAATATGCTTGACGTTTTTCAAGAACAGAGGAGCATAGTAGCAGCAGCTGAAACCATTAGATATTAATACAGTCTCTTGAGAACTCTGAGTATGGAGTGCTATGACAAGAAATAAACAAATTGGCTGGACGGGGAAGTGGTTCTGTCTGCAGTCAGAAGAACAAAATATATTTGAATTTGTTCTTTTGGTATTTTTCACTGTTAACAAACATGCTTATAGCATTAGGGAACCCTAAGCACTGTTTATTTTGCTATTGGCATAGCACAGGAGTCAGGGATGCACAGACGGGTTGGAACAATTACAGGAAAGGATTAGTAGCTGTTTTGCAAGAGGTTACAATTGCAACTTCTGGGAGTTGGTTTCAAAGGCAACTGCAAGCGTGAGTGTCCCTCTTTTCCTTTCCATAAAGAATAGTGTCTCTACAGTCTCTTGATATTTAGAATCAAATACTTCTACACTTTCCTTCTTTCTGTTTTGACCAGATAAGATTCTATAACCTCAGATCTTCTGTGTATATCCCTTTGTTTTGCAATTCCTTTGTGACAGAAAGAAAACAACCATTGAGAAAGAGAGAAACAGGATATAAAAATAGGGAGCTACGCTCAGTTCAATTCCTTTTTTCTCTTCCACTGAATCCCTGCATGGCAGTGCAGTGATGCAGCACCATAACCAACAGTCTGGCATCTGCAGCCTGCCAAGCTGAACCCTTAAGGATCAAGCATCATCAGTCCCATCTTTTACTGTCTGTTTTTGGCTCTTTGTTTATACATATTTATTCAAAATGGGATTTTTTTTTTTTTTTGTTTCAGCCCTTGGCTGGGGCCTCTCATGCTCTTCTGTAGTTGGTGGCCCTGAAAAACTCCTGTCCCTTCACCTTGTCATCCTGCCTCCTATCTGCTGCCCTTTTTTAGTCCACAGTAGTCTTTAAGCTTCAAAATACCCACTTCTCTTCTGTCTCCTCTGCTTTTCCTTTTCTGTGCCTGTCCGCTGCTGCCTCCCAGGCACATCCCATTGCTGTTAGTGGACAAGCAGCCCACTCTCAGTACAGCAGCAAGGTGCCCCCTGCCTGCCCCCAACAGATTCCTACCATGCAAACAAGAGGCCTGGTTCAGCAAAATAAATGCTTAAATAGAAATATTTTTTATGTTTATGGGCTTTAAATGTAGGCCTCAGTTAAGTCAGGTACAG
Source organism: Climacteris rufus (assembly GCA_013398175.1). Lineage (NCBI taxonomy): Eukaryota > Metazoa > Chordata > Aves > Passeriformes > Climacteridae > Climacteris > Climacteris rufus. Next base: position 609,401 of record VZRZ01003575.1, on the reverse strand, counting down.
GTATTTATCTCATAAGAGACAGCCAGACTTCAAATGAAGAATGTGAGCTTTGTAAAGCTGCAAGACTTTTTTCTATCAGAGAGTGGGTTCTTGCCTCTTCTTCCTCCAGATATGCAGTTGTGGTACCTGGCAACATGCAACCCAGCTCTCTGTATTCCTTCTTTCACATCCCACCACGTCAGAGCCATGTCCAGGTCAGTCTGGTTCAGATACTTTTTCTCTAGGACCGGGCATGTCACAGTGCTGGCGAGGCATGGCTGTTACTACTTCACCACTTGACCTCCTTCTCCTCCTCACCGAGGTGGCTTGTTTTGAATTGCTGCTCAGCACGATGCTGTGTAGGAGAAGCAGTGAAATTTTTGTCCCTGCATGCTGATGTCTGATGGCACATGTTAAATGCCTGATGTCCTCACTGGTGGCTTTTTTAAAAGAACTTACAGACAAATGTCAGGGTGACTATTCTCACTAAGTCTTAAAGCCAATTTCTGGATCGCACATGAGAATAACATTGCCTGCATTCTCCACATGCCTGTTCATCCTGCTGTTAGGTCTCATGGCTGTAACTGATCAGGAATGTTTTCTTACCTGCATGTCCAGAGATAAAGATGTTGGAGTGCTGAGAGAATCTAATCTCAACAAAGCGTTGTTTGGATCAGAGAGCACTTCTGCTCTTTGGTGTATTCTTTCAAAGACAATCCTTTGAGGAAATCTGGAAGAAGCATGTTAAGCTCAGTCAGTTGTATGTGGGCATGAATGTAATGTGCAGAGACTTCCAGGTGTTGTGAAGGTGTTCACTGTAGGCTTCGGACAGAAATGTACCCTTTGTGAACCTGTGCATCACTTAAGGGACTTTGATGTTCATGACTGTTTTTAACATTATAAATCTTTTTAAATTGCTATATATAATTTGTCTTTACATATTTCCAGGTCATAACTAAACTACTAGGCTTGTTCCAAATTAGGGATGGATGGCATGAATAGCACAGTGTGAGTCAGACTCATCACATGTTCTAAATAAAATTTATGCTGAGCCAACACTGATCTTAAGACTCTTTCTGAAAATCTCCCTACTTTATAGAAATTGCTGATAGTGTTTCTACAGAGCTTGATAAGGAAGAAAAGAATAAAGCAGAAGTATGGAGGACAGCTGTATGATAGGAGGACTCAAAACATGCAACTAGCAGAAAGTATTCTGAATAAACAAGTCAGTGAAACAACATCTTCAATAGCAGATAGGTTTTGGCTTACCTAGCACTCTTAAGAGTTCAAATTGCAAACCTCTAATTTTGCTGATGCAGGGCTGTCTCCTAATGATTACAAATAGGTATTTCGCTATGTAGACACTGCAAGCTACTTGAAGTATCATTGCAAAGGGCTCCTGTTTTCTGGGGGAAAAATGAAGGACATGAAATATGTGAGGGTAACATAAAGATGAGAAGATAGAAGGTCTTGGAGGATTTATCTGATGACATGTCCCCCAGTAGAGCTAATACAGGCTTTAAGATTTCACCTGGGATACTTTGCACAGTTCTGGCCATACATATGTAAGGCAGGTCAGTTCAAGCTTGTTCAAAAGATTAGGCAAAAGAAACCCCAGCTATTAATTTCTCCATTTTTTTCATCATCTTGTTTGAGAAGGTGAAACTGAAAGGTTTTGGTTTCTGTAGCCCAGCAAAGAAAGGTAGAGTATGATTGAGGTCATTCTCTGTGAGCAAGATGGGATCATGTTTTCTGATGGGAAGATGGTAGTCTGCCTGCAAACGGGAGGAAATTGAGTAGCAATGTATGACTGTGAACAGACAATGAATGCTTTTAAGATTAAAATGAGGAAGGCTCCTGGCTACCAGAAGAATGAGACTCTGGAAGGAGCAGGGTCAGGAAAGCTGAACAACTTGTTTTTAAGATTGCATTAATGAAAGTCATGCTATTGCAGGCATGCCTGGAGCACCACAAAGGACTGAAGCCTACACCCTTGCAAGTTGTTTCCATTCCCTTTGTGAAGGGAAGATAGCAAATTTCTTAATCTCTCTGAATATGTTGTGGTTCTAAAACACTTACTTTTCAATCTACCTGTCTTCTTTAATAGAGGTCGTTGCTTACTTGAGACCTCCACAAACCCTGTTTCTCATAGGAATTATTCCCAAAACTGCAAGGTATCCCCTCACCCAGGAACACACAGGCAGGGGACTGCTTCTGTGGGACTGACATTGCTGCTGCTGCTGCTGGCACTGGCAAACAAACAGAGTTTGTTTTCTGCTCATTTTCTGCTCCAGCAGAACGAGCAGGGGGCGGGGAATGGGACAGAAGCAGGATGAGCTTGGAGATGGAGATTGTTCAGTTGAATGAGGAAAATATAATGAGAGAAGACAATGTATATTCAGATTCATAAAGAAATTAATTCAATGATAACATGTTAAATAAAATTGGGAAGGGCTTGCTAATGCCCTTTTATTGCTGTTCACAGGACAGCTTATCTGTTCAGTTTTTCTGTTTTGCATGCTAATGATAAATCAAAGCTCATCATCTTGTCATTGCCATTGATCCTGATTTAGGACAATCTAAAAACATAAAATACCTTCCCTTTTTCTCATTGCTTATGTCTTCTCCCAGTGTTTCAAATATCAAACTGCTGTTGTTATGTGAAAATCCTTTTAAAGAGGGAAGCATCCAGATGTATTGAGAGCTCTGGAAGAGATATGCTTATCTTCTGTTGGCCACTTTGAAAGTATCAATCTGTATATTTCCATCCATTTGAATTACGTTGCTTTGGTCCTTCTGAAAGCAAAGCAACCATTAATACAGTAATGAGAAAAAAGTCTATTACAAGTTTTACAAGACACAGTACTTTCAAAAACATGGCATTTTAGAAGCGTGGGCAGTAAATTTGTTGGCCTCTGCATTTTTGGGCTACTAAGAAGTTATATTGGTGTTGTTCTAGTAACTTAAAAATGTGATTTTAAAATGTTTTTGTGATGTCACTAGAACAATGCATCCTATAAGGAAAGCAGATGCTGAAACATGAGAATCTTAATTCTGTGTCTGAGAGATTAAGCATTTTCATTTGGGTGAGTTGAGGTTGAGGGGAAAGGGACTTTTATTTGACCTGGGGCCTTCTGGATTCATTTTAGTTACACCACATACATGCGAGTGTTTGAGCTCTGATGAAGCACCAGTTACTCTGATGAAGCATCCAGTTACTCTGCTGACAGCAAATGGAAGCAAAGGGCCAGACTATCAGGTGTGTCCTACCTGCTCTGATCTGTGGCCATCCTCTGGCCCTACTCCTTCAACCCTGCTGAGGAGGGATGGCCAGGGGGAGAGGTAGACTAAAGGTTTGTCTCACTCTGTTACTGTTGTATGTGCAAAGAGGTGAATCTTCTGGCCTTTATGAAGGCTGTTAGATCAACCTTTTTTTTTTTTTTATCAGGGCCATATTAATTTTTCCACAAATAAAGTGGCAGATCTGTTTACTTTATACTTACATCCTAGATTCGGAAAGGTTGAAATCTCCGTGCAGCATAGATGCTCCTTTTACATCTCTAATGATCACTCCTCATTGCTAGACTAATACATTGGAAAATGGGTGCAGATTTGGTATTTCCCTGTATATCTTCACTCCTTGAATAGTCATTATGATCCCTGTAACCACAGATAGGTAGCAATGCCCCTAGAACGTAGAAAACGGATTTTCTTTCTTCCCCAGTCCTTTTAAAAGACTGGTCTTTTTCCTTCACTCTTGGTAGTGAACTAGAAATTTGCTGTGTCATTGTTAACTAAGCAGAATAAAGACAGTCTGGAAATAGAAATGGCTGCAGTCTGTGCAGATAGATATCAGCTGTTGCTCAATGTCATTATGAAACCGTGAAGTCATCAGAAATAGTTGTCACAGGGAACATGAATATTGGGCACAATGCCGGGTTTCCAAACTGAAAATAGAGAGACAGAAATCTGGGTAAAAGAAAGAAGGGGAATATCATGTGACATAAAAGCTGCTCCAGTTCTTTTTAGCTCAGTGGAAGTTTTTGGCTGTCTGTAATATCTGATACCGACAGAAAAGATACCTGAAGATCCATGACCAGTAAGTGCACCCTTAATCCAAGACGGTCTGTAGAGTTTCCCGATGCTCAGTGGGAACTTTCTCCACATTAACACTGAGGCCATGCAAAAACATGACCCTTGAAAGTGAAAAGGAGGAGGAGATTTAAGAAAGGATAACTTATCTTGTTAATGACACCAAGGAATAAGACACTCAGGAGAAATCCAATAGCATCAGCAGTAAAGGTCCCGTTAGCACTATCAAGGGTGAAAAGGAAAGCCTTTAAGAAAAAGAGGCAATAAATTTGCTTTCCAACTCCTTTATCACCCATTACATGAAAAAGCCTGAGGGAACGAGATCTTACAATTGGAAAGAGTGTTAATGGCCCAAAACTCAGCCCAGACATTGGAACAAAAACTATAGTCATCACATTTCTTTGCTTTCTGGACAAAGAACTTATTATGTAAAAAGCAGAATAAAACTCAAAAGCCTGGGATATGCCAATAAGCAAACCTCCCTTTACTCATACAATAAAAAAACAGATCAGGAGAGAGGATTAAATGCAGGACTGCAAACAGCAGCCTGTTAACCCATCAGACCAATGTGGGTTTGAGATGAAGGTCCACCAGTTTTTCACCTACAGGGAATGATACTATCTATGTTCCTGGACTTTCTCTTGGAACATCAAAACCAAAGATTCCACAACTTCTGTCAGAAGTTAGTGCTGTTGTAAAAGAGAGGGGTCTGCTTATTCAAATAACACGATTCAGCTTCTTTTGTTTCCAATAATGTTGAAATCACTGCTGAGTGCTTATTGCATAGTTGTGATGTATCAGAAGAGAAAGAAAAGAATAGAGAAGTTAGTAGTTGAAAGACTTGTTATTATCTTACTGTATCAGCAATATTTCTGTATCACCAGGACTTGTTAGCCATAGATGGAGGAGTCAGCAATGAAGGAGAAGGTAGCTGGCACTCATCATTGACAGAAAAACCCATAGTGTGTGAAAAAGTATTTTTACTTGTGAACTAATACCAGACAATCCTAATGAGGCTGCAGGGTGTCAACTGTAGAAAGCAGTAGCCAAATCTCCCAGATTTTCATGAAACTAACAAAATAAGGCAAAGAATGTTCTTTTCTTTTAATGCTCCAGTAGCTTGGTCTTTATTTGTAACTCTTGTGAAGAAATCATTAGTATTGTTACAGTAAGATGCAGAGCTTCCAGGAGAGATGAGGAAACCACTGCATTGACCTTCAATGGATACCCAAGGAGTGCTGTCTTTGCCTCCATTGGATGTGATTTTTGCCCATTGGCAGAGCTGGAAGGCCACTGCTTGGGAAAAACAAGCTCACACCTGAACAAGCAAAAAGGCGATTTTCACTATACAGAAGTGTGAGAGGTTTTCTGCGAATAAAGCTCAGATCAAGCTGACCCCTCATAACATTAATCCCATGAAAATGAAATTCAAGGCAGCAATGCAGGCAAGCACATAGTTTCTATTTGAAATTCTAAACTGAGAACTACTCTACAGTAGTTCTGTTATCTCTATAGTTCTATTTTCCACAATTTTCTATGGTGACAAATATTTGTTACCAACAGAAGAATAACACTACATACAGCTGACTATACCTGTTCTTAACACAGTTGAAGGAGGAGGGCTAGTTGAGGCCATGAAACATGCTGCTCTGAAGCTACAGCTACATTTTACCTTTCTATTTTAAAAATACATGAAGGACAATGTTTCAATATTATATTATCTCCACTGTATTTATAAAACTAACAGCAGGGACAGAAAAAAGCTAACAAATAGTGAACAAGCCTCAAACAGCTCAAAATTGTGAAGGCTGTACAACAGCTGTAGAGAGCAAGCAGCATTGTTTGTAGTATTATGTTTCAAAAAAGATAATAGAGAAAAAAAAGTTGCAGATGGTAAGATGATATAACCCAGCACAAATGTACAGGGGAAGGGAAGGGAAGGGAAGGGAAGGGAAGGGAAGGGAAGGGA
>VZRZ01003575.1:494087-603202 GCA_013398175.1 Climacteris rufus | reverse complement strand
GGAAGGGAAGGGAAGGGAAGGAGGAAAGGAGGAAAGGAAGAAGGAAGGAAAGAAAGAAGGAAGGAAATAAAGAAAGAAGGAAGGAAAGAAAGAAAGAAAGAAAGAAAGAGAAAGAAAGAGAGAAAGAAAGAAAGAAAGAAAGAAAACAAAGAAAGAGAAAGAAAGAAAACAAAGAAAGAAAGAAAGAAAGAAAGAAAGAATCCTCCACAGATGGTTTATGTGATGTATCTACATTTCAGGAGTCCGTGCTTCAGCCTTTTCCTATAGAATATCAGTATCTCATAGGTAGCATCCACGCAGTCTTAGGGATACCAGAGCAAAGCTTGAGATAAAAATAAAGTGTGCTTATGCAGTGAAAGGGTTTTTTTCATTATGATATCTTGGATGACTTAACTATGTTTGTGACCAGAGAATTTAGACTTGGAAGAAAGGACAGTTTCTGTGTTTCTTCAGTTCAAAAACAACAGCATTGCTGTGGTTCAGTTACAGCATTCTGTATTTTAACGCTGTGCTTCATTCTAGATCATCTACACTGTGGTTACTTAGTATTCTGAATACCCAGCATGTTCTGTTGAAAAAAACCCACAGGAAGTACTAATTGTTTTCTTCTAATGTTCTTTCTAGTTTGCATGACACTGCAACTGTGATTCTTTATTTGCAGTTACACTGGTAGTCAAACAAGCTTATTTCCTCCAGAAACTCAAAGACCCACCTTTTCTATGGAGCTCATTGCTTCTAAAGCTTGAGCTTTGCCTGCTAGCAAACATCTGCCTCCAATTTCTATGCAGATGCTCTTGATCACATGAATCTGAGTCATGTTTCTTCTAGAAACATAGGCAATGAATTCTCAAAGTATGGAGCTGACCTGATGTTGTACTGAATGGCCCCTTATTCACTGCTTCCGGTACTGGGGTACAACTTATCGCAGCAATGCTTGCTGTGCTCTCAGCTGAGATGTCAGCAGTGGGGTAGTTCATAGCCCAGTCAGCATTAGCCTTTAAGCTGAAAAGTGATAAAAATATGTTCTTCAGAGAACCTCACAATCCTAAGGAAATCCCCTTTCTTCCACAAAAAAACATCTCCCCATCCCCTTGCCAGGTCTCAGCACTTGTTACTCAAACAGCACCTAGTTTCTTCCCTTCCACAGCCATCACCAGGAACCACTGGGGATTATTTACAGTGATGACACTCTTGCTGTCACGTGGGTCCCAAAGCTATCTCTGGCAACTTCAGCATAAGAGTGCAGCTAACCCTGGCAAAACTGCACTGGTGAGCTGGGAAACAGTGACAAACAAGAGGACTTAGTGACCACAGGCCCCTGCAGCTACTTCCTTTTAGAAAAAACCTCATTGGTGTTAAAGCTAATTTTTGCTTAAATAATTGATTTACTTTTGAGGTCATCAGCTGAAGAAATAAAAGTTAGAGACAGAAGTGCTGTAAACAAATAATATGATAATTATAGTTCACTGCTGAATGTTTGTTCCAGTTAAGAACTCTGTGTTCAGATTTCACTGTTAGCATTGGTCAACATTTCACCTGTCCTTTCTAATAGGTGAAGTTGTGTGATGCAAGTCACTTGCTGCTTTGCTCAGTTTCTTCCTCCCAGCCAATACTTAGCCAATCTAAAACTAAATGTGAATTAGTCTGTAAATACTATGCTTAGGTTGCAGGCTGTTAGGTAGAAGCAAATTCAGCTAACCATTGTGTATGTGTGATAAAATGAAATCTGTGCATTGATTTTTCCCTGCTTTGAACTCTAGGCCATATTGTATTTCTGGCTGCTGCTAGAACAATGAGGTTGTATCTGACAACAGAAGTGGACTTTAAAAGGCAGAATATAAATATTTGGAATGTGCCCAGGGAGACGAATCTTGCTTCTTCCTTTTTGCAACAGCAGTGAGTCCTGCTCTTCACTGAAAATTTGCCAAAATTCAAGTTGTTGCTTTTGAACTGAAGAAACAAAGTGAATGAGAAAATGTGCCACCTTGAAAACAGATCTCCTGCTGTGAATGCAGCAGTTCAGTAGCAGGGACTTGATCCTGAGTGTTCTGTGGTGTCAGGGGTAGAGCAGGCTCCTGCAGAGCCTGGGAGCTGCATGACTGAGCTCTGGAGATCCCCACAGATGTGTTACAGCAGACCTGGCACAGTGAGGTCCCCCAACGGTGTCATCCTGCACCTGCTGATACAGTTGAGGGGCTCATTCAGATTCAAGAGAAACCTTGAAGTAAAACATGAAGTTAAATACCTCCTTTCCCCACCACACTAAAAGGAAAGACCAGTATTTGCCCTGCCTGAGGCTGACTGTGGCTGGTGGATGTGGTGTTGCACCATTGCTGTTTCTGTGCTTTCCTCACAGCAGGTGTGAGTGCCGGCTGCTGCAGGCTGCAGGAAGCATGTCTCACTTGTGGCTGGTTGGGGACAGTGCAACTTGTGAGCTGCACGGAGATTATGAGCTTTGTGTAAGCACCTATATCATCCACCAGGCTCCCATTTTGTTTGTAAGCCCAGCGTCTCCTTCTTGCTATCTTAATTGCCTCCACAGTCCACATTTGGCTGCACTTGCAAGCAATGATGTTGCAAAGGTGTCCATAGAAGGTTACTAAACCTTGATGACCCTTGGTTATTGGGAAGAACTTATCTTGCCAGCTGTTTTCAAGAGAAGAAGAGATGCAGAAAGCAAAGATATGTCACTGAATACTTTAAAGGCCCCCAAATTCCCTGGCAAACAGTGATCAAAAGGAAAAATTTCCAAAGCTGGGAAAGGCAAACAGCATTTTTTGTTTTATCTGTTTATTTCTTGTGCAACTGTAACAGAAAATTTTGCAAAATCTCTGTGCTATATCTCAACTATATCTGCTCCTGCAGTTACAAACCACCAAATGCATGGAAAATGGAAAGTATAGCGCTTCCACAAATGAGGATGGTTGTGTATGTGTGTGTAGGTAAATGCAGGCATGTAGGATTGGGCAAGGAAAGGAATTGCTCTGACTAGAGACTTGGACCACAAAGTTCTACTTTCTTATATGTTAACAGACTGAATTTGTGTGAAAGAAATACATCTTGGGGCTACTGGAGAGAGGGAAAAAGATTCATCCCTAAAAGGTTCATCCCTACCCCACGCCAACAGAAAATAAAGAAATACAGGTCCACATACAAAATCAGTTTTCTGGCAAGCATAAAACTCTGAAAACTTTGAAAGTCTATATCAGCATCTAATAAAAAAAAGATACACTAAAGTTGACTGGGCATACAGGAACTCTGGGGTAGCAGCAAGCAGATCCAATTTTGAAAGCCTATTTACCCATATTTTCTCTTTCACATGTTGATGTTATCATTGATAACTGTTAGTTCAGAGTCAGATTTTATGTTAGTATTTTTTAATATGTAAACCTAAATGTTCACATAAGTCATTCTCAACAGATAACTAATTATTAGCATGGCATAATGTGTGCGATGTTAACATCACTTAAGGATGATGTGCTCTACTCCCTTTTGTAAAGTTTTGTTTCAGGAGGTAGAGACATTGTCTACAGTATTTTCTTCCATTTTACTTACATTCCTGTTCCATCTTCACTTAACCTGATTTTCGTAAGACCCTGGTTTGTCTTTGTATCTTTGGACAACCTGCAGCTAAATTAGTGTCTGTCAGCCAAGGTTATGTGATATTACGTATTGCCTTAGGACTTTGAAAACTCAGTCACTCGGCATAAACCTAAGACTTTCAGCTCCAAGAATCTAGAAGCTTTCTCACTTGTGAGGTGATTTGATTCCTGCCTCAAAGCCACCAGAATGTTTGGTACCATTGGGCATCTCCATTCAAGTGAAGAAAATCCCTTGAAATTGTGGAAATATTAAGCTAGAACCTTTGCCAATAAAGTAGAATACAATAAACTATGTGAAATTTCTACCTTAAACCTTTAACTGCCAAAAACAGTAAATACTTCTAAAGAGATAATCAAGCCCATCAAGTCCATGACTTTTTCCACACCATGCAAGAACCGTAAACTTCAAAAGTAGTTTAGATTTGCCTTTTATTAATTTAAAAATAGAAAGCAAAAATGCATCATGGTCTTGAGCAGTGTCTTACAAGTAGTCTGCAAAGTAATCATGGTCAGTGTCAGTGTGGTCCTGGTACAATGCATACAAGTGGATGCTTTAATGCTCTACTGACTTCAAAGCAGCTTTGCACATGCCTCAAGAAATTATTTCGTGGTCAGGCTTGAAGAAACTTGGTAACAATCAAGTGTTGAATGTGGCTCAGAGGTAAAATAGCAAAAAGCACTGAGGCCTGAGTTTAGGGATCCAGTCACAAGTGAACACTTTCTTGTGTCACAGACTGGGAAACAAAAAGGCGTATTTTTTCCAACATGATCTCGATTGGGTTTTACTAAACTCATCTTTCTTTTTTTCTGTGCAGCCCCTTCCACTGTACTTCCTACTCACCTGTGCTTCTGTTCTTTCCTTCAGCACCGTCACCTGACTCCCATTTTTTATGACCTTTGTGTATCAGCTGTTTAACAGGCCGCTGGCCTGCCAGTGCTCTGAACCACTCATTTGTAGGAGCTGATTTGTCTAATGTCTTCGATTCATGAATAATCTCTTGAGTTCACTACTGACATCAGTTTCCTTTCAGTGCAATTAATTTCATAATCTATGGTGAATACTCCCTGGCAAAGCTTGAAGCTTTGGCTTTCCTCTTGCCTTCTTTTTTCCTTGAGTCTGCATCGGATTTCATTGCTCTTTACTGCATACCCTGTCCCCTGATAGTCTCCTTCACAACTTGTGTTTATTCATTTTCTGCTTTATCATAATCATCTGTTATCTTGGACTCCTCTTTTAAAATTTTCCATTGTAATCATACCTGTTTCACGGGCTTTCTTAGAGGTACTGCCTGATGACTGTGCTTCTGATCTCTCAGCCTTCTACACAAGAAACCCAGCATCTACTTATGCAAATCTGTGCCAGTGCTGTATTTGTTACTCCCTCCAAACCACAAAACTTTTCCTCGAGACAAATATTGTCTAAAGAGAAATGAGACTTTAGTGGGACAGTTGGTAGAAACAACACATCCAAATGAACATACTTTGTTTTGCAGTGTATCCCTTATATCATTCAAATCATATTCATATTCAAATAATATATCATTCAAATCCCATATATCACTCAAATACTTCTTGGCATGTGCAAAAACTGCCCAGGACATATGGCTCTGCTACCTTGTCTTCTGTCCAGCTGCCTGCCTCTGTAGCCCACTGGCTGCTCTCCTTCCCCTAGCGACAGTGTTTGTGTTGACATTGCAGTGGCAGTGCCTGGTAACAGGATCCGCTATTTACATGTACTGCAGGACATGACTCCTGCCCTGGGCCTGCTCGCGGAGTAGGGTCTCTTGCTCCATACGCTGAACCTCTGCAATTATTTACATGAAGGATACAGAGAGTCAAAACCTTGTTGGAAACAGAGTAGGCCGCTCTTGATTTGAATTTTTTTAAGTTAATACTATTCCCAAGTTTCTTTTCGTCAATAAAAAAACACTCACTCTACTGGATCTGGGTACAATTCATGAGGATAATCAGCAATTACAAGCAGATCACAATTACTAATTCACTGCAGCATTCCTGGAACATACTGTTTCCATTCCTGGATTGTTACATTGGCTTTTAAATTATTAACGCTGCATAATAACAAGTGATACATTCCCCCTGGAGGACCTGAAACATTCTGACATTTCTATTAATGAAAATGCTTCAAAAAGATTTTTTTTTTTTAAGTTTTCATGAAGCGTCATAGGAACATGCAATCATGTTAATATACAACTGCATGTCCACTCGATTTAGGAAAAGATTAGCAACTTTTAAATAAAGCAAGCTTGTTGGGATGCCTTTGAGAGCATTTTTCATTTCTTCATTCGGATATCTATATGTTTATGCAGGCTTCTCAGGTCAAAATAAGTTCTCTTGAGTTACTATTTTTAAGGAGTTCATAAGATTAGTGCTTGATTTAGTACAAATTCTTTACAGCATTGCTCTGCAATGTGTTTTTCCAGGCTTGCTCTTTAACCCCCATACAAGTGACTTGGTTTGGATGAAAACTGATTATTATGTTCATGTTCTGGTGTTTCGGGCCAGCCTGCTTCCTTTCCTCCTCCGCACAGGCGGGGTTGTTGTGCTTGGCTGCCTCTTGCAGGGGCTTGAGAGACACAGAGGGCCAGTATCTCCCCTCAGTCCCATGCCTGTGGTGCTGGGGAAGGCGGCTCCCTGTAGCCACAGCATGATGGGGCATGAGTGCCGTGCTTGCTGCTTCTTACGTCTTCCACCTGAATTTAGGTTTATTGCAATTACCTTTTGTGCAGATGTGGAAACCACTCCAGAAGAAACCAAACAAGTTCACTCACTGATAGAGGACCTGGTCCAGTGTCAACTGAAGCCAAAGAAATGTTTTTGTTAACTTAAGTGGAGGCTGGGTGTGTGGAGGAGGAGGAGGTGGAGTGCCAGGGAGGCTGACAGGCAGCTGCTGTGCCTGCGGCTAGTGAGGCCGTCCTTCTGGTGGGCAGCTTCCAGCATCTCTGCTAGCAGTGCTTGGGTTTCTCATCTTCATTTTTAAGGAAAGAGCAATAGTTGTTCATGTGCAATACTGCAATTTGTAGAAACAAAACTGTTGTGTAAGACGTGACATTTATTTTACTGTGGGATTTCTTGTCATACTCTGTCCTAATAGGATGCACATCAAAACATGATCCACTGGTAAAGGCCTCGCTCTTGAGACACAGAGGCTGGGAGATGTCTCTTCTTCCCTCAGGACCTGGGTTATTTTTAAGCTTACTCCTATCGGGTAGTACTTTGCCCTGAACTTTCTGGATTACTGGTCTGTGCAATATTTTTAGCATGAGTGCCTACTGTTCTTTCTACAGGAAATGACCTAAGATTTACACTGGGAGCTGAAGGGGGAGATGAGCAAAAGTAGTGGTGAACAACTTGGTGAGGGTGAATGACAAAATGCACCTTAGGTGAGAAGCAAACTCTGTAGGAGGCACCAGAACAAGCTTGGGGCTCCTGCCTGCTGATGGAGAACAACCCACCATGCCTGGGGTCCAGCAGTGCAACAATAAGGAGAAGGTTGGGGAGGTAATAAATACCCTAACCTGGCAGGAGTCAGGCTGCCTGCTGCTGAGAGCCCATAGCAGCTGGATGCCTCATTCTTGGGAGAGTTTTTGGAAAAAAATACCTCTCCTAATTGCCCTGATGAAAACCAGCAACTGGAGTGTCAGCCCCAGTATATAACACAAAATCAGATCAATTAGTTCGATTTGTTTGATGTCAATTTATTAATTTCTATATGCGTATTGCTATTTGATAAAAATTGTTTGGTTTGCCCCCTCAGAAAGTATCTGAAGGCTTACAGATGTAAGAGCATGACTCAATGTCATTTTTAGCAGAACAAATTACCCCTGCAAATGCTGAATGATTTAGGCTTGTCATTTTTCTTGTCAGCATTGTTTCCAAGCAGACAAACATTCCATATATAGTTTTTCTCTTTTAAATACCTTCACAGAATAATGCTTCCTGTAAATTTAGGTGCATATTTTGTGCATAGGATTCTTATCTCCAAGCACACCTCAGATATGCAGTAAATATTCTCTGAGGTAGATTAGTAGTACTTCAAATTATATCAATAAGGAGTAAGTTTATGCCATCCGGATCAGCCAGTGCCCCTCTAGATTTCCATCAGTGTCCGCTCAGATGTCCATCTAGTCTAGCAACTCCTTCTGACAGTTGTTAACATTTGCTAGAAGCTGTTGCTGAGGGACTTTTGTGAAATTATTTGTCCACTGCGGAGGTTTTGTCTTTCTTCGGCAATGAAACTGCAGTGGACATGCGGCATTACATACCCACGTATTGGCCAGGAGGATCATCCTGTTTGTTTAAAAGCTTTTATACTGCTTAGCATAAGTTTCCTTTTATTCAGTAAAATTTAAAAAAATATTAAGATTTAAATTTTATGAACTCCATTTTTTTAAACTTGTATTATGCAGAGGCAAGCATAGAGGTTTTTTTTTGTAGACTGCATTCAGTTGTCTTTCCTCATGATGGTGCCATATTCCTCCTGCCAGGGTGAAAAGCCTCAAATCGTTCTCTGAAAATATAAATAGAAATCTGATATCTAAATCCACACAGTGAAGGTCAGCATGGGGTGTTCTTTATTTCTGTGCTACTCCCGCGTTTTCCATTATGTGGTTTTTACATACTGAAATTCTCAATGCGCATGGGAAAGACACTATTATAATGAAGGTCATATAAGTCCACAGCCAGGCAAGAAACAGGACCCACTTTCTTCAATTCAAAGCACATCCTTAAGAACTCCAGGCCATGTTTTGTCTCTGTTAAACATCCTTCAGCAAGGTACTGTCACTTTCTTTTTAATAGTCTGTCCCTTGAGGCCACTGACAACTGAATGTGTGCATCCCCACAAATAGGGATGTCTCTGTTTATTACACCCATATTGGCTGCAGCCTCTGATTGAGACTTGGGTTCTTCTCAGCAGTGAAAGAACCACAGAGTCCTTAACCTATTAAAGAGAAGCAGATGTCACTTTCTGGTGGAAATCAGTCCTTACATACAGAGCTCTTCTTTTGCACATGGGGCCTGAGTGATTTATATGATGGTTACCCTTGGGATGTTTGGGACTTGGATCAGTAACCCAGTACCACATCATGCTAATGCTTTTAGTTGTGACAGCCACCACTAGCATCTTACTGTCTTTTATATAACGTTACTCTTCTAAGCTGCTGTGGTGCACTCAGAACTGATTCAGCTTGGCTGAAAGCTGCAGCTCTTTCCTCCAGGACAGCTGTGTCATGGTTGTTGTCATTCATTTCTCTTCTTTGTCACATACCCAGTAATGAGGCTTAGTTACCTAACAGCCATGATCTGCCTGCACAGAAATGCCGGACCAAGGAAAATTGATTCTTACCTCCACAGTTGTCAAAGGATGTTCCTGCTAAGCTAAGCTGTTACATAATAAATTACATCAGTAGCTATTTCTGGGTGGAGCTACAATAACATATAAACTCTACAGTCTGAGAAGCTTCCATAGAAGATGCTGTTGGTTTTTTCCATTATTATTTGTATTTTGCTGCTGATGCAGACAGATCAATGTTGGCTCCTGATTTTCTTTTATTTTTTTTCTCTCTTTTTGCTATGTCACTGCACTGCTCTGTTTTTCAGACAAAGTGCCAAACTCAAAATTAATCCAGTGTCAGGAGAGCAGTAAGAATTACTAACAAGGAAGACTAAAGCAAGGTACAGTTTGTAAATACTAGTAGCAAAGGAAGGAAATTCACTTTTTCTCCCACTTCAATCTAGCAAGTCTCTTGGGTGAATTATTCATGTCGTTTCCACCACTGGCTGTATTAAAAAAGGTGTAGCAACAGCACAGCTTGCCTGAGAGTCATTTTTTTCCTACAGCCTTTCACACACACTCCAAGGGATGGCTTCTTAGGAATGACCTTTTTTTAAATCCCGTGGCCTCCTTTTGTGCAGCTCAATCCCTGCAACTGGAACACAAATTCAATGGAATAACCACCATAATGAACATAGCTCAGTTTCTGATGTTACTGGTGTGTACAGTATTTGCTCCTTTTGCTTTTTTCCCCCCTTAGAAGGGAAACAAAGGATAAAGACCAGCTGGGGAGACTCTCATCACTTCATGCCATTTTTCTAATTAGCCCTTAGGATTCTTCCAGGAGTCTCCAGGGGCTGAGCCTAATCAAAGGCTGGAGATACTGTCAGGAAGCAGTGTGTTCATTCAGAGAGTGTGCTTTCCTCCTGACACTGCTTGTACTTACTTTCAAGTTCTTTTAAGAATCCTTTTAATTCCCTTATTGCTCTTTTAACCTCCTTGTTTTCCTGCTACTATCAAGCAGCAAAGGAAGTCTCAGCAGTTTCTTCAGATATCACAGTACCAAGGGGGAAAAACTGAAAAGTAATAGGATTCAAAAAGAATATTCTTCTTCAGTCCAAGGATGAACCATCTAATTATTCAGTCTTTTAAACAAACTGCAAAATGACAAGCCAAATCACCCTCAGGTTCCATATATTTAGATTAAAGCATATCTTTTGAAGCATATGTGTTTAGTGTAATGCCAGTGGTATGTTGTAGTTGAGTCAGTAAGCTTAGGGCTCAGGAATGGTCAACTGAGTTATTTTGTGCTTATCTTTTGTGAATAGAACCATCTCAAATCATACTTCAGATACCAGTAAGTATCCTGATATATAATCTGATATATGTCATTCTCATCCCAGTAATGTAACTTAGTGAGACTTTTTAATTGTGATATGAAGAAGAGAAATTTAAAGGCAATTTTGAATAAGATGTAATGTAAGAAAAACATTACTAAAATGGATCTTTGTCCTGCAAAACCAATCTGGGTCACTTCTCAGCATGTACTGAAAGCGAAAAACGATGGACGTGTCAGTCAGGGAGCACAACCTCTTTGAAAGCAGACACCACTTACCAAACTTCATGAGGAAAGATGATGCTTCTAAGTGTCTAAGCACAGTGTACTCACTTCGTTGAGATGACTCGCATGCCAGTTCAGTCATGAATTCAGAAAGAAATCTGTCCTTTCTTTAAAAATAAAATCAAAACTTTAGGGTACTGAACGAGAAAAAAAATAGTTAAGCTAAAAATCACTTCAGTTCCTTTTGTTAGTAAAGGCTGGGTATCCATTCCCTGATCTAGTATCTTCTTTAGAAGCAGTTTTCCTACTTTGATTTCCATCCTGCTTGCTTTATTTGTACTTTGTGATTTGTCAGGGACAAGGTATAGGAGCAGAAGACTTTTTAATAGCAGTCAGCAGTCCTCTCTGACTTTCCATTTTTGTGGTAGTCTTTGTTTTCTGAATTAAGGGGGACTAATGAGAACGTTGAAAGAGAACAGGTGGCAGCATGTGCTACAACTCGGCAAAATATTGAGTTGATTTTGCAACAGAAGAGATGTAGGTGCTTAGGTAGAGGCTACCATCTTTTTATCATCATGATCCTTTCAAAATGACTGGCTGGCATTTTTTTATGTATTAAATTAATTTTGTTGTTTCATATTATCTGAAAGTCTGCAGCCCATAGGAATGACATGCCATACATGTTTCCTCTTCCCAAGATAGTTGCAGGCTCTTCTGCAACAGGGGCCAATTTTCCTTCAGCAACAGTAGCAATTCAGTTCCACATTTTCCCCTCAGTTTTCTGTGTCACAAATTTGTATTCTGACACTCAGTTTCTTTCTCCTGGCTATAACCTCACTCCCATCTCCACTAGCCATTTTTGTTGGTGTCTGAGAGGTTCTGGTGTTTAGTTAGTGCGAGTTCCCTGTTTTGTACTGTTAACTTGCTGCAGGAACCTGGTTTAGGGTATCAGCTTGCATAATATGCGGTTCTTACACCGGTGAAAGATAGACTTGGTGTTACTACAGTTATTGCTTTACATGCGAGAATTCCCAAGAAATTATAACTTTATTCTTATCTGGCCCTGCTGTGCTTTTCACAAAGAATAAGCACTATATGCTTTCATACTTTTGCTAGATAAACATGAATCAGCAAAGCCACAGATGCTTTCAATACAGCAGAAAGTTGTTAACAGTATTTTTATTTTTTTTCCTCAAAAGAAGGCCCTAACCCAAGTTTTGGCAGGCTCAGCTGAGAGTTTTTTAAATTACCATTTTGGGGCATCCTGCCATCTTTCTCAGTGTATGCTGCCTTCCTGTTTATGCCCTTCACTCCCCCAGAAACAGTGGTGGGGGAGAAAAAATTACACCTAATTTGAAGCCAGCCTGTGGAGAAAGGTGGGAGATTGAAAGTAGTTTTGTGGTAAATACAGACATCCTGTTTAAAAAGAAATAATTTCTCTCAGCAATGCCTTTTAGGCTTGCTGAGCTTCCAGAGAGCATTAAGGGCTATGATAAGTTGGCATTGCTGCTGCAGTATCGTAGCAACTCCAACAAATCAAGACTGCGCCCTCAAACAATGAATCATTCATTTAGAAACCATATCTTCTCTTTCCCTTACTTGTGAAAGATGTATTTCTTTCAGGAGGAAAATTTATATCCACCATACAGTCGTAGGCTGCACAATACCTTGTGGAGTGTGTACAATAGCTTTGGAGGGATTGCTCAGGGCATTGCCTTCTGCCAAGGCAGTCCTTTTAAAGAAGTCTGGAAAAGGCAGCAGTGGTAGCTGTTTGGATAGCTGCCACATCCCAAAGATGCTTGCCTTCAACCTCTGCATTTTACCTGTCTTGCTGAAGGGAATTAACATCACATCATTATATCCTTGGGTTTAGCTTCTTCTAGTAAGGTAGGTGAATCACCTAGTGAGCCAGCAGCTGAAAGTAATGATACTGCCAAGTTAGTTACTAATGATCTGCCTCTAACAAGCGTCTAAGCTATAAGCAGGAGGGAAAAAAAGTAATTATTTTCTAACTGGGAAATCCAAGGTGAGCACATTCTTAAGAAACGTCAAAAGGTTGGGCTTAAAACACACTAAGTTGGATTTCCTAAACTCTGCTAGACAGCTTTGAAATCATTTAGATGTCTAGAATGCCTGTAGGAAGCCATCTGAATGAGAAGGCTGTGAAGAAGAAAAGTTCCTTTCCAGGTCTATGTCCAGTTGCTGAATTAATAACAGCATCAGAGCACAGGCTTTCTTTTTCCTTTGATGTGCAGATTGAAAGAGAGGACTTGGCTTAGAACACGTGAGCCAGTTCAGTTAAATATGAATACACAAGTGAAATGTCTTTGCACAGCAAAAAGGTATAAAGTTATTCTAGCTCTGGACTTAAGCCCTTCAGAGAAGTAAAATAGTGAATTAATTTGATTAAATTAAAAAATACAGGCATATACCATACTTAGGCTTGCTGACAAGAAAGTAAAAATAAAAAAAATTGCTTGGGCATCTAGTGTAATCACATTTTATTATAGTTGTCATGCTAATTCTTGAATACTGGTTCAAGTTTTTCAAAGCTGACAAACCTCCAGATTCAAAAATTCAAAATGTGCTTCAAAGGTTTAAAAAAATACAAACCTTAAATTTTTTAAGCTAGTCAGCAGATATTTTTGTATCAGGTGTAGATTTTTTCTTATTGCTCCAGTAATTCCAAAGCGTTAGGGCTGCTGTGTTGCCTTTTTTCTTTAATTTGGGCATTGCAAGTTTTTCAGTAGTGCTAGTTGAGGGATTTGAAAGATAAGGGGAAAACAAATTTGGCAAAAACATTTCTTCTATGTGTGGCTGACATTGTCGATAAAGAAATCCTCATTTCCCCTTTCTCTGCCTCCAGGTTTTTTTTTTTCCAGAGCTGTGCAGGAGAACAATGAGGGAATAAATGGCTAGTTTCATTGGCAAGTACTTTCTTTTCTTCATTGGACACAGAGTGCCTGATAATTCAATTAAGGTACTTTACATGGAAAGTCTTGATATCTTCATATGCTGGTTTTGGCTGGGATAGAGCTGAATTTCTTCATAGTACTCATATGGGGCCATGTTCTGGATTTGTGCTGAAAGCAGTGTTGATAATTGAAGGAAATTATAGTTATTGCTGAGCAGTGCTTACCCCGAGCCAAGGCCTTTTCTGCTCTTTACCTCACCAGCCAGGGGGCTAAGGGTGCACAAGAAGTTTGTAGGAGAGACGGTCCTGACAGGTGACCCCAGCTGATCCAAGGGATATTCCAGACCATATTCCATCAGGCTCGGCACACAAAGCTCTCAGGAAAGAAAATGGAAGGGGACATTTGGAGTTATGTCATCTGCCTTCCCAAGTTACCTTTATCCATGATGGAGCCCCACTTTCCTGGGGATGTCCAAACACCTTCCTGCCTGTGGGAAGTGCTGAATGAATTCCTTGTTCTGCTTTGCTTGTGTGTGTGTCCTTTGCTTTCCCTATTAAATTGTCTTTATCTCAACTCACAAGTTTTCTCACTTTTACCCTTCCCATTCTGTGCCCCCATCACAGTGGGGCAGGGAGTGATCGAGCGGCTCTGTGGGTTTGACCCCAGCTTATGGTCTGGGTTCAAACCACAAACACTGCTTCATCTCTGTGTGCTCAGCTTTGAACACAGAAACTGTTTGTGCTTTGTTTTAACCATGCAGTAGTGGAGAAATAAAATGACCTCAATCGTTCACTGCAGTCTTAAGGAAGTGTCAGGTTATCTATTGCATGTCACTGTAGAAGAGGATAGTAGACAAGTGACAGATAAGCTCTTTTGAAAAAGCTCGTGGTGATACCTTTCAAAGCTGTAGTGTCCCAGTTTTTGGGGGTTTTCTTTTTTATGTGAGGGCTTTTTCTTCCTATTTCAAGGTAAGGGAAATAATAAATGCTGAAAAAGTCACGATTCGGGTTGAACCTACTTTAAATCTAGCACTTGAAAAGGACTTCTGATGCACATAAAACTATAAAGATCTATCTCTGGTTATAGGATCATCACTGGTACGCATCCAAATTTCAGTCAGTGCATTACAGCCCTTAGTTTATTTTCTCTCCTTTCTATCATCAGAAAAGACTGGAAACAGTATTTTCGGTTATCATAATGTCTTAATTAAAACTAAATGTGTGCAGCACTGCTAAACAAATAAGAGGGGGCACTCTATATCTTGAAAGGTCTGGCCCTTGGGGAGCAAGGACATTGGAAGAAAACACTCCTGCAGTATTTACAAGTAAATCTGTGGTCTGGCTTCCAGTTCCTCAGAGTTAAATAGTGTATGTGCATTATTTTCTGCTCACCATCTGGAAAAAACTGACGAGCTTTCTAGGGAATTGCTTGTATCATCCCTCTTCTTTGGCAAATAAGGGAGAGAGGTTTAAGAGGTTAACCTCTAGCAGAAAGTTCTGTAAAGGTAGACTATTCACTACGGAAGGAGACAAACCACCTAATTTTCCATTTCAGATCAGCTCAAATTGTTTAGTTGAATTTCAGCCTTAGTTAAACAGAACTTCAGAGTAGTGGTTTTAATCCCCACTGTCTGGTTTGGCTCCTACATTAGGACTTCCAAAGTGTTGTTAAAATCCATAATAGAATTGTGAGTTTTTACTTACATCTGGATTGAGTCTATTTTTTTAAAATTAATACCTTCCTTTGTCTCTTGGCTATTAGTACATTACAGTGCCACTTCTGAACTGAAGACAAGAAACACAGAACTTCTCTAGCCAAAGGCAGAAGCAATTTCTCTCTGTAGAGCCCATGTGACTGCTTAGAACATTATATTGTCTTCACTTAGATGGAGTGAATACTCCTTTCTCTCTATCAAATACCTTCTAAAGCTGTTTATGCTTTACATCTCTGGGGAGTAGAATGGTAGATTTTCATTCATCGTCTGCCAAATTGGCTGTATCAGAATTTCGGGTCTGGTATTTGAAGTCATAACTTCCCTCGTGCCCATGAAAAACTGAAGACACTTTGATAGATTAAATGAAATCTTAGTCTTGATGACCTTTTCCTTGTTAGAGGAGATTGTTTTTTTGGACTATGGCCTCTGGCCTTCAAGTGTAGTATCAGATTTTTCCACTCGTGTGCTGTAAGTTCTTAGTCACCAGGAAGTTCACTGCCAGACAAATCATAGTTCTGCCTTTCCTGTTGTCGCTTTTTAGTACCATTCTTTGAACTGTTGATGTGCTGATGAGTTTTTCAGCAACGAATGCAGGGGAATAAAGTTCATTATTCCTCACTGTACTGCGCACCACATATATTTCTTCAACGGACTGAAAAAATGGAGCACATAAACTCGGTTTTTAACTACTCAGAAGAGGCCAAATTTGCTTCTCCTTCCTCCAGACTTTTACAGGATGTTTATCCTCACTTTAGCAGTCCTTCACTCTCAGACATGCAGATGAACACCACTCTCAAATGGGCAAAGTGAGTAAACTTTGGTTCATTGACTGGTCTGTGGTAGGAATAACAGAAAACTGTAAGAAACCTTTCCATCTAGGTGTATTTGAAAGAAAGAAAAAGGAAAAAATACATGAGTTACTATCTTCAGGAATTCAGACCTTCTGCCCTGAAATATATTAAATTTAGAAAACATATTAGTGTACCACAAAACCCACAGGACAGATTTCAATTGACTCCACCTAGATTTTGGTGGCAAAACATCCTGGCCACATAAACCAATGGAGCATTTTGTGTGGAAATGTTGGCTTCAGCAGTTATTACTCACAAGTCAAAACAGAAAGATTTATTCCATTTTCCATTTCAGTTCTCTTCCATCTTATAACCTGAGGAGGAGAGCTTCCTCCTTTTCAGTTTATCCAGATGCAAATACCTATAGAAAGTAGAAAGCAGTGAAGAATCCTCCCTGAAGCTTCTTTCTGCTGCATTCTTCACACAGAAGCTTGTTGGAAAAGATTTCCAAAGTCAGAGAGGGTGCTAGGGATTCACTTCTGAAGCATCTGCATCTGCTGTGGAAAACAAATGCAGCCACTTTTATGATCAGGCATTTTGGCTAAGTTTGCCCCAGTATATACATTTTATAAAAGTAATACTTTACAGCAGGTAAGTGTGTTGGAGTGGACTCTGGTTTAATGTGGGAAGGCTCTGTAGCCCTTGAAGATTGAAAAGTTTGCAAAACAAAAGAAAGTCAAACAAAACTGAGTAATGAAAACACAAGGGGGGTGATGTTAAGTAAAAGAAGTCTTTCCAGTGGACTGAGGTACCAAACTAACTAGGGTCTTTTTCATTCCTAGCCTAGATTTTGAGCAAGCCTCAAACCATTCGGTGGCACAGCAGCCGGCTGCAATACCTAGCTGGTGTAAGAGCTCTCATGCCTGTCTCTTTCTTTCTGAGGTTTAAGCAGGTGAGGAAGAACACAGATTTTGTCAGACACTCTTGCTAAAGTAAATTGCAGAGCCTGAACCCTTCCAGTCCCTTAAGTCTTAAGTCACCTTATTAAATGCAAAGTTCTCAAGATATTTCATTTTAAAATAATACAACAAAAAGTCCTTAATCAAATTTCTCATTATCTTGGCTTGCAGTGCACATACAGTTATCTTCATTATATCTTTTAATATGTATTCATTTGTTCTTTTTGCACACGTAGTCAATAAAACAGTGATGCTGATAAAATACTGGTTTAACTGATGCTAAAGGAGATAACTTGGGGCATGGCTAATAAAACCTGAAGCCAGCATGATTAAAAGAAAAAATGTAAAGTAAAAGTAATACCTGTAAGCATAACAATATTGAATGGTTCTAGCTGGTGTAATGCAAATGCAGTGTACAGATAAAGAGGAGCTGGGTGCTGTGGTGTTGAGAGCACAGGAAAGTAGGGATGATGTGGTTGTGACCCATCCCTCCCTTACAGGCTTTTTTTTGAAAGACTGTACATTTGCCCTGTTACTTGTTTAAGAGAGAGACGAAATGAGGAGACAAAGAGGAAGCTGTCACCACAGTGTGGGGTGTAAAAAACAGAACTATAAAATAAAACCCCAAATCCAAAATCTGCCCTTACATAATAGAGTTGTTGCACACACATACCAGGCTCTCAGCAGCACTGAAACATGCTGCCTCAGAGGCTGGCCTAGCTGTTTGGTGTTAGAAAACAGCTGGAGAACTAAGGGAAAACACCTCCAGTCTGGAGGACCTAAGCAAGAGCCCTCTGCTGAAGCTGTCCTTTGAAGCATCTACAAAAGGAGGTGAAATCCTTGTTTGAAATCTGACTTTTGGGGGTGTTTTCTTTTCCTCATGCTTCGTGTTGTACTGAAACAGAGAGGGAAAGGGGGAGAGCAATCCAAGCTATATTAGTACCTGTGCTAATAATTTGAAAATAAGATATAGGCACTCCTTTGGTTTTCCAAGTTGTGTTTCCCTAGCTTCAAGTGCACAAGATACATATATTGCTGAGGGGCTATGCCACATACCTTTTTGCCCTTGTTGCCTTTGAAAGAAAAAGTGTTTTCTGTTTCAGTGGTTACAGAACTCTCTTCTAAGCTTCAGCCAGATTGTATGCAAGCCCTGTTTATACCCATTTGTTCTAATGCCAGCACTGTGTTCTGAATTAAATGACTCTTCTTCCCTGTTTTTTCCATTATGGTTATGTTGAAACAGAGCAGCCTCTCAGCCTTCTCTTTGGTATGGAAAACAACCTCTTCTGGTTTCCACTCACTTGATCAGGTTTCTCTGTACCCCTGGATCAACTTAGTAACCTTCCACTGAATTGGGGATGCTTTGAAAGCCTCCTTGATCCAGTGCAGAAGAAACTGGGAAAAATATTTCTCAGTCTCTACCAGAAATGCCTCACCGATACTCCAAATGTATTTGCCTTTTTCCATGTCTGCATCACCCTGCCGGTCAGTCATTTGGCAATGTGTTAGTGCACCTAGTCTAACTGACAAGTTCCTGGCTCGTGCCAGAAATTCTTGTTGTTAGTCTCCAGTATTTGACTTGGCATTTTCGGCTTTTTTTCATCCCAGTTTTATTACACAAGTTTCAAACTGATCTGTGCCTGTGGTGCTTGCTAGATTTGCAACTTTAGCATATGTATTCTGCATATTCACAGTGTTTGTGATGTGGTGAATGAAAATTAATGAAAATGCTAAAGAATATCAGCTTGATCTTCAGGAGCCCCACCAGTAAATTCCTTTGAGGCCTGTGCTGTCTCCTTTCAGCATTGCTGATTGCATTTCTCTTTGAGCCAGCCCTGTAAGCATTTCAGAGGTCCTCTTCTAATCCATGTAATTATTCAGTCTGATGAATCCTCTCCTATGTGATACCACATCAGATGCTGTTACCTAATCAGATTGTACAAACACCAGCATGACAAATTAATTAAAACTCCTGCAATTTCATGCACTGCTTCTTTCAAAGGTTTGCAGTGTAGACTGTCTAGCTGTTGTTGTCTAGACCTTGAGTATGGCTTCAGTTCTCAGCTTTGCCTGTGTTCAATGTTGTTGCACTTGCTGAAAATACAGTGGGAAGTATTCTTTTGATTTTGGGATTATATTTATTCTAGTTTGAACCATTTCAAGTAATAATAAGAGGAAGAGAATATTCTACTTCATTGGCCTTTTTCTGAAGTGTTCATCATTACTTTCTCTCCCATGTAAGCACTGCTTGAAGATTTCCTTTCATTTTAGTTTTGTTTTTTGTTTTGTTTTCACTGCTGCAGTATGCAAGTTTGGTTGTTTACTTGACGGGGGCAAAGTATGTAATGTGGTCAGAATGCACTGGAGTACCAGTGCCAGCATTACTCCCACAGACCCGTGCAAAAGCCTGCGCAGCAGACTGGGATTTTTGTGAGCTGAAACCAACAGTCCTGCTTCCCACTAACTTGGTAACATTCCACCATGACATCCACCATCGCCTTGAAAATAAAATGTGTGTGTACAGCCAAACAAGCTTATCAAAAGAATATTTGCAATAGCTTTGTCTCTCCCCACTGACTTCATGGTCTCCTCTGTGGTTACCACTCTTGGTAGAGATGCATAAGCAGAGACATGTGCTGCAGTGGAAACGGGAAAGATAATGACTCTTTGAGCCCTACCTTGCAACTCTTTTTTGTTTGAGGTCTTCAAGTAGCTTCCTCTCTAAGCCTAATAAGCCTTTTTCTAGGCATCTTTCAAACCTGGCCTCTCCCTCCGTTCCATATCTACCACTGCAGGCACAACTGCCTGTGTGTTTCTGTATGGTTTGCTGCTTTCTTACTAGCAGCAAACTGCTCCTCTCTGTCATGGGCAAGTTTGGTAAGAATGCCAAATTTACAGTGCTGAGCATCACAAGAATTCACTGACTTATTACTAAATCAATACACCTTAGAGTCCAGAAATGTTTCAAGTGTTGTGAAGCATAAGAATTTAGACTGTATGTAATGCTTCAAAACAGAAAATTTCTTACACTGACCTGGATTTCACTTTCCTCTTTCAAAATCTGTTTATTCCCATCTACTTTGTCCTGATGGAAAATCATGATTTATGGCATGACAGAATGCTGGCACTGAAACAACTAACAAATGTGTGATATTAACATCAGGTTATTTAGGAGCAGGAGGTTTTGGTATTTTGGTCAAGGTCCACTGTAGGCTTGCTTTGCAGTTTATTAGTTTGCTGTAGGCAGAGAGCCCAGCCTGAAATCAGAAAGTTGGAAAAGCACTTGGCAAGGGCTTTCAGAGTTACAGGGACAGTAGGTCAGTCACCAGCCTCTGTGCAGCTGTGGCACAGAGGCACTTGGCACTTTAGCTTGCTTCATAGGGTGCACAGTCATATGGTACAAAACCTTTTTGAACTCATGGGTGCTTTAAGCTACTTTAGTTCTCCCAGTCTCTGGAGAAGAACATAGTCTAAACCATTATTTTTTAATTCAATAAACAAGCAAATAAATTAATTTATATCATTCTTTCATCATAGCACAATGTAAACTGTGAAATACTGCAACTAAACATGGCTCTGAAATGTAAACTTGCCTGGAAGATTACAGCACTTTTTTGCCCTCGCATATCCAACATAGGACAGAAAGCAAAGAGTATTACTTGACTGAAACTTCAAGACTGTTTCACCTAACAGCTGTAAGAGAAACATGTCCAAATTGTAAAAAACAAGGCATGTCATGACCACGGGTAGCAAGGTTGTTAACACCCTTTAAAAGATACTTTCATCTTTGGAATATTAAAAGCAATATTAAATTCAACAAAGCCATGCTTAGTTGCACTGCTTCTTGTAGAACTGTACAATTCTTTCTTTCAACTGCTGATATAATTTCACTTGCTGGACAAAATGAGGGGGGGAGTCTTGACGCTCACTGCATCCGTCCATGTCTTCTGGTAGTAAACCTGGGAGAGCTGAAGCACTCAAAGAAAGTTCTTCTTCAAGGAAAAAGCATTTTTTGATTTGCACAGATTACAGAGGTTACTGGATCAGGTCCTACCACTTTGCATAAAATTTTAAGTACATTTACTTATCGTTCATAAAACATGAGTTTGAAAAACTTATATTCCAGGTTATTATTATAGTATTGGTTGAAGCCCCATCTTAAAAAGGCGTGTGGCTTTTATAAAATGCTAACAAAAAAAATACAATGGCCTTTTTCAGAGGTTTTTAAGTTTTCCCCTTAATTTTGTACTTTTTAGCCCTTCTTTCTTTCCCAGAGATGCTGGCAGCTCTTCCAGTGCTGGCTGGAAGTGCTTTCCCACTGCAGGCAGGAAGGATGGTCCTGACTGAGTAACTGCCTTGTTGCTTCCCTTTCCCAAGAGATGAATGCTGACTGCTGCAGTAAGTCACCAGACCGGAGCGTACCTTCCTGCACCCTCAGCTTCCCTGCTGGTTTCACTTACAGGCTGTCCCTGCACCAGTTATGTTAGGAGAGGTCCTCTGTCACTGAAGTGCCTTGTGCAGAGCTGGTACAGGCTGAGTGTTTGCATTGCCAGGCTCGTGACACAAGCATGAAAAGTGTGCCCCTTCATCCTGCCACAGCCGTCTGGGGTTTAGCAGAAAACTTTTGGGATTACTGCTGTTGACAGTACATCCATTAGTGCTGTAGGTCTTTCTCCAGAGTGTGAGAGCAGAGGGGGAACACATTTGTGCTAGCCCAAACTGGGGCTCAAGAGTTGATCCCCAAATTGGGGGTGAAATAAATACCATGACTGAAAGACGTTCAAACTATTCTTCTTTGTCCTTTGTTGTTTGGGTTTCAAGATAAGCATGCAACAGAGCTTCGGAGCAGAATTGCCTTTTAATTTTACAATGCCTATAGTTTAAGGCCCTTTGGTTATAAATTCCCCCAGTTTCAAGGAGAAAAGGCTTAATCCACTAGATACCACTGTGACAAGCATCTGGTTCCTCAAAGGCATCTTTATTAAAATGAATCAAGATAGTCTCCTGGGGGAAGGACATTACAAAAGCTCTGCAATAAAAAGAAATACTTTATTTTCTTTACAGTCTTTTGATCAACAGCAGCAGCTCTATTACTGTCTGAAAAAAAAAATAATAGTATTTGATTATGTTTTTGAGAAGGCCTTTCTTTTGATAAGAGTGAAATAAGTCATATAACAAAAGAAATTAAATTCTTCACCCAGATTTGAACTGTATTTGTTTAAGAGATTGTTGAGTTACAGAATTATTGCATCTCAGTTCCTACTGTAAAATAAGGTTTTGGCACTCTTGTCTGGAGTTGAGAAATCAGTCCCACTGTTGCTTACATTTGCAGTGACAGCAACAGTTCTGCTCCAGGGTAACCTCAACAAAGGATTTTCTCCAACATCAAACACTACAATGAAGTTGAAACATAAAGTCAGGTGTTCCAAAAAGAGAACACAGAAGTAGAAAGGGAAGTTGCCTCTTAGAAGATGAAAAATGCACAAAGAGATACAATATTTTCCTCTATTCTAAGTTTGTGAAAGTCCTTATGTTTAAGTCAGTTTGGTCTTGCCCCATTGCAGGGCGGGAGACAATTTGCCATGCTCTTAAAGCTAGTTCAGCCATCTGTGATGAGAACCAAGATGTGAGGATGACTGGAGCCCACCAGTTTCTGGCACAGATGGCACACAGGGAGCGTGTACATACCTGCCCTATGCCTGAGCAAGAGCTGCTAAGGATGCATCTGAGGTTGCAGAGGCTGAGAGGAGGAAAGTAAAAGCATCTGACAGTGGGCAGCGATGAGAAACTTTTTTCTGTGATGCCATCTACTGCTCTTTATAAAGTGCATGCTGACCTAGAGAAGACTGAATCAGTTGCTGTTAGATCAACCTCCAAGAGACAAACCCGTTGGGGTTTGTAAGTTACCCACCAGCAACAGGCACAGACGTACGTTCCTGGGGATTGGGCCTCAGAGCTCGCTGTGGTTAAGAGTCCTGCCCTGCGCTGTCACCACACTAGAGTAACCAATTTCAGAGGATTCATAGCCTGCGGTAAATCTGGGGTGACCCAAGAGAAAGACTCTTTTTTGTATCATCTGACCTTCCAAGTTAGACTATTCAAGAGAGGTATCATGATAGCTGCATTCACTTTGCTCTTGTCACAGTCATGTTTTTGACTCTGGAACAAAGAGTTTCAAATAGAGAGTTAAAAAATATATGTGCTGTGCAGCATCACTACAGTCTATAAATACCTGGAGTAGAAAACTACCCTTTTGCAGTTGTGGTAGGCTGGTTTTGAACATTCACCTCTTTAGGCTCACAATTGCCAAATGACAGAGCTTTGGAGGATCGTCCCACAATATTTCTACAGCTCTTAGACTGCAGTTCCTAAGATAGATAATTTCTTGCATTCCAGCAGAATATAATCTTGTTTTAGCTCCATTTATAAATTTTCCTTTGAGACCTGTGACTAGTATGAAAAAGTTTTTTCTAGGATGCTCAGAACAAACACAATAGATAGTCAACAGGAACATGACCAGAGGGAGTAGCAATTAAAACCATCATGTGGCTTATCTCAAAGAAATTTTCATTTTCTTTGTAAGCATGCATTCCAGCTTTTGTTGTAAGACACAAAGAGCATTGACTGCTTCAAAATATTTCAGGTATTTGCTCTGGCTACCACTTGACAATGCCTGTTTAAGGACCTTGGTTTTCCTGATGTCAGGAAGAATTTATTTGTCAAGACCAGCACGGACTAATTTGTTCCTTACCTGCACCTGAAGACTCTACCAAGACTACTCTAAGTAGTCTTAGTGCCTTCCTGGCACTTACTTTCCAGAAGTGTCCCACTAGTGGCTGTGCATATCCTCATTTCAGTTCTTCTGCCATGCGAGTAGAAAGCAGAGTTCTGTCAGGATCACTGTGTGCTGTTGGCTCTGTGCACACATCTGCAGTGTTTGTATTCTGGTATTACACACCACCCCTAAGAGATTTAGCATTATATTGGCCCCAAGGGGGTATGCCACTGTAGTCCAAGTTGGTGGCCTTAGGATCATCATGTTTAAGAAGCTGTTTCAGGAGCACTTAGAGCTTTTGCCTGACTGCTCTGAAAGCCTTGACAAAGCAAGCCCAATAACCTCTAAGGGTATCACCAGTGCAGAAGCTGGAATGTGTGATGATAAACAGAGCATCCACTGTTTTCTGTCAGTCCATTTCACCGTGTTTTAGAATGGAAGCGTCCTCCATGCACATTGTGTTCGGATAGAGGATAGAATATGTGTGCAGGAAGGGTTTTCAGTCCGGTTGTTAACCCCAAGGATGTAGCCATTGAAGTTTCTTGTGCTATACTTTCCTGAGAACCTGCAAACACATTATCATTTACTTACACAGTTTCAGAAACTGAAGCACAGCTGAAATGTGTCCTTTGTTTCCTTCTGTATTTATAAACCCTACTAGAGTTTTGAGTACAGTCAGACAGAATTCAGGCAGTTTGGGTTGATTATCATAGAAAAATGGTATGTCTGGATTTGTGTCCCCTCTTGCAGGTTTTCAAGTTTTGTTAAGGCAAATGAGTTAGTGACAGAGACCATCAACTTATCCATAGTGATGTTGGTCCTTTTATCACCTGTGCATTCAGGGTTTTGCAAATGACAGTGGGTTTTTGTTCTAATTTTGTTTGTTTGTTTGTGTGTTGGGGGCATTGTTTTTATTGGGGGGCAGTGTTGGTTTCAGGGGTTTTTTTGTTGTTTGGTTGGTTTGGTTTGGTTTTTTGTACCCTGTATTATATTTTGCTCTCTGGCATTGAAGATTCAGCAGAGGATAAATTGTAATCTCTTGTTCCTGTAAAAAGAGAAATGTATTGAAGTATTCACTGGGTAAGATTACCTTATAGGCCATGCTACACTATCAACCCCCGTAATGGCAATAGTGTGACACTTCACTCTCTCTCCCTTCCCAAGAATCTTGGCAAGATGCCCATCTGAAGCCAGTTTTGTATTTCATATTAGAGCAACTCAGAGATAAATTATAGCTGTTCTGAATTAATGGTTTACATCCTCTGTGCTTCCCTGCTCATCAGCAAGAGGACAAAAAACCTCACGTATGGAGAAGATAGAAAAGAGATTGCATCTCCTTTGACTTTGTGGAAACGGGGTGGTAAATGACTCAGAAAGCAGAACAAGGCTGATCTGGGGGCCAGGGGGACTGTAATGGGAGGCTGTTCTCCTGATGAAACCTCAGCACAATGTAGAGTAGAGCTTTGAAAACATGGTAGATAGTCTATCTTCACTATATCTCTTACCACTTTTGAAATCTATGAGGGAGGAGATTCATTCTTTAAAACCAGTGACTCAGATAGGCAAAATTACCTGTTGCACTATGGTGTATCAGCAACCACTTAAGCTTTGAGAATTCCTCAGTGTTTTTCCTGAACTTAAAAAGTCAGGCTCTTGTGCCTGTATAAAACAAATGAAAATGACTTAGTAAGTTTTAACTGTGGAGTTCAAGTCAAGGAGTTAGAGTAGATGGTGGAAAAATGTTCACTGCAATTGAAAGAATCACTTTTAGTAAGAAGGGATCTTTGCATCAGGAATACAAGAATGAGAAAGGATGTCTATAAAGATAGTTTTAAGCTTGGAGTGAAGTTTGGTGTAGTCACAAGGCTAAGAGAGCATTGTGTTTGTCAAGTGTCTCACAGTGGCGGATGCTCTGTTGCTGAAGGTGTCTGTAGAAATGCTGTTAGCAAAACCTATTTAAGCATTACTGTGGCACCATGTACAGTTCCTCGGTGAAGAAACCCATACATAGTATGTCTGCTCATCTCTTTAACTGGAAAAGATTTTTAAAAATATATATGTTTTTAATGTGGATTTTGTGGACCCAGAGGTAGACACCTTTGAAATTAGATTAAGGATCAAATTATAACTCATATTTGACATAATCAAGAACACTGACAAACTCGTGACTGCACTTCTGTCTAAGAGTCACCCCTGCCGGACACATAGAAATCAAAGTTACAAGGCTTGCTACAATCCCATGGGTGCTTCTAAGGCTCTCTTTCTCTGAAGAGATGGCTGCCTAGGTACTGCTTAAGGAATTCTGAGTAGAAGCACTAGCCAAGGATTTGCTGAAGGTGTAAGAGAATTAATTATTGCCAGGTATTTAAAAATTACTCCAGTGAACCCATCTCTAGGGTTTGTATGTTCCTGTATGTTCAGAAAGGATGCTTTTTTGTCTCCCTCTGTAACTCATGTGTTACCAAGAGGTACAGAGGAAAAGCTTGAAGCACTGATATATTTTCCACTTCTTCCTTTTTTCTTGAATCTAGTAAGGACAGAGCATATCTAGCCTGATTGCAGTTCAAATTAACTGGTATTTCACCATATTTCCATTGTTGCAGAAGGCTACTTATTTTAACAGCAGCAGTTGGGCTCCCAGCTGCCATGAGATAACATAAGCAGCAGTAATGAGATTCTCCCGTGGTGTCCCACTCTGCTAGGTCAGAAGGGTATTTTCAGCCTTGCTTGTGTAAAAATATTATGGTGCTTCCCCTTGTGAAAGACAGGGTGTTTCAAAAGGAGAGCATGATGTCTAGAGAAACTTCTTTGTTACTTGTGCTTTCCACTGTCTGGAAAAACCCGTGTGCAATAATTTCATTGTGAGCTGACTTGTTGACTTCATGTTATTGGATACTGAGAGAAGCAGTTGAGCTATTTTTAAAAGGAAATGTTAGCCAATCCTGTCAACAACACCTGCAGGAACCAGGAGAGAAGTCCAAGGTTCTCAAAACTTAGGCTGAGGACATAGAAGGTTAGATTTTCTGAGGGAAAAATTTACTTTGGAGAAAGACTACATGTCCTCCTTTCTCTGTTCCTCCACCCCACATCTTTACCACCCGCTTTCCATTTATTTTAAAAAGATGCATTAGGTTAAGTTCTAGAAGCAGAATTACTGCTTTATTGAGACTGCTGCTTTCTGCAGATACTGAAATATTGGTAAGTTCTGTAATAACTGAAAATACTTCAAAGTGTGTTTTGCACCATCTGTAGAGAAATGAAACTACAGCCACTATCCAGTTTGCTTTCAAGTCCACTGAGTAACTTTAATCTCATCCTAATAAAGCTGGTGCAAAGAATAAGGATGGAAGAGAAAGAGAACCAGATACAAATGAAAGATTTTATTGCTGTTGTTGTGGACTTGATTTATAATGGGTGTTTCCAGCAGTGGAAACACCAAGTTTGTATTTAGGCTGGTGAACTGGGTGCCCTCTATTTGTCAGTTCTAAGCAATTAAGACATGAGCTATTCTGGTGGCTCTACATTTGCAGTCACAGGCACTCAGACCTAACAAACTCAGCTTTGTGTAGCCCAAACTGTGCTTTGCACAGCCAGCAGCATGCTGGAGGGAACAGCTGCTAATGACAGACCTTAACCAGCCATGCTCCCAGCTCCCGACACAACAGCTGATGAAAATATCAGACCTCAAATATGTTCTGCTCTGCTGAAGATGGGCAAAGCCCTGGAACATAAGTAACAAGTCTGTGCTGGGCCACATGGGGAGATAAATGCTTCAAGAGTAAGCTAATGGACAGCAGATAATTGCATAGTGCATGAAGTACACGTAAAGATAGGGCTGTACTACATGTTCAGGGACAGCTGATCAAGCTCCAACTTCTGAAGCCAGGCACAGAAGCCTTGTTTGATGGTTATGGGTATTTTTTGTAATCATAGTAGCTTTGACATGTACTTTATATGATTGTTCAGGTTTTTTTGACACAGTGCAATACTGAAGAAGATGAAATTACTTGCCTTACTTCTTCATAAGCCCAGTCATTGTACAAGTCAAGAATTTTATGCATTTGCTCAGCAGGTTCCTTACCTCTCCTGTCTGCAGTGAGAGAGAGAACATTTACCCAAGCTGAATGAACAAAACCTGCAGACTTCCTTTGGTTTGCTGTAGCCTTTCATCATGTGCAAGAAATGTTCATTAAATGGCAGAGACTCGCTTTATGTATTTTGCCTAGCAGACGTGATGACACTTCGATGGAGTTCTGAATGGCGTGGGAAGCTCCACTGACAGCAGAGGGGTCACAGTTTGTGAGCTACACTTAGGTTGGCCTGCTGCTGGCTGCTGATGAATTTGAACCACACTAGGGGAGGGAAGGAGCAGATAACAAAAGATAGCTGCCCCTAATTCTCACATTTTCAACGTTTTGAGTAACGAATTTGTTTTTCTTCCTTACACCAAGCCCCAAAATACGTGTTTGCATGATCATACTCCAGTGACATAACCTGCCTGTCCCAGCTGCCTACCAGTTCTGGCAAAATCAGTAATTCTAAACAACAGCAGCAGTAGGGTAGTCTCTAGAGCAGCCATGAAATGGTGGGACAGTACATGTGACAATCCTACATGGTTTTGCTGCAGTATTGATTGCCTTGAATTTGATTGTTGGCTTTCACACAGTTTGAGGGGGTGTAATTATTACATCCCGTAAAATCCACATGGAAAGGGAATTGAGAGGAAATGTCAATTATTTGTCTTCTACGTAGGAGGACATGGGCTCTGAATTACTAATAAAGAGTGAAAAATGTATAGAAATAAGAGAAATGAAGCAATACAAGTAAATTTTGCAGATCTAGCCTCTAGGGTTCTTTCCACAAGAGCCAGAATTGGAGAATACATCACCTCACAATTCCTGAGAGAAAGAATTCTTAGTAGGGTACTGCAACTTCAGTATGTGGAAAGATAAATACTTTCCCTTTTGCTCTGAGTAAATACAGGTAGTGTTCCTGTCTCCTGATTCCTCAAGGACTTGAACCTGTGTGGTCTCTTCTGTGTGGTGTTTGACCTTCACTGCTCTAAGCTTGATGCCCAGGAGCACACTTGGCACAGCTGAAATATAGGCAGGATTTCTATGCAGTTAAAGTAGTTTAATATGTTTTACTGAACCTGTGCAACTCTTACTTTGCAGGTGCTTGGCCAAGTTGTGGTCTGGTTTAAAAGCATTTTTGATAGCTTCTGCCAAATTTCAGAAATTTCACCAAATGCTTAATGCATAAAGATTTTTTTAAACTTGAAAAATCAAAGGGAAATTGTTTAAAAAAAATCTACAAAGCCAGGGACAAACCTAATTAATTTTCCATTATTCCTGCAGCTGGTAGAAGTACTTTTGCAGATATGTTGAAGTATTTGCTTGGATTTTTTTTTTCTTTTTTTCAATTTGAGTATTTGAGTATTTTCTAAGGGAGAAAAATGGATTTACGCTATATACCGGATCTTGTAATTGTGAGTGTCAGGTGACCTTATGTGAAGAAATATAACTTAAGGGAACTACTACAATGTGTGAAAGCAGAAGCCTTGCTTCATATGCAAGGCATGAACATAGAAATACAAAACAAACAAACACAAGATCTAAATTACTGAAAAAACGGAACAGGAATGGTGAAAATTAGAAGACAAGTGGAGCTAAATAATTGCTTGCCATGAGGTAAAAACATAGGTGAGTTAATGTGGAGGACCAGATCTTTAGTGAAAGTGAGGAGAAGTGGTACTAAGTGATGAAACAAAAGATTTTCAGAAATAGAAAGGAACACGTGGCAGGTGCAGTCAGGCTGGTGCTAGCAAGTTTTGCTGTGCAGGGGAGGTGGACACAGATCTTCAGATGCCAGTTCTGGTGACATGTTAAAGTTCAGGCTGAGAGTGGCCTCTCGGTGTGGTTGTCTAGGGAAGGTGTGGGGTGTTCTCTGCAACATCTCCCAGATGTTCAGCCTGGGGCAGCACTCTGAGCTGGCCCCCAGGGACTTCTTCCAAACTGAACCTGTCCATGTGCTTTGGAGGCTAGTGAGGTGTAATCATGGAGAAAGTGTCACTCTCCATTTCTGGATGAGACAGTGAGCAGTATTTCAGCAAAGGCTGAGGTAGTGCTAATAAAAAGGCAATATGCCAGGATTGTGAGAGACTGGCAGGTACGGGACCTGTGTAGATTTGATTTGTTGTGTGCATACAAACAAGTCTTAAAACAACCCTTGCAGAAATTTAATTTATAAACATGAGAACAAGTGATTTTATGAAATGTGCCACTGATTGTAAATCAGCTTACTTTTTACATTGGGGGCATAATGTGAGAAAGAGAACAGAGCCTATTTCTGTGGGAAATTAAAAACAAAAAAAAAGGAGCAATGCTGTAGATATTGTATCACTTGCAATTAAGGCAAATACTCTTTGTGTATAGATACATATGATATGCATTTGTATCCTCCCTAGTGTTTTCTAGCACTTAAAATTAATCAAAATGGAATTTGATGAAGAAATTATAGCTATTCCTGTGGGAATTTCAAAGGGACAGGGAACCGACATTCTCCTAGTTTAGTATGTCTCAACTTATGTCTCATGGACTTAGAAACAGAAATAGCTTGTGAGAGGACAATGAGTCTTTGGCCTCTGCATGAAGAAGATCTGAAGACAAATAACCTCAGCCCGGAGTTTGCCACACTTACGTAACATAATCCCAAATGCTTCTCACCTTTGCGGGTTAGCTCCAGGGAAACCTGAATGAAAAGCTAGCACACTGCGTTGAGAACAAAGTATTCCCTTGTATGTTTCACCTTAAATACATTTTGGACAATTGATTAGCACCAGTCAGACGATACCAGGAAAGTCATAATGCAGAGGAATATCTCTGACATTGATTTTCCTTTTGTCCTGTTTCCCTAGAAGCACTGCTTGCCTAAAAAAGGCCAGGAAAAGTTAATGCTTATGGTCTCGCCTCAGGGGTCATGTTTCTCCGCAGACATCAGTGGAAATGGCAGTGATTTAGGTCTCCTTCATACCAGGCATCCCTGTTGCATAGACACTGCACAGGATATGTGTCCTGAAGGGCTTCCCACCGTCTTGGCTCATAGCTCTCTTGGCTTTGGGATCAGTGTTCTCCATATCCCACCGGGAGCAAACATCTACAGCAGCTGATTCACCTCCCTAAGATTGCTCCCTGTCATAAGTATTCTGGAACTTTGTCAAATGTAATTTGAAATGAGGCACTTGTTGGCTTCACTGAGTCTGGTTTCTTTCCTGTGGTACTTCACCACTATCTTCTTCAGTCTCCTGTGGGTTTCTTGTATTACTCTTTGCCTTGTTGCACTGTAACGTGTTGTTCATGAATCTACACACATGCAGCAGGTGCTCTGGGGCAGTATGCCATAGCTGCTTCTCCAGCTTCCAGCCATGTCCTCCTCTGGCTTAATTTTTGCAGTGGGAAGGATTCCCATTTTCACTGATGTGACTGTTGCCACTGCTGCCCCAGTTATTCCTGCACCTCCTGGCTGTGCCTGTTTAAAAGTGCAGTTCCCTGATGCATGCCAGGTCAAGTGAAAGCTACAAGTGCTCCAGAATTATGTTATTTTGGATTTAGAGTATTTATTTAAATTTCTCTGAGGACACACGCTCTGCATGTATAGCCTGGACATCGGATAGCGAGTGCATAGTGTCAACAAGTAAAACTGAGATCCTGATCATGGTCACAGAGTAGCAGGCATTTCTGTTAGAGTAAGAACTTGGCAAAAATGTTCATTCTTACTTGTCATTGCTGCTCAGAAAGGTGCATGGGGAAAAAATTACAACCAATGTCATTGTAGTTTTCATGGGCTTTCTTCTAGGCCATATTGTCATTACTCAACCAGGCAGAGTAAACTGGAATGAATTTTTTTGTACACTAACTTTTCTCAAAGATAAAATGTGACACTTGCCCTGCATTTTGAATTTCGAAGCAGCAATCAACAGAAGAACTTCCACTCTCAATTTCAGGGCAGCCCTAATGTTCTTCCAAGGACATCCTCTCCAGAGATAGGCCACGTACCACAGGGATGTCTAGGTGTTCCTCTCTCAGGACAGGCAATTTGTCCTCCTTCAGGTGGGGCTTCAGAGCTCTCATCTCTTGCTGGGAACTGGGATTATTTCTGTGAGTTGAACCAATGTCAGCACTTGCAGCACTGTGGGCAGGGGTGACTGGCTGTTTTCTTATAGCCAGCTTTAAAAACCGAGGGGGGGGCGGAAGTAAAGTATTTTGATAGTGGGCTAATAGGAATGGACCTCAGATGGCATTTCAGACACGTGACACCTGAGCTATAACAGATTCTGACCCAAAATTAGAGATACTGAATTAAGGTAAAAGCATTGCAGAACAAAACAAAGCAAAGCTCAACCCCCCCGAAAAAAGAGACCCAAAAGAATGAACACTTTTGTCATAATTTTCAAAATACAAGGTCTGGCTTGCTCTACCCCTACACAGTTCTCTTCATGCAGTATGTTTAGGCAATCTTCTTGAGTCATAATAAATGTGTGTGTGTTATTTTTGCCCAGTTTTCTCCCACTTCTATGCCTGTGTCTATGGAAGCCTTACACAGACCTGTGTCAGAGTACTACACGTTTATCTCAAATTGCCTTTCCAGGGCTTTTGTCTTCAGGACAGACGTGAAGCAGAGTTGCAGATGTGGTAACACTCAGGTAGCACCTACACACTGGTCCAATTATACCATGCTTTCAGAGCATCAGATCTGTCAGGTGGCCTTCTGGCAGGACAGTTCCTGCAGCAGTGACAGCAAGAGGCAGAACAGCCACAGCCAGCTGGTACATTTGATGCTGAAGGTTTCAATGTGACAGAATTTGGTAAATGAAAACTCAGCCAAGAGTGATCCATAGAGAGATTATTTGACACAGGAGAAAGACAGCAGAAAGTCCCCTACATCAGCATGGTTTTTAACTGGATACTATGGTTCTCTTCCATTTTCTTGGGGGAGACCAGGTAGGAAGAAAGATGTACAGGGCAAAGTAACACATTACAGTTGTTTGCTGAACGAAACATATGTTTGGCCAAGGTACTGCCAAATTGAGCAGGTTTTTGATGTCACCTTTAGGTAGATAACTAGCCTGAACAGACTTGAAAACATCTCAGGCAGAATCCCAGCTTCAGACAAGCCATAGGAACATGCCAACTTCCGGTATGTCACATGCTGCTTTTCTGGGGTAAGCAAAATTGAGG
Organism: Climacteris rufus; assembly: GCA_013398175.1. Lineage (NCBI taxonomy): Eukaryota > Metazoa > Chordata > Aves > Passeriformes > Climacteridae > Climacteris > Climacteris rufus. Next base: position 570,356 of record VZRZ01003575.1, on the reverse strand, counting down.
ATTGACAATAATTACTTTTCTTGGATATTACTTGCTCTTATTTGAAACATATCCACTGGGGTCAAGTATTGACTGCATAGTCAGTCGTTAACTTTAAATGAAGTAGAAAGTGTGCCCTTCTAGTTAGATACAGACTAATTAAATATAGGTAATATATGGGTAATAAAACAGTTTTAAAAGCAGAAGAAACTTGTACAATAGTTGTTGCTTTCTCAGTGGATTTTTATTTTTTTTTACATGTCTAAACCAATAAAAGGTAAAATATCAGTCATCTGGTAGGCTCTGGGAGGGGAAAATCATGTGAGTAATGGTCAAACTCTAGTGAGCCAGCTTAAGAGACAGCCTTTGAATTGTTGGCAACAGAGGTGTATAGCCCTAGACTGGAACCAAACCTTTTCTGCCAATGTTAGTGAATAGTGCTAAAAGCTCATGCAAAATAGGACAAGTTAGACCTTTGACATTTTCCTCACAACTCTTGCTTTTCAAATCACTGCCTTTGCATGCAGAAGTTTGTTGGATTAATCCATTATCCATGTCCTAGAAATTTGATAGAGGTCTCATATGTTCCTTCTAAGAGGATAAAGCCAGCTGCAGTACCCAAATTGTAAAGTTGTGGTTACTGGCTTGAAATGTCATGAAGTGTATTATTTGGTATTCCTGTGACTTGAATCTTTTGGATGGGAATTTAAAAATGCTAATCCTCTCTGATTTTAGTGAACATTAAAGACAGCACACAATTATTGTTAAAAAAAAAGGTTCAAAGGGTTGTTAGCAGGTCCTCTAATAAAGATTTCATCTTTCTAGTGAGACCAAAAGTGTTCTAGAAGACATTGCATAGAATTAGCTGTAGATCTTGGCACCTGTGTTTTTGAAAAGTATTTTAGTATTTACTTCAGCTAACCTGTCCATGTGTCTACCAGACTGTGCTCTGCCTGGAAGTGTTCTGTGGTTTTTTTCTGTTATTTCTAAAAGATTGGTCAGCAATATCTGTGGCTTTGTTTTAATCACATTTGATGGATTGCACTTTACTATGACATTTTCACCTACTACTATATTAGGTTAGTGGTTCATTAAGAACTCAGGAGAAGGTGATGTCACTGACAGCTTGTCTTCCAGCATCTGGATTTCCTAGTTATCCCAACAAATGTCGTGTGAATAAGCTGGTTCAAAATAGGATGACCTCTGAAATATGTATGATAAAGCTAACATTCTGTGTTAAATATTGTCATTAGTATTATTGCTGCATAGTTCTGTGTGACTTCATTGACAAGCTACACAAAGCTTTGTAGAGGTACGCTTTCTTGTGATACAGATGCTACTGATGAACATTCATTACTGATTTCTGTTCACACAAAAAGTGTACAAAACAGAGTCAGATTAAAAAATGGAGACCTTGCCCTGATTTATATTGCCTTCCTTTATGACAGATTTAATTGGAAATCTAACAGGAAATTAGACTGGAAGATTACTAACAGCATGGCTGGCATGCCATGAAAGATCAGGTGCCTGTGTCTTTCATACTGCACCCCAAAGCAGCTTTATCAGTTATCTGGGATTTCTTGTGGATTTAAGGATATCATATATGAATCATCAGCAGCTTCACTAGCAAAAATATTTGAAAGTATATGGGTAGAAAAGCTACACAAGTTTTCATACGGTGTTTGAAAGCCGAGGATGAAGAGTCTTTACATTGTCATCTGAAAGTGAAAAAGGAAAAGACTCCAGAAACGAAACCATCTATACACAGCCCTGTTGACTGTTTGTTTCCTAAGGATCTTTCCAGAGAAGCATTTAGGAGGATTGCTTTTTCAGGGCTAGCCTCTAGAGTATTTCAATATCTCAACTGTGCATTCCACAGGAGTAAAAATTAATGGCAACATACTGCTTACAAAAATCTCTTCTGGATTTTGACAGTTTACCTTGGCTGGTACACAGGGTTTTTCTCCAAGGAAGATTACTTAGAAGTTATCTACTTGGCTGTCATTTGTTCATTCAAAAGAGATCAGTAAAACCAGAGAGGGAGAGAAAGAGTGCTCAGGTCTTTCTGTGTGTCCTGCTTGTATGGAAAAACTTCGTTACCCTGGGGCCAAAGTCATATGGAGCTGTTTTCACTGGCATGAGGTCTGTGCTAGGCAAAGATTTCTCTCTCTGGAGAGGGATTGTGGTGCCATGGTTCTTGACAAAAGTTATTTCTTTAAGCCATGTTTATCCCATGACCTTGTCAGAAGTGGGTTATCATCCTCCTCAGACTCTGGTATTCTGTAGTTGTACAAAGCAGGAAGGAAACACTTGTGCTTGTGAAACTCTCCTGGAAATAATTCAGCTGTTTACATGTGATGAGAAGTTTTTGATCTAGACTGCCTGATATTGGTTAGCTGTTTCTCTTTAAATTGAAGCTTCCATAAAATATTTCACTCTTCACAGAAGAAAAGACAGGGTAAGAGCCAAGATCAGGAACCTTTTATTTGGCATAATTTAAGTGTATTTGTCTATCACTGGCAACAGCAACTGGGAGATTCAGCATCTTTAAGAAGTTTAAATTAGAATATTGTAACTCTGTATACACCTTGATACAGATTATGACACCATCACAAGCATCATCTCGAAAGACAGCTAAACTTGACTATTCATTTCAGAGGCCACAGTCTTCCACAAATTGTTGCAATACAGGGTTGTGCACACACTAGTGCTTTTGGCATCAGCAGATTTCATATAATTTGAACTGATATCAATGCAATAGATGGAATTATCTATATCCTAGAAAATGATAAATATCCCAGGAAAAGTTACATACAGCAGCTGCAGGTATTCCATTTCTAATAAGTTGTGTTTTCAGGAAAGAACAAACTGGAGCAAGACAGATGAAAATATTTGGAGCCTCAGGCATTCAGGTCAGAGCACATTATGAGAGAGATTTGGCAAATACCAAGAATGGAGAAGTCGGTAGCTTTTTGCTATGTTGACAGTGCAACTTTAGTTTCAAAAATTAAGCATGTCTTATAGTTTCAAAAATTAAGCATGTCTTATAGAAAGAGTGGAAGAGAACAGCAGGAAAAATGCTCATTTCTGGTTCGGGAACACAGGTTCTTTTCAAGTCAATGGGAGCTGCTTGCTTGTATGGTCTTTGGAAGGGAAAATAAAGTCAAATGACTACAACAAAAAGATTATGCTTACATTTGAAATGGAAGGACTTCATCGCAGTTACCTAATGATACTCTACCTAGTTTGTCCATTCAGATAAAGTGGTGTTAGAAGTGCTGTATAAGTGGGTGTGGTGAGGTTTGGATGGTGGCTTGGTGAGATGTTCCTCTTTGGCCTCATTGCCATGATCCTGGCAGCACAAATCAGCTGTAGCCCATAGGAACTAAATGCTTGTGAAAACAAGTCGTATTTCATCCTTCATGCTTTTTGAATCTAATATTGTTTTAACAGTTTACTGAGTGTACCAGATGATTGATGCTGTCACACTGCAGATAAAATTTATCATACTGTCATTTTTATTCAGTACTTCAGAAGCATTTTGGTTCAAGCTGGAATGTGAAGGAATGTTACACATTTTTATATAACTCACCTTAGTTATAAAAATAATCCTTCCAGTTCTCAATGATTAATTGGCAGACATTTCCTAAACACAGACTTAGAATTAATTAGTAAGTTAGTTGTACCTGAATATGTCTTGAGAGGTGTGCTACATCTAATTTGAAATTTCCTGCATGGAGATAAAAATGAATATGGTATCAAGTGCAAATATACAAATTTGTATATACACAAAAATATGTATTTCAGATACATAAAAGGAGATCCATTATGTTTAATCACGTGCATATCTGGCCTCATTTCATAATGAAAGTCATAGACTAATACTGGCTATTCACAAGAATTACATGGGATGTTGTGAAAAGCTTGTTACACAAAAAGAACTTTTTAGGTCCTGAACTTTGAGAATGTGTCGGAGTTTTTATCTGTAAAGATGACCTGCAAGGACTGTGCTCTGTTCAGATGGTGTTGTGTTGTATTATCCATGATTATTAGTAGATCATAAAATTATTCTAAAAAGGAAAGAGACTGACTACCGATATAGCAGAAGTTCCATTATATACTATAGAAATAGATACTTACCTTAGCTTCAAGTCTACTTGACTTAATTTTAATCTGTATTAAATTATTTTGCCTGTGTCCCAGGTCACAAGTTACTGCTGCTGAATCCAGAGAAATAAGTACAGCTGAATGCAGAGAAATAAGTCCAGCTTGGGGTAAAAACAATGGCAGCTAAACTTGTTTATTTCTTCAGAAACTGGATGCAGGAGATTGTGTTTGGTACCCTTCCACATGTGCTACATTACCTGCTCTTTCTATGTTTCTACAGGCCTTGAATAGGGGCATTGCTGCTGTCAAGGAAGATGCTGTGGAAATGTTGGCCAGCTATGGGCTGGCATACTCCCTGATGAAGTTCTTCACGGGTCCCATGAGTGACTTCAAGAACGTGGGTCTGGTGTTTGTGAACAGCAAGCGAGACAGGACCAAAGCCGTTTTGTGCATGGTTGTGGCTGGCGCTGTAGCTGCTGTATTTCATACCTTAATAGGTAAGGTCACTTCACATCTAGTTAATATGTCTTCTAATTTGCCTTCCTCACCCATTCTTCAAGCTTCTTAATCTGTAGGCTTAATATTTCATTTGTAAGTACAACAGGAGATGCAAAAGAGGTTAGATCTCTTGGGCTGATATCATGCCCATCCACACAATTTTTATTACTTTTTAAACAGGTTGTTAAGGAGCAGATTCCACAAACAGGGCTCCTGCCTGGAAGCAAAACATACTGCTGATCTCTTTCAGTCAGGTGTGTGAGCAAAACTTTGGTGAGGTTGACAGGTTGCCTGAAGCTGATAGCTCGGTGTTGCTGTTAGGTAGTGATGATCAGCTAGCAATATCTGCTGGGATGGTTTGGCAGGGCTTCAAGATGTGCTTGGTGGGGCTGTTCGTCAGTTCTTGCTGACATTGTCAGTGAACTCCCTCTGTACTTATTCCTTCACTATTTATCTCAAAGTACAAAACTTGCAGCAAGTAGGTGCTGGCATCCTCATTAAAATATCAGGTAGTACTCTCTACTACTCCTAGTCTTCATCCACTTCTGTTGAATAATTAATCTGTAAGTGAGGAAGTAGTTACGAAGAGCACTTTATACCAAACTGAGACCAGCTTCCTGAGTGTACTCTGAAACAAAGAAAATACACAAGCAGATACAAACTGAACATTAAAACTGAGGCAGCCAAAGGATTTGCCAGTTTCTGAGAGCCTGGAGAAATGGAATATCAACTTGAGCATCAGCCACAGCAGGAAAAAGCCATTTAACTTGGAAGACTTTTAACTTCATCCTCTCCAAGAACTGCACCAGATTCTCTGCACCTTCTGGCTCATTCTACAGACCTGAAACCTCCGGACCTCGCCAACGAGGAACAGGAGATGCTGGAGGAAGAAGCAGATAGTCCACTGCATTCAGCAGGTAAAATCCTAAAAAGCTGGGAGTTGTAAGGGATGGGAGGAGGTAGTGTGACAGCCTATGGAGACGTGTTGGTTGACAGACAGTAGGGTTGGTCATTCCATCACAGAAAAATGGGACATGTGAGTGTAAAGGTAATATCCTGAATTTCTGTAAAATCACAAAGTGGCCTGAAAGTGAGGCAGCATTCATTGTCAGGCTGTTAGTATCTCAAGAGCAACATGTGCTGCAGTTCCTCGAATAGGAATGGAATGGAATGGAATGGAATGGAATGGAATGGAATGGAATGGAATGGAATGGAAGGGAATGGAATGGAATGGAATAAGAATTAGAATTAGAATTAGAATAGAATAGAATAGAATAGAATAGAATAGAATAGAATAGAATAGAATAGAGACTATTTCAGTTCCTGCCTGAGTAGGTACAAGATCCTGCTGGTAAATGCAAATGCCCCTTGCTCTTATTTTCTAACAGGCTGCCAGCTTTATGTGCCTTCCAAGCACTACAGTTTGTTTTGTCCGTCATATCTCTTATTCCACCTCTGATACAGGAGCCCTGTGCTATTTACCTTTGCTCCATGTTACAGTCCTAAAAAATGCTTACAGTAACAGCTCATTAGTCTTGGCAACTCTGTGCCAGGGATAAACTGTTGCTAATTTTATAAGCTGAATCCATACATTCAAGTTAATTTAATTTACTGATATCGATTGGTCACTTTCTGAATATGTTTGCATTTGAGGCTGCTTTATTGAGTCAGTATTATAAACTTGGGGCCATTTGTACATTTGGCTCTCATATTTCTTCGCTTGAAATGTTTCTTCAGTCCCCAGAGCTCCTCTTCTAGTTGCTGACTTGCTTTCCTGCCAGTGCTGGTGAAAGTTTTTGGCTTTGCCAGCTGGATAAAAAGTTATTTTCTAGTCATCCAATATTTTATTTTAAGGTAGGATAAATTTTAAGAAAGTTTAAAGTGTAACTATCAAATTTCCAGGTGAAAGTCATAACTGGATTTTCCATGTGGGACTTCTTATTGGAAGGAAGTGTTTGGAGCAACGGTTGGAAAACCTGTCAGATAAGTTTCTTGCCTTTGCTTGGAAGTAGAGCCCTGCTGAGTTCAGAATCTCTGAAATGCCCTCTGCAGATATTGGGGAAAAAAGGGGACTTTGTTTACCATGCTTTAAAGTCCTGAATTAAAGGGCTGCACACAATCTTTCAGCTTCTTATGGTGACAGACTGCAAAATATTTTTTTGTATTTTAACTTGTCTATGTCTGAAAATCTGCAAAGGCCACAGCAGAGACTGGCAGAGCGCCCGAGGGAATGGTGTTAGTCAGATTCTAGCACCAATTGCCTGAGTGATGTTGCCAAATTTTATGTTCCAAGTTTCCTTTGAACCTGTTTCAAATCCTGATTATTCTTCTCTGACCCACAGATGCACAGCCTGCATAGCAGGAGGAAGAGAAGGAGTCCAGTGACAGGCAGCCTCCTAGGACCTTCAAGTAACTCCCCAGCAGCTGCAAGCCTGTCCCAGACTATCTACAGGAGACACAAATACAGGTTACTGCTGCTCAGTGGATGAAAAAGGGAAACAAATACCACTCAGGGGACTGATTTTTTTCCACATGCCATGAATATAGGGCTAAGGAAGATGACATGACTATCTGCCATGGACTGTCAAAGCCCAGGAAGAAACAGAAAGCAAAAAGCCCAATGAAACAAGGAGTACCAAAAGTCAAAAGGAAGAAAACAAGTGGTGGTAGAAACACAGTGACCACAACGAATCACCACATTTCCAACAGTGATAGAGACTATTTGCAGTCCTCACACTCAGGTTCTCACAAACAGCAGCCTCTACTCACTTAAAATATCAAACCAGACTGTTTCACCCACCTGACTCATGCTTCATTGCTTCAGCACCAGCTCCCCACTGCTGCTTCCCCACGGGGGCTCACACAATCATCTGTGCAAGTGACTGGCTGAGCTAAACCACTTCAACTCACAGTTGCGAGCTCTGGGTCCCTAAGTCATCACCCGACCACATTCCTATGAACATCTGCAAAGTCCTCACCAGCAGCTCCTGTCACTCCCCTGTACAGGTAGCAGTAAGAACTGAGAACCACCTGACCAAAGGGATTCGAAACCATATTCTCATCTCACTTAGAATGCTGCTGTAAACCTTGGTCAATATAGTATTCCTGGATTTGCTGTTCCAGGTGTCATCTGGAAATAGGAGATGGTATTCTGCCTTCCCTTGGGCTATTTTGAGGGCAGCTACTGCCACTAGTTAGGATTTCCTGCTGGGAAGTTCACTGTGAAACCAGGGTCTAAAGTGTCTCATTATTTCAGAGATTAGCTTTTTGGTGACTGTGAGAGAAGGGATTCAAGATGCTAAGCCTGTCTGTGCATATTTTTGACATCTTACTAAATTGCCAGCTTGACAGAGGAGAAAAGTAATTTATGTAACATTATGCTAACATAATGCATTTTTTAGTACTGCTGGTAAGCCCTCCATACTACGTGAGTCCTTTTAGCATCCGTTTCATGAAGGACATGCACATTTTCCTTGGCAATAGAACAGTATTGTTCAACTTTTCACTAGTTTACTGAGAAATAGTATACTGAGAAAGTTTGTTTACTTTTGAATAACTATCTGAGCTTCTGTAAATGATAGGGCAGAAATTACTTTGAGGAAACATCCTCTTTGCTTTTTACTTCACCTAATTAAAAACTCCTAGGATGGATCATTGTCATTACCAGGAGAAAAAGGTTGTAACTTTAGTAACCTGTAAATTTTAGTAATCTATGGCAGATTGGAGGCACAAGATGTGTGAGTGATTTGTTTCGTGCCCATTTATTGCTGTCAGGCTGGTAGTCATGGGCCATTCCAGCATAGATTGCACAGGAGAACAATTGAGCAGTTCCTAGTACTCCCACTGATAGTTTTGAACTTCCCACATCTGTGATCACTGCATGTACATTAAAAATCTCTGTCAGAAGTGAGACACAGGTGTAGTCCCAGCAATTCTAGTTGTAACACTGCTGGAATTTTCTAGAGACTAGGAGTTACAGAGTGGGTTACCGACTTTTTCCAGTCAGTCTTGACAAGACCACTGTACTGGAGCACACTAAACATTTTGCCCTGGAAAAAAAGATAGCACAGGAACACAAATCAGAATATAATCCAGGCTTTCTGCTTTTATTTCCCACCTTTCTTAATGAAAATAAAATGTTATTCATTAAAAATTTGTCCTACTTCAGCATCTTCACACAGTCACTGCTAAAGCAGTAACATGCTGCCCTGGATGCCCCAACCCTTCTCCCACAACAGGGGCAGTTTCTTCTCAGCAAAGTACTTAGGACAAAGGAAGAAAGCCTTTGACCAAAGCACTTTTGAATAGCAGTGATTTGGTTTCAGATAAAACAGGCTAATTTTGAGACTTAATGAGATGTTGGCTTATCTGAAAATATTTCAGATGCCAACAGTCATTCATAGATTTGGGAAAAGCAACTAATGCAATTTTGGAACTAGAGCGAGCACGGAAAAATATGATTGCTGCATTGTCTGCATTGAGATGCTCCTAAGCTGTTTCAGGTTTTTTTAATTCATGTATTGCTATTATCAAAGAAAAAGATCACAAAGCCTTAAAAACTCTGGTCATCTGAGCTTTCACAAGGGGAACAGAGGCTTTCTCTTCTAAGTTCAGGCTAACCAAAGACATAAATCTATATACCCTGTGCCATCTCCAAGTGAGGATTTGCTATTCAGTTTTATTTTTTCACATTGGTATTTTTCTATCTGCCCAAATCACCTGAACAAATTAGCTCAGTTGGTCAGAGCATGGTGCTAGTAACACCGAGGTTGTGGGTTTGATCCCTGTACAGGCCATTCACTAGAGTTGGACTTGATGGCCCTTGTGTGTCCTTTTCAACTCAGAATATTCTGTGATTGAGAAACTCTCATGAGGATCAGTTTTGGCCCTGTGAACCATCTTTCTGACGATCAGCAGAACAGATTTTTTTTTACTTCCCAAGTTTCCAAGTTCATTTTTAAAACTGGCAGCAAAGTATGCAAATGGAACCTGTCTAGGAAGAACACAATTTAACTCAAAATCATGTTTTGGATTTTTTTTCTTCTGGTAAAGCCAGTATTGACATTTGTAGCTCCATGACTGGAAGTAAATGATATCACTTCCTCTGAAAGTTAATTTTTTTTTCTTTATGTTTTAAATATGACATGCTTAGTAGTAGTCAGCTCCAAAAATAACTACACTACAGCTATTTGTCTGAGACTGCTGGCATCATTGAGAGTGTGTTGCTTTAAGAATGTGTGAAGTTTATGCGGTAATAATTGGCTTGTTAGAGAAATTGGTGTAGGGGAAGAGGAGGTTCAATTAGGTGTACAGTTTTCAGTGTCATTTCTTGAGCTTCTGGGTCTTACAGCTCAACTGGAAAAAACAAAAGCAAGAATTCCTGTAGCAAAATTGATCCACAGACATAGCGAAATAAATGAGGTATTAGAGGAGAGCAAACAGGCAACTTGTCTTGGACTGGGGACTTCTCTGTTTTTGTTGAAATGATGCAAGAAGTGGGAAGCACCATCTGCTTTAGATTCATGTAATAATTTTTGGCTCTGTTGTCTGTATTATTAATTTTGTACCATTCTTCATAATAAGTTTGTAAGGTTGGCCAAGGTTAAGTTCTAATTGCATCAGCAATTGCTTGATTCATGGCTCAGTGACACATGCCTGTGTATTTATCAGTGAATCTCAGCTTGCTGAGTCCTACTTTCTGAGGATGGAAACATTCATGGACATCAGGAAAAGTGGTTGTTTGCTTTCACTGACATGTGAAATAGTTAACCATTTTAAAAATAATATTTTATGTGTAACCATTATGAATTTAGAACCAAAGCTACGTTTAAAGTGCAGTTAAACTTTTTTTTCTTGGAGGAGAGAAAAAAAAATTCTTGAAGCTTTCAGAGCTCAGTGCTGATATCCCTAGAAGTCTGTAAAATGTGGTGCTATGGGCTGTAATGATATGAGTCCCTTCAGAGTGGCCTGCCCATAAACTATAACCCTGTGGTGAATGTTTCCTAGAGGTGAGATTAGTTCAGCCTCTGACCCAAAAAAAACCCCAAAACTTTCAATGGCTTTCAGAGACTAAAAGGTTACTTATTACTCACTTTCTAAACACTTTAAAAGTCTCATTTATAACAGGCAAAGGGCATGGAGAGCATGGAAGGGTGGTATCTGCAGTGTGATGTGCATATAGGACTGCACTGCTGGAGGAGACCTGTCCATAGAAGCAGGTTCCTCAGCACCTGGACTACGATTCTGTCAGTCCCTATGTGGAGGATAAGGTGGTGTGTTTCCTGCAGCAGTTTCTAAGTTTTTGTGCAGAAGTGTAAAGCACACTCAATGGAACCTAAGAGAAAGCTCAATGCATCCAACCTTCACATGTGGCTTGCCTTACAGGCCTTCCAGACTTGTCTCTTTCATTGAAATAAGTTGATTCAGAAACATCCATATACTGCCTTGCCATAAAAGCAGCTTTCCACAAGGACGTAGACACAAAAATCCATGCATAGCAGAGAGTTTTCAAAATGTTGAGCAAAGATTGATGCATGGGTGGGTATCCATGAAAAAATATAAAGAGGCTGTACTTGATGTTTGACGGAACTGCAACAAGGACCTGAGCACTTAAGGAACTAAACTGGCCTCTCTGAACTGAAGAAAGTTTGGAGTCCTGGTTTAAAATTCTTCCTCAACCCTCTTAAAGGGAAACAAGGCTAGGAGTGCCTCAGGAAGATGGCTATGCAACTGGGAATTTACTGAGCAGATTTGGAGACTGTGAGTCTAACAGTCACAGTTCAGATGAAACACATATAAGTAGGGATCAGCATAGGGAAAGGAGGAATTTTTAACATTTTTAGCATCTTTTGGGTAGTCTTGTTATCTGGAATGAGGTTTATGCTTGTTCCCAATGCTGTCATACCACCTTCTTTTATTTTACTATCTTGTTTACACTGTCTTGTTTGCACTCAAACAGTCTTTTCAGTTCTGCTAATCATTGACTGCTGTATCTCTAAGCCATCACAAAACAATGATAACTTAAACTCCTCTTTAATTGCTTCCAAATACTGTTTATGAGTTATGAGAGACAGTTTTAGGCTAAGAAGATTGAATTTGATGATTAGTGTTAGCATTTGTCAAGCCAGTTATGAGACCTGCATGCATGACAAGGATCACTTGCCTGAAATATCCTCTATGAAGATCTGTGTAAAGATAATAGAGTTGTTATAAATGGAAAATCAGATAGATGTTCACATTTGAAATAGTTATTTTAGAAAAGACACAAGTAGGAGAGAACTGAATAAGGTTCCCCAGGCACTAATTCTGCCATTAGTTGCCTTGGAAGGTTGGCTTTACAGCCTAATCATTCTTTTAACAGTTATTAAAAGTGTATAGAGGAAATCAAGTAATGATGTGCAGGCCTAGAACATAGCTTGTAAAAGGTTAAGAACTATTTGGATTATTTAACTCCGCATATTACATATGTCTACATAGTTCAGACTCCAGTCACAGCCTTTGTTATTCCTGCTTATGGGGAGGATTCTGGGATTTTTTAAACTGATGGATAACATGGGTACTAACAGAACTGAAAGCAGTTCTTTAGAGAGCTGTGTCGTGATTCCTTGTGTCTGTGCTGTCTTCAACCCAACACTTTTGGAAGAAAGACCTGGCAAGAGGGTGTTGCCCAACACTTAAAGTTCTTGCTTGGGTTGAAATAGGACAGTGAAATAACATACTGGTGATCAGAAGTGGGAACCCTTTGATTTCCAGAGGTGGCCTTTTCTGATTTATGGCTCCTGAGGTGCTGTCTCTAGATAAGGAAGGAAACTAAGGCAGGTCAAGGCTGTCCAAGGACTGCACAGCAAAGCACACAGTGCCCTGACAGGTCCCAGCAGAGGAGGTCATTAGGCAGAGTGAGAGAGAGGCATAATGAGTGTGATCTGTTGCATGTCTTCACAAATCATAGTATCCTTTTACAGCTTTGGGCAGGTTTACAGGTAATGTCGTGAGAATGCAGTGATAATAGATGGTTTCAGGATTTATAAGGCACTATATCCCATGACATACACAATGCCTGGTGAAAACAGCTTTTCTAACAAAGAGCCTTGATTTAATGAAGGAGCAGTAGATTTTCTGGAGTACCAGTGTGTTCATTTAGCAAACAGATGTGGCACTTACTATACCCATATCCCAATCCAGCCATTTGTTATCACTCCTCTGCCAAAGGTTACTTTAAAAAGAACCATGAGAGCATTTCCTAGTCATAAACAGCAGCTGGTGAGGCTGCAATATCGGAAGCCCTTGCAGCTGTTTGCTAAATGGATGTGTGTCTGAGCTCCAAGGCATCACAGTCTTTCAGGTACTTCTGAATATCTCACCCAAGAGTCACATGTAATCTTTATTTTTCATTCTTATTCTTGTTTCTCTACAGCATATAGTGATTTGGGGTATTACATTATTAATAAGCTGCACCATGTGGATGAATCAGTGGGAAGTAAAACTCGCAGGGCCTTCCTTTATCTTGCTGCCTTCCCTTTCATGGATGCCATGGTGAGTGCCCAATTCAGAACTGAAATTTAATATTAATGATATAGTTTTTTTGTGACCTTAATCCATGAAGTTTGTTACCTGATGGGAAACTGAAGGTATGCAGAAGTAAGGTTTGTCCTTTGCAAGCAGTAACTCCGAGTATAGCTGGATTCATCATCTCCTACTACGTGGAAAAAGCATCTAGGTGGACTTTAAACATCCAGAGATCATAACAGATGTCAAAACGCTCAGCTTCCTTGTTAGAGTTACAGTATGTGCAGGTTGGAAACCACTGGTCATCTTGTGATGAGCTGCACTGCTTGTCTATGTGACTTCATTCTCATTTGTAGTGAAAGATTTGGATTTGCATGCATTTCCAGATCACTTGCAGAGCTCACAAGGCATAAACTCCATATTTTCTCAAAGCAAATTTGTGGAAAAGGTATTTCTTAGTATCAGTTTTTGCAAGCACAGCTTAGTCTAGTATATCTCAAATGCTCAGGCAAGAGAGCCACCTGGGGTGAGCTGCTGTGTCCCAGATCACCAGGCTCACTGCTTGTGGCCTGCGTAACATAAAAATGTGTCAGCTCTCTTTAATGCCTCTGTTTCTGTGTAAACTGCTATAGGATAACCTTCTCGTGGCAATGCACCCACCACTTTCTCTGCCAGTCTGCTTGAAACAGTAGCTGACAATGTAAAGAAGTTGGATCAGTAAGTCTTACAGACAGGACTCAGTATAACTCAATGGGCCAATGAATATTATACTTCAGAGATGCACCCACCTGGTGAATGATTATTTATTAGGTTATTTATTATGATAATTCATCCTGTGCAGCATCTGATTTATGAAGGGCTGGTTTCTTACTAGATCTGCTCAGAAATTTCTGTACAGTCTGTAAAATTATTCCCTGTCACCTGGCCATGAGGAACTTAATGCAACAGTGCTTTCTCTGCATTAATGGCTTAGTGTTTGCCTATGTCCACCCCAGTACTGCTGGTGGAAAAGAGCCTTGCAGGTTGTTTGTGTGCAATGTAACAACCAGAAAACTGCGTTCTCGGACCTGAAATCATTCACAATATCATAATCACTTCCCAATGTTTTCTCTGGTTTTTTTCAGGCATGGACCCATGCTGGGATTCTGCTGAAACACAAGTACAGTTTCCTAGTGGGATGTGCCTCCATCTCAGATGTCATAGCTCAGGTAAAGGCTTCTCCTAGAAGTCACTGTTCCCAGTGTTACAGACCAGATGCTTTCCTGAACAGGAGCTCTCTTGTACAAAGAGTCTCTCTCTCTTCCATGAGGAAGACACCAGAGGAAGTAGTCTTGTGTGCTGTCCACTGGCTGTTTCTCCATCATGTGAAGGCCGCTGACAGTTGTGGTTTAGGACAGTCTCCCTTGACTGGATCGAGTCAGTTCCAGGATTGTTTGGGCTAGGGTCAAGTCCTCCAGCATTTCCACAGTCCTGTTTCATAATGGCTGAGAAACAAGTTTTGTATGTACACGTGTACATTTGGGAAAAAAGAAAGGTCAGGCAAAGAGACCACTGGCTGCTGCCAGTCCTGAGGCTGAGGGAGTGCTTTGAAAGAGACCTTTCTCTACCTGTACATTCTCCCCCACACTCTGCACAGTTGCAATGTGAGTTGGAGGTGAAGGCTTAGTTCTCCAGTTCATCCATCAGTTTTGCACATGCTGTCTAATCCAATGAAATGCAGCAGGAGTCACCTTCTTAGAACTTGTTACTGTTCCAAAAGGTGAAGGCTCAGAAGTGCACCCGACGGGGTCTGTGGTGATAACCCCTGGGTCATGCAGAGAAGACCAAAAGTTTTCTGAACTTTCATTTGAGAGGGAGGTGTTAATTATCCTGTTACTTTGTATTAGGCACATTAAAAAAACAGCATTCATACATGCCGATGATGGTCAGTGTCACGGCATTTAAGGACCGGTATACAGCCCTCTTTTGTAAACATATACAAAAATATAATGAAATGGAGAGTCCCAGCACCTGTAAAACAGTTGCTGTACTGCCCCATTATCAGCTGAATGGTGTAACGACTTGAGAAGAAAGAGGATAAAACAGTACAACATCAAAGGAAATGTGAAGTGAACAGCAGTTAGTTTGATTTTCCACAGGATTTTCCTCCCACTAAACATAAGGAAACCATAAACCAGGTTGAACCAGTCAGTCAGTTGCTACACTGTTTGGCAGGCCTGCTCCACTACAGTACTGCACTAAATCCCCAGAGATAATACCAATTACTGTAAATGACCTTAACCCTTAGGGTCTGCTCTTTCTCTGATGTGACCTACAAAGTTTCCTGACCCTGGGTGCATGCCGGGTCACGCGCAGCTAAATACAGAAACAAATTCTTATTTTGGCCATGCCCTTTGCACAGCGGTTGGTGAGCGGAGTGCCAGGGTTGTGGAGAATAAGACACCTGTCATCTTCTCTCAACACAATACTACTCAGGGAAAGAGCAGATCCAGAACACAAAAGGTTGTGGCTTACATACCCCAGAACTCTACACCTACATCTGCTCCCTACACAGGGAATAGAGGCACAGGCAGTAGCCAGTTCTCCTTGGGTAGCTTCATATACACACTCTTTGTGACTGACTTTGCTTCTGTTCACTGAAAAGCACTGTTTCTGTAAGTTTCAAAAGAGCGGTTTTGCAAACCTTCAGAAGCACTGTGGCCTGCCTCTGGAATGTTTGCAGAGCGTGTTTTTTCTTAACTACTTCTACAGCTCTAGCAATGAAGGAGAGAACCTGCGCCTGAATAATTCGTATTGTATTTCTTGTAACTCAGTTGAATGCCAGCTTGTCCTGTCAGGGTTGTCTTGGTTCTGCTCTTCACAGCACCAAATACAGCTGGCTTTCCAGTTGGGCCCCCGTCCAGAGTCATTTGGAATTTAACAGGCATGTCATCGGCTCTGTACTTAACAAAGAGAATAATATCACATTTTGTGGATTGAGCATGTAGTCTTAAGAAGATTAATTATGATCTGTTCATTAGCCCAAAAGTTTTCATTTAGTTTACATTAATGTGGTACTCAGCTGAAGAGCAAATAATGAAATAGTGAAATTTCACTTGAAAAAGTTTAAAATTAGGTTGACATAAGACTTCCTCCTCCTAAGTGTTGTAGTGAATACTTTATAACATCTGGCTTTTAAATTGCCACTACCCTCCCCCCCACCCAAAAAAAAAATTCGTAGGGCTTAGAAGCTGACCCTAGAAGCATGTCCAGCCTGTATCAGAATAGCACATTCTCCTGGGAGGGGTGACACTCAGCCACGTGCTTGCTGCCAGACCTTGCCAGACTTTCGTACCAACCTTCTCCTATTTATGGCTCCTAGTCTGACACCTGCCCAACCTTCCAGTCCTGTGTCGTAGAGTATGAAGTTAACTCTTGCACTTCTCATGTGTATGACCAAATGCTGGGGAGTCCTGCCAAAAGTTTCTAAGCTTGAAGTCAGATAGATGCTGTAATCATGCATGGTTTTGGTTCAGATGGAGTAGCTAGAAATCAGACAGCAGATGTGTTGGCCCTAAAGATACACACAGACAAATTATTAATCATTTATTTGTTTACTCTGTAGGTTGTTTTTGTAGCCATTTTGCTTCACAGTCATTTGGAGTGCAGGGAGCCTCTCTTGATCCCAATCTTGTCCTTATACATGGGAGCACTTGTCCGATGTACCACGTTATGCCTCGGATATTACAGGAACATACATGATGCTATTCCTGACAGAAGTGGGCCTGAAATGGGGGTATGTCTTAATATTTGTACTTTTTCAAACTTAATAATTTTAAAGTTAATTTTTTTGTGTTACAATACTGAATTAAACCACTATGCATGAAGGGCGTTCTCTCTGTCCTGGAGAAAAAAGTAGTTTTCACTTAAAGAGACATGGTAGCAACTATTCCAGCAACAGCGCACATGAGACATTGCCTTCCATGGTATGGATGTGCTGTCTACTGAGCACTTCTGTACCCAGCTGTAAGACAGCACAGCATGAACTAAGTGAACACCTTAGTTCACATGGAAAAAGATACCAAAATTCCTCTTTTTCCTCAAATGTCATAGTAGTTTTCATGTAGCTTTGTCTGGCAGTCAGAACAAATTATGCAGATAGATACCTTATGCATTATTTATTGAGATCTATGACACATCTTCTTTTGAATGAGTATTACTAACATGAGTGGAAATATTTTAGGCTCTTCATATTGAAAACTATTGAAATGAATGTACCAAACTGACAATGGGTAGAAAAAGCAAAAAACCTTTCTCTGTGTTTTTGGTCCTGTGCTGCATGGTTTTTTCCCAACACACTTCTTTTTTTTACTCTGTGTTGCAGGGAGAAGCTACCATAAGGAAGATGCTGAGTTTCTGGTGGCCTTTGGCGTTAATTTTGGCAACTCAGCGGATAAGTAGGCCCATTGTCAACCTTTTTGTCTCCCGGGACCTAGGTGGCAGTTCTGCAGCCACAGAGGTAAGAAAGTCAGTGCTCTCCATTACTGCACATGATCATTTACGGGGCATTACCTCTGTGACTCTCTTCTCAGCTAAGCTGACAAGAAAAAATTGTCGTAAGCACGTTTCTGTTCAGTGCTCTCTTTATGCTTGAAAAGAAGACTGTTTGGACTCTTACCATGAGTCCTTCTGCCGGATCTAGTGGAACCTAACCCACAACAAGACCAGTAGAATTTTTTCACTGAACAGTGCCTGCATCCCAGATTTTCATACTCTACATATAGGTACATATGTTCTGGAGCATTCAGATCCCAGAGATTTTAGGACAGTCGTCAGTAGTCCCATGTTCTACTCTTCCATGTCGTGTTTATTTTATGGCTGTGCAAATTGATGTGAAACCACTGTCAGTGCTACACAGAACAGTGTAGAGACATAAAAAGGCACGTGCAAAAAAATCTGTCTGGTTTTGTTTGGACTGCCAGCACAGTTATGGTGATTGGGCTACCTCTTTGGTGTTGGCTTTGACGAGGGTCTTTTTCACCTGTCAAATACAAGTGCTAGGCATTTAGGAAGGCTTTCATGCATATATTTTGAGATGACACCAATTGAGGAAAAGTACTGGGAAAAAAATCACTGCCAAAATCCTCAGTATTTTAACCCATGCAGAATCTAGCATACAAAATGTGGTAGTGAAATACTTTTTCCTTTAACACATACTGTGTCTTTGCAGTCTTTTGGACTTCAAGATGAAAATAAGCAAAACATCTTTTATATTCCTTACTTGATTTAACCTAATTAGGTTTTATGCAGATGGAAATTCTGCTGAAAATACAGTAATGGGAGGGTGTGGAAATAAAAAGGGGTCTGTCTTAAAATTCCAGTTTGTTTTATTTGAACCAATTACTTTTTCAAGGTACATTAAACATTATTAAAGCTGTTATTAGCAGGGAAAAATCTATCCCACTCTCTTCCTCTCTATGTTCCCCCCTCTTTTTAAACAGCACGGGGAACAAATTATCTTGCTACATGGTCCTGTGTTTGTATAGATCTTTTAACCAAGCAAAGACAGCAATTACATTTATAGTGGGAAAATGGGCTCAGATGATCAAGAAAATATACATTGAAAGTTTGGCAGTGAAACAGAGACTGCAGTAGTTAAAAAAGGTCTTCCTTACCACTACCATTGCCAGATGTACAATGAATCAGAATTTAGGTGGATTGTTACAGATCTGAACCTGCAGACAAAGGGCAGTCAAGCACTTTGATTTCTAGAATTAAGAGAGCCAGGCAGTTCTCAGTACAGATGCATACTTCAGTTCTGAGGACTAGAAAACCTGGAGTGGCAGTAGATTTACAAGCTGCCACAGGAAGAGCTCCAAAACACCCTTCCTGCATGAAAGACATGTATTTGTACATGTATTTGGACTTCTTCTTCAGCAGTCAGAACCATCACCAAAATCTTTCACACATTAATATGTGAGGGAGCTTATCTCTTTGGTATACCTCTTGGACTGTACTTGTGAGAGTGTAAAAGGGCCTAATTTTAAAATTTCAGGCAGTGAAGTGTTTCTCATGATAAAAATGTTCATCTGGAATTCTTTTTGTTTGGTGTTCATTGATGACCACCAAAGTGGGGAGAGATGGAATTGTTTGTCTCATAAATGCCTCCTGCCCCCAAGTAGTCAGATTGATGTCCAAACTCAGTCAGCTACTGAGACCCACTGATTTATAGTCTGTCTGTCTTACTTAAAGCTGGTTTACTTATGAATCACTGAGTAAAATATATATAAACTGAAATTATGCAATATGATCTAAAACTGCTTTGAGCTGTCTGGCATTCTGCTGCTCAGATATCTGCAGGTCAAATAATTCAGGAGCAGTATGGGAGAGAGGTGTTCAGCTGGCTGAGGGTTGCACCACAATTCAAGTTAACTATTATCTCAGAGTATCAGAGTGATGGTAAAACGACAAAGCTGAGTTAGATAACTTCATGTCGTGAAAGATTTCATAAGCTTAAAATGCCAGGCCAAATGATGACCATTCTGATGGTCTTCCTGAAACAAAAAGCTTTCACTCACTTGTCTGGTTTCGCACTGTGTCAAGGTCAATGTGGTGATATTGGTGGGAAGGAGCACCCTATGTTAGTGTAACTGTTGTGTTTGAAGATTTGAAGTTCACGTTTCTCTGTCTCTGTTCATAGGCAGTGGCGATTTTGACAGCTACGTATCCTGTGGGACACATGCCATATGGCTGGCTGACAGAGATCAGAGCAGTATACCCTGCTTTTGACAAGGTGAGTGTCCCTGTTAGGGCTGTCATAAATACCTCTTGTGTGGTTTTGCATGTGTGGTCCTCCTAGTTCTCTCTGTTTGTTGTTCCACTGATAGGTTTTCTTAAAATCCTAGTTAAAATGAATTGGCTTTCAGTGGCTTCAAGCTGTTGTCTGATTTATGATTCTAACCTTAGCTCTGTGTTACGAGATATTAGGCTGCCTTTTGAATAGATAGGTGCTGTATTTTTAAGGATTAAAAAAAGTCCTCACTATGAGGTAGCTACTTAGGTAATTGATTTTTCACAAAGTGTCATCAGTGAATGAGCAAGCTCATGTCTCTGCTCCAGATTTTGTGGTATCTCTCAAGTGGGTTTGGATTCATTTGCTTTTGTTAATATTTAGCAAAGGGGGTTTCATAGACTGACAGTAATATAGATAACATACATTGTTAGCAATACTGACTTAGCTGACCACGGCTATGAAGACTTTTGTTGGTAAATCATGTAATTATGTAAGAATGCAAGGACTGCTCCTGAAACTGAGCACAGAGTAAATATGTAATAAAAATTAATTTGTTTAGTCTCTTTTTTGCTCTGATTTAGAACTGGTACTCAGTAGTCCATATGTTGTGCAAAGAACAGTCCTGTCCTGTGACTTTGGAATTCAAGTGCCAGATCCTCTCCTTCCCTTTATTTACCAATTAGTAACTGAACTTTCTGGTTCCAAGCACTCATGAAAAATATGTTTGTTTCCTCTGGAATGTATTTAACTGGAACAAGCCCTGTTTAATATCATCCATCATATTTCCAAGGAGAATTTAAAACCAAAACAAAGCAAAATCAGTCATAACCTCCTAACCTGCCTGTATGCAGCTAAATTGACCTGTCAGATAAAATACCACATGCAGGCCTTCTTGGAGGCCATGCTGCTGAAAAGGAACTGCAGATGCAAACCCAGTGAACTGCAAGATAAAAACAGTTTGGGACATGACATACAGGGGCTTCTAACCTCATTTGATATGTGCCACAATCAAATGCACTATTAGCAAGCAATAGTAACAGCAATTAAGTCTCCTAAATTCAGATCTCCTTTAGCTGGTGAAAGATGTGCTGACAACTGTAGTGGTGACAGGATTAGACCATGATTTATCAATTTATTTCAGTTAAAAGGCTTCTGATAGGGCTCTTGTGGAACAATGTGAGGAAGCAAATGCTAGGGTAAGGCACAGATCGGTACAGTTTATCTAACTGCTGAAAAAGTACCTAATGGAAATTTTAGTTTCATGTTTGCAGGAAAATTAGGAATTAAATGTACAAAGTGAGGTAGCAGCAGCATAAAGGGTATCTCATCCTGGCAAGCATATATGTAAATGCCTTCACTATACTTTCCAGACAATAAATGCCAAACCTGAAACCCACAGTGGGTTTTCTTAGATTGCTGTGAGAATTGCTTTTCCCTCAGTCACACATCACCTGTGTGTCACCGTGCCTTTCAAAAGCTTTATTTTCTTAAGTGAAGTCTTTCTCAGAAGACTCCAGATAGAAACACTTTTTATTTGTGGACCCTGTAAGGCCCCCATTGTGATTCTCAGATGCCAAAGCAGTGTGTATGCATGCAAACTCCATTTCTTTTGTCAGTTACTCAGGAAGCTGGCAATGCTGATGGCCACCAGAAGCACACTGACTGATGGGATTTGAGGTACCTTTCTTCAGTGGCTCTACTGGAGAAGTCAGATTCTTGTCTTCACAGGGAAATCATTACCTCTCTTCACATTTGTAGGAGAGATGCAGGGTCCTACTTCAGTCTTTTATGAGACTCTGTCCAAAGCAACCTCATGGCCTAGCAGCTACATTCAGATTAAGGGTTTTACTGATATTTTGAAAGAAAACAGGCATATCCTAATTCTGTGATCTGTATGCTGTTTTATATGGTGGTAATGCCATTACTCTTACTGGACTCTGCCCCCTGATTCAGAGCAACACCAACTGTGAGAAGATTTGTGCATGCTATTTATCTGATGACTAGATGAGAATGGATATTCTTTTTGCTCCAGAATCTGCAGTGTTTTGTTCCAAGAACTAAATAGTGTGCAAGACTTAGGAACAAAGAATATGTGGTCAAGAGTTAAAGCAGAGGGCAGAATATGGCAAGAGCAGGGATAGCAACAGTGAGGTAGAAACGAATGAGAAAGCTTTTTCTTAGCAGCCCTTTTGGATGGCTTGATTTGGGTGTGCTTTGCTTCCTCTTTGTTATTTTAGCATTGTTAGAAAGTTGAGCCATGCAGCAGAAAGTTCAATTAAATACTGGTGAGCGATGTAAGCAAGGCCTATCCTCACATCTGTAAAAACTAACAGTAGCGAAGTATTTCTTCAGAAACAGTGTTCATAGGAATAGATGCATGAAGAAATGTTTACAGAGAGTTTTCATAGCCTCTTCCCAAGAAGGTCAGATGGAGTGGCTTTGTGCTTTAGAGTCTGGGTTGCCTATGTGCATCTTCATGCACTCGAACTTCCAAGCAGGTATTTAGGCAGGAGCATGGGGCTGTCTAGGTGTAGTTGTTGCCCTGATCAGAATGAAACTGCAATATTCCATCAAGGATGTGTAAATGTAGTACCTTGTCTCATGGTACAGGTTTTATCAGCAGGTGCAGAGTTGTGTATCTCAAACAGCCCCACGGTAAATGCAATAGATGACCTAACAGCCTCTTGCTTAAAGGCTCCTAATGGTGCCCTGCTTTGATATCCCATCCTCTTCTTTCACAGGCCATTTAGTTTGTTTTTATGTGTTCCCTAACGGCAATTTTAAATCTTCAGCATCATTTGCTGTATTAGAGATTTGGAAGAAGGCTTTTGTTGTTTTAGATAAAACTTCGCTGCCATGTGAGTACAGAGTCCATGTTCAAGGTGGAACATCTAATAGTCCTAATTATGTTCTGTTCATTAAACTGCATTAATGGAGCCAGCTGTTCCAGAAGCTTTGTTTATATTACCTACTTGTCTAATTGGATCACTAAGGATGCTTGCATTGGTGATTTGGTACCAATTTGTGGTAAAAAGGAATAAAATCCTGTTTTTCCTGTGCTACAAACTTTAAACTTAGGTTAAAAAATTATGTGGGGTTTCCTTAGAAGAAGCTATCACCCTTCTTCAAAGCTGAATTTGTTGAATAGGACTTACTCCTTAACAAAAGTAGGGAGATTACTCAGCCCCTCCGTGACCACAGCAGCAGTTGTTTAAGGGGAATATGTTCTGTGGTGACACAAAGTACTCAGAAAGCTCTAGGTTATAAAGCAAACAAGCCAAGTCAGACGTGGAGGGGCACAGACAGTCAGGTCCAACACATGACCCTGGTGCCAGCAGCCTCCCAGTACTCTGGAGCCAGGCTAATGCTCCCTATCTCTTTCTCTTGCCCTAGAATAACCCCAGCAATAAATTGGTGAACACCAACAGCACCGTCACAGCAACGCATATCAAGAAGTTCACTTTTGTTTGCATGGCGCTGTCCTTAACGGTAAGAAACCTTTGCTCAACTCTCTGGTTTTCATCTCAACCAGAGAATTGTCTCCTCTACCTAATGCTAAAAGCACTAGCAGTTCAAGAAAGGTGAGTTGTCTTGCCTTGTGAAGCTCTGTTTCTTTTATCTGGAGAAGGAAATGTGATCACAGTATTGAAGTACTAAGAAAATCAGCTGTCATCAACTCAGGCTAGATGTCTAAAAGTCTGGAGTTACTTCATTTTATTTTTGCTACTTTTCATTTCAAATCAGCCTCCTGTGCAAGAAGGTATCAGAGACCTGCTTTTCTTTTCATCTCTTTTTTTTCTTTTTTTAAATGAACGAAACTTCTGGTAACCAGTGTGTCAGGAAAACAAAAGAATGCATTTGTGTCACATGCAGAGGGACAGCAGCCTGTCCCTGGGCATCCTTCATTTACTGTCAATGGTGGGAAAGACAGCATGGGTTGACGCTGCAGTAGCTGTTCCCTGCTGCCTCTCCTGGCACTGGTTTTCCATGTGGGGGTATTTTTGTGTGTGTTTGTTCTGTGTGCTCTCAAAATTAACTAAAAAGGGCAGTTTCAGAGACTGTGCTGTTACTGACTGAAGGGTCTAAAGCCTTGTCCGTGCAGGGAAGCATTGCATGAGGATGACATTCAGGGAAAAAATTTGCTGAGCCTGCTGTGTTTCAAAACAACCAACTAGCACACATACATACAGTGCATTTTCCCCAAGAATACTCTTTCTTCTTAGCAACAGGCAGTTGTGGAAGAAAATTCCTTCGGCTGGTGGGGATCATAGCAAATAATGGAGCAGATGATCAGGGTAAATCCAGTGTCTGTTTCTATATAGGATGAATTTATATTAGTGCTTGGGGCTATGACATTGTCTCTCCACAGTACCTGCACTAGCAGGACGAAAGAAAAGGAGAACCTAGAAAATAGGTTTTTCACAGAAAAAGTCCTTCATCATGCTAGAAAAGTAATTGGGAAACATGGCAATTGTTTCAGGAAACAATGCTCAGAGTCCTACAATTGAATCTATTCATTGCCCAGACAGGTTTGCTCTTTATCCCCAGTACTGCATATTTTCCATGGGGTAACTGGCTGCTTTGTAGCTCTCTTCTCCCTATGTTCACAAATTTACTTGTAGTATATAGCCTGGCTCCCTGGTCGCTCTCAGCCGAGGCACCGACCCCCAAAAGGGCTCGCTTTGGGTGCGGCTGCTTCAGGGCTCAGCGTGGGTGTGTCACGCAGAGGCGAGGCGGCCCGAGGTGACAGCAGACAGGGCGCAGAAGGAATCAGGCAAGGAGGCAAAGGTTGGCGAGATGGGGTCTCCCCCGTGGTCTCCTTTATTGTGGGGTCGGGTGCGGGACTGCGGGACGGAGAGGGTCGGAGAGAGACTCCAAGGAGCTGACAGGGCGCATCAGGTTAAAAGGGAAGGGAAATCGGGAGGAGCTGGAGGGGATAACCAATGGGGAGGGTCCAGGGGTCCAGGGTCCACTTAAAACAGCGGAGGGGAGGGTACAATGAACAATAACTAATAAAATATCGAACATAACCGAGACTTCTAGAAGTGTGGGTAGGTTCAAGGCTCGGAGCACGCCTCCCTTCTAGAAGAAGGGGCTGATCTCAAGCTCCAGTCCTGCCTATAGAGTCCTCCCCAAGGGAGGAGCCCCCCACATCCGAGGTGGAGCTGGAGTAGGAGGCGGCAGCAACATCCCTGGGAGGACCTCCCACATTTACTGTTGAGTAACGGATGCTGACAGAATTTTTCTCTCCGTTTCATTTTAGCATAAAACCTTTATGACTGAGTTGCACATGGCTAATGCATGGAAAGAAACTAATTTATGTCAAAGGAAATGTTACACAAACCTGAAGTATTAGTAACCATCCCCACTCCCTCGCCATAACCTCTGAATGTTGGATACAGTACCCTCTGTTATTTCAGTTGGAAATGAAGCAGCTGAAACCATCCGTACAGAAAAATTACATTTCTTCTGCTCTTTGTTTCCTATACTTTTTCCCTAAACAGCTACAGCTGGCCACAATCAAAGATAGAATTGCATGAGCCAATGTGGCATCTCCTCTGTCTTTTAATTTCCTTAAGCTTGACCTCTTTACATGTGTCTTGGAGACCAACAGCTCTTGCTCTAACTTGTATTTCCTACAGCATGAAACTGAGGCAGTCTATGCCTCCACTGAATTGACCATTGTCTGGGGACTTTCCACAGCTCTTATGTTATCTGCAATCACACACCTTGAGGTTTGCTCGTGTCCTGTGCCAGGCCAAGGTTATGTTGTCTACAGTTGTAGCCTCCCTTGAAGTCTGTCACTGTTGTTACATACCCACGAAGGGGAAAGCTTTCCTTGTTATAAATTGTTCTGAGAATACTACTTCAGTCTCAGAGCTTTCTCTGAATTGACTGTATTCTTAATTCCCCGTGGTATTTATCAGTTTACTCAAGTTCTCATAGGTTGTGAGCATTTCATATTACCATCACCATCCTCTGCAGAGTAATTTTGAATTACTGCAATACACTTTTATTTTGAGATTTTCTGGGATTTTGTATCCAAAAGTTTTCTGTAGTACTTTCAAGGACAGTTCTTTCATAAGGTCACCATGAGAGATTTGTCTGCACTTGAATTCCAGAAACACTTTTGAGGTCCATAGCTTTTCCTGTCCCATTTCTATTTTTGCCTACTAGTGACAAATTCTTAGGATTGCTTGTCAACAGACAGAGCAGAAAAACAGACACATGAGCTCCAAAGATTTGGTTTGATTCAAAGGCCTGCAAATGTTTACAGAGCCTGCAAATGTTTCAACACACAAACTCAGTAGATGTTGGTATGATTCATGTTAACCTGTGCCACAGGTTCTAAGGAACTAGACTTCAAATTTGTGTCTATGGCTGCCAGGTGATCTCCCGTGGCCACTGGTGATACCTGAGTTTTTATTCAGGGGCTCTGCTTCAACAAATGGCAGTCAGACTTCTTTTGGATCAGAGGGAAAGTGGGAAAAAGGCTCTCAGGCTGTTAAAACAAAACAAATCAAGTACTAGACATGTTGTGTGAATTCATTTTGCAGTGGATGATCTAAAAAAAAGGATTCCAGAAGATGTAAAGATAAAGGAAGTCCATTAACCACTGGAAAAAAATAATTGTGAAGCTTTAAGTGCAAGGAGCAACCATGCAGGGAAGCACCTTCCAGATGTAAAACCCTGAAGGAGGAACCTTCAGTCATTGAAGACATACTTTTTCGTAGAATTAGGAGCAAAATGTCCTGCCTCCTTCCACAGACCAGTCATGCCTGCACAAGAAGTACTGCAATACTACTACTGCGACAGAAACACTTTTTCACTGTTTTGGTGACAGTATTAGGTCAGAGTAGAAAAAAAGGCATAGTTTTGTTAAGAAACATAACTTTATGGTTTGTTTAAATCTTCATGGGATCTGAAAGATTACACTTGAGCCTTCCCAGGCTAACTGTGTAGCATGCACATTTGTTTGGTCAAGTATGATCAATAAGCACTGACTCATGGCTTTGAAGCATCAGATACTGCTCCAAATGCCAATGCTGTTGCCATTGTAGATCAGGCTGTTGGAGAAATGAGCATTTTGATTCAGTGCTAGACCTGTTTAGATGACCCTGCAGATCAGCCCTGAGGTCATTGCAAGTTGTATTTTCCCTGGGGTTGTTTGAGATAAACAACTTTGTGCACTAAGACACAAATTCATGAGAGAAAAGTCATTCATCTGTAGCACAGATCCATTTGGTTGTGGGATGTGTCAGCCTCAGTATATTGCAGTAATCCCAAAACAATTTGTCCGGGTGCTAAATTACTGCATTTCTCTATTGCAGCAAAGGTTTGCTCTGTCCTGGAAGAGCACTCACTTACACTCGAGCTGTGTGTAAAGGGGCAGCTGTGCAAGGAGTAAGCTACTCAAAGGAACCCTGCCATACCCAGCAGGAGTAATAGCAAATAGGCTCTGCTTTTCAAGGTTTTTCTTAGAGTAGTGGTAGTGTCTCTGAGATTGGACACCACAGTGCAGAATTCAGGGATTTTCCAAGGCAGCCTGTGGTAGGGCACAGATGCTGCCAAATTACCTTTCTCTCTCTCTACTTTTTTATTTTAATTCCCTCACAGTTTTGCAGCTGAGCTCTTACTAAGTCTCTGTGATGACACAAAAGTTGCAGTCAGTTAAGATCCCCTTTCCCTGGCTAATGTTATCTGCTGGCAGCCACATGATTAGTGTTTGGTCATCTGCCTCTGAACTGCAGGGCTTGGCAAGCTGATTTCACTTTAGTTATTAGTGCCTGCTCCATGAGAGTAATAGAGACCTCCTTTGTGAGGGCTCAGGCTTCCCGCCGCAGCCTCGTGCGTGTGGTGGCAGCTGGGCCCTCGTGCACGTCTGTGTGCAAACCCCGTGCGAGCCGGCAAGGTCGCGTGTCCTGAGCTGAAAGGCAGCACTGGGGAAAGTGGGACCTTGAGCTCTCTGAGGGGACTGGCAGTAGCAGCCTCTGTTTATGTCTCAGAGTCATGCTGGAAGGCAAGTGATGTCTTAATGCAAGGTGTGAGCACCCTGGTTTAAGTAGCCACTGGTGTAAAAGCATGACCAGCTCAGTGTGGCTGATGCCAGATGACTGCATGAGGAACATTCAGGATGCTGATCAGAGAAAGCACTGTCTCAGTGAGCACTGTGAAAGTTCTCCATCTCATCATCAGTAAAGTGACCCCAAATAGTCTGTACTTAATTGCTTGTTTATACCAAGGAAGGAGCAATCAGTTCTTACAGCAGCAATTAGAGAACTGTGCAATTTGGTTCAGCTCTGTCTTCCCTCAGCCTCAGCTGGGACAGACCACAGTGCTTTCGGGGTACAGTTCCAAACAGCAGCTCCTGTTGCTGCATGGATCCTGTTGGCTGAAGTGTCAGCAAGACACGTGGCCAGTTATCTTCATATTCTCTAGTGTTCTGTGTATTTCAACAAGTTTTCCCTTCCCAATAAGATAGGCTCAGGGTGCCAGGGTGACACGCTGTGTGCACTGCACCATGTTCATCCATCTGTCACCAGGTTAACATGCAGCAGAAGAGCTCCACGGTACTTTTTAAGTGTTAAAGTGTTCTATTAGAAACAGCTCAGAGCTCTTTCCAGCTATTTAAAAGGAAGTTCAATGCTGCTTTGCTTTGTTTTTAAATGAACACGTGGTTAGGAACAAATGAGGAAGGTAGCATTTTTCTTGAATAAACAGACTGATTAAGGGGAGAAGCTATTTGTGTGGAATGCTGTCTTTAATTAGTGAACACTGCTTAAGAAACAAAATCCAGATATTCAGATTTACCTTGTGATTTTTCATTCCCTTCTGTTCCAAAAGACTAAAAGATATCACATTTACACTCATAGGTGTGTGTGTGATTTATGCAAGGCTTAAAAATTTCATATTTACTTGTTACAAACAAACTAGTAAAAACTTTAAATATCTTATAAAAAATAAAAAGTAACACTACCATGAAGTTTCAACTAAAGTGAAGGTTCAGGCACTTAAGCTGAACACATTGATGTGTGTTGTATTGTGGTAAACAAATTGAAATTCCAGGTCACCAACATTAGACATAAAACCTCAGTGAAAGTTTAAATGTAATGTATTTAGGAGCAGACAGCTGGTCAGTTTACTGGCTTATATGCTTAACCCTGTGTGTGTCAGTACATGTCAAAATGTCACCTACTTTACAGTCAGGTTTTGTTTATTGACTCCTGCATTATGTTGCTCATAATTGAGGAGTCTAATGATAACTTTAAAATATTTCTAATACTAGCAAAATTATGTTCTATTTTATTTGTTAGGTAGTCTCTTGCATTCTATAAATAAAATGCTACATTTTTTGTAAATAGAGTGCAATATTTAGATTCATAGTTTGTTCTTTTGACAGAGGATGAAAAATACTCATTTCTAAGGACTCCTGCTGATGAGCATCTGTAGATTAAGGAGTTCCTATTGGCAAGTGTTTTTTCGTTCATTAGCTGGTACTTGTCAGTCCCTTAGGAAGAGCAGCAGACATTTTGTCAGCTCTCCAGTGATTATACCTTGTAGCACAGCAGCACAAACTACCACCACTTGGCAGTTATATTCATCTTGTATATTAATGTATAATGTATGTAGCTGATAAGCATGTAATCATATTCAGAGTGTCATTCTAAGTGAGGGGTTTTGTATTATATTCTAACCATCAGAAGGTTTAAGCTGCAGCATTTCACATGTTCGCTTGTGTATCTTTTATTTTCCCCCAAATGTGAGCAAAAAAAGAAAAGAGAGAGATGCTAGGAAGCATAGACTTGTAAGATTCAATAGAAAGATCCCATCTCAGTCTGAAAACAGCAGGGTGAGCTCCAGAGTCACAGGGTTTCTCTTGCTGGATCCCTGTAATGGGATCAGTTTCAGCCTGAAGAGGGGAGGAGGAAAGTCTTTTTTCCATTTGATGACAGTTTACTGCAAGCCATCCCATCATTTTCCTAATTCTCAGTCATCATCTGCGTGGTTATGTTCTATAATTAATCATCAAGCATCTAGGAGATAAGAAGAAAACCCTCATCAAGAACAAGGAAGCCAGTGTAACAGGGAGAATTCCCTATATGAAAAAATGAGAAGTACAGGAGACAAGACTGTAGTTGCTGCTTCCTACTTAATTCTGTAAAAGTGAGAGTCAGCCACGGTGGAAGAGAAGCAGCTGTGTTTCATTCAGAGTGAGAAGCCTTGTCAGTTTAAAAGGCAACTCCAGATTCCCAAGCTTTTGCTCTCTGCTTTGGATTTGGTTATGCCAAACTAGGAACTGCCAAGTGCGTATCAGCTTCTGACTCTTCTGTCCAGGTGATCAGCAAGGTTCCACCAGCCAGTGAAATGTAGCACTGGCAGATAAAATTGGAGCCTGCACGAGTAAAGACAGAACATTCACACCAACTCAGTATATTATTGCAATAGCACTGTCTCATTGACTTATTCCCTGATGCTGTGCAAACATTTCACTCAATAGTTGTTTGATTTCCAGTTGAACTCAGCAAATCATATTTCCCAGCTGATTTTTCCTATGAGGGACACCAAAGACTGTACAGTTTTCATAGGCCCATTTGCTCTCAAATATTCAATCTGTAGTCTAATAAATACACCATTTCATATCCCTTTCTGCACTTACAGGTAAGTTCATTTTCCACATGATAAACTATCCTATGTAAAGCTCTTACATACATAAGAGTGATGTATTTGATGTTTTCAACTATTCTGTCTGCTAAATGATGAGACATAAAGCAGCTGTTGAGAGAAGTTAAAGGAAGAAGTTAAAGAATTCTTTGCATCTCTGTAGCCAGATTGCCTGCTGGCCTACTAGATACCCTTAGCTTGCACTCAGGGTAATCTGAATGAGGCTTGCATATTGAAAAGTGCCAAGGAACGTGTTCCCATTTCACTGAAACCTTTTGAAGGCAGGAGTGTTCATGGCATGAAATAACTGCATGGCAGATCCCTGCAGTGTGCAGCTCTCACTGGGTGTCAGGAGTCCTTGGCATTTAGCCACCACAAATGCACTTCCTCAGTTGCAACAGCCACAGAAGTATCATGTGCTCTGCTTTGTTTCCAGCTCTGGAGATTAAATATGTGGAGGGTCTAATTCCAAGGCCAAGAGACAGAAAATTGCATTTAGGGTCTGACCCAAGATAAATTTCTAGATGCAGCTTAATTTTTTAGTCAGCTACTCTGTAGCCAGAGGGTGCGCAATGGAGTATTTTAAAACAGGGTTTGCCACAAGCAGTACATGTGAACATACTTTCACAAAAATGTGGTTAGTGTTTCTTTCCTGTCCTAAAGAAAATAAAGTCAGTTACCACCACTGTTATGCAATCAGTGTTAGACTGTCAGATAGCAAGAAACTGTAGAATTTATCCCCTCACCTTCATGCTTTGGAGCAAACAGAGGACAAGGGTTGTGTGTGTGCTCATTTGATTTAGTTTTGTAAAGGTCAGCCTGGAATGGAGCAAAGTGATTTGCAATTTCAACCAATGCAAGAAACTGTTGGGGCTTTTACTCCATTATTCCTCTTCCGCTCTCACTTACAAGCCCTTTAGCCAAGTACCTGCTGCCTCATTCCCATGTTTTCAAGTGGTCCAGATGCCTGAAAAGGGAACAAGGAGAAATAAAAAAAATAACTTGTTTCTGTTTCCTTGTGACTTATGCCACAGTTTTCCTCAGTGTATTCAGAAGGTTGCTGCCAGAAAAAAAATCACCCAGTTAGAAACAAACCAGTGGAGGAATTAACCCCACAGAAAAGTATTGCGAGAGATTACAAGTCAGAACTACAATTTAATAGGAGAAAATAAAATAAAAGCAGTAATACAGAAAACACCAGACTAAACTGACAAGCTCACAGTACAACCTGACACCCTGGTGGTAGCAGTCCAGTCAAGTAGTGGCTGCAGTCCTTTGGAGCGATGGATGTGGTCTTGGTTGAAGTGGAAGAAATCCCGTCTGTCTCTGGGGGTCCAGTGGTTGTGGAGTTCCTTTCCACTCGGAGCTCTAGTGGAAATGAGTGTCTTGTTTTGTTTTCTCCACTCCTTTTATGCGGGTAGGATGTTCAGTTCCTTCTTTTTGGGGGCAGGGCATATCACAATGGGATGATGTCATTCCAGGTGGCTTTGATAGCCTATTACTGAAGATGATCCCCCCTCAGAGTAGTTACTGCTTCTCAGAAGATGTTATCAGGGCTGAGTCATTGATGTGAAGATAAAGAGGCATCACCTGCCTCTTATCTAATGCCCAGTTTGCAGTCTTGGAGGGTGTGGGGTGCAGTGGTCAGCTGTTGTGAATGACCCATCGTTAACAACCCATCAAAAGGTGATGGAGATGGAGATAAAATACATTCCTTTGGTTGCACCCAAGACAACAAAGCCTCATTTTTTCACAAATTTTTGACTCGTGATCTAGGGAGTAGTATCATGGGCTGAAAAGGACAAGTCATACTTTAAGTTCCTTGGCATTTCAGATACTTAACATCTTTCCTGCAAAAGGGGAATGCAATATGACGTCTAGTTAGAAACCTCATTGATTTGTTCTGTCTTGAGGATTTGGCTACTGTAGCATTTCTGCCTTACTAGAACAGCTGTGCCACACCATGAAAAACATGATTCATTATGATTTCTTTCATATGAACTAGGAAATCTGTGAACTTATCAGCGTTAGTGTGTTCAAACTATAACATTGCATAGATTGAGTTACTCTGTAGAAATCACACGTTTTAATTCCGAATCAGAAAGGTAACATGACTTCTAATGGCAATAATGTTTTTCAGTTTTTGGAATGCTTGTGTTGTAGCAAACATGGCCTGGGACATGAGCTAGAGTTTTGCACCATTGTAGTTCCAGAAGGTCAGTTACCAACCACTGCACTAGAATTTGTAAATGGAAGATTACTTAAGAGCCAGCTTTCTTAAAATGGCTTGTGTTACTGCATTAACTAGGGTGAGCCTTTGCTGTTTTCTAAAGTTGACCAAGGTTATATGACTGGGGGGGGAGGGGAGAGAGGAGCGGTTCAGGAAGTTAAGTCTAACTGCAGAGCTTTAGAGCTTGAATAGTAATTGATTTTTTTCAATGCATCACACAATATCAAGTTGCAGATTTTTACTGCCTATCCTCATTCTCCTTCCATGTAATTTACAACAATCATCCTTTATAATATATTGTCCAGTTCATCCAGGTTAAAGCAGTAGTTGATCCTCCCCTGTCCAAGGTCATGCTTACATCTCTTCTCAACTGGAAATTTTCCTGAATACCTCCTTTTCTGCTGGTGAGAATAAACAATTCCCCCTGAAGACCTTCCAACTCAGAGTAGCTACTGCAGTATATCTCCATTCCTGGTATTTGTTGCCTGCTTTCCGGAATACCTTTTTATAACAAAGAAGAACTTAGTCATGGCTAGCAATTAGCTGTAAGAAACAGTACATTTCTTCAGAACTGAAGAACTGTGTGGCATTATTTAGCCTTCTATGTAGTTTTCCTTACAAGTTAAAAGATAAATAAAAGAAAATGAGATCAGTTCAGTTGGTTAGAGCATGGTGGCTGATAATGCCAAGGTTGTGGGTTTGATCACTGTATGGGCCATTCACTTAAGAGCTCGATGCAATGAGCCTTGTGGGTCCCTTCCAAGTCAGAATTTCTGTGAGTCTGTGATATGTGTATAGGAACCATATTTTGTTGCAACTGTATCTACCTGTGACTTTCAGTGTCAGAAGTTTATGCCATTGCAGAGGCCACTGGATTTGTGTTCAAGGTTCATTCATTTTTTCCTGTCTTTTATTGGCTGTCTTTATTTTGCATCTCTGCATTGCTTTGTTATCAAAGGTTAAAACCCAGCTTTACTAAAGTCATGGCACAATAGGACTGAGAGGCAGTAAAATCCACAGGAGTAAATGTCAGAACAGCAAACTGGTCCTTCTCAGAGGACACAACCCCAGCTGTTGGCTATGCCAGTATTTGAAATTTCCTGGGTAGAGAATTCAGTGCCCTTACCTCTTGTGCGTATACAAAGAAAGGACATAAAAAACAGGGGCAGATTTCCCCCACACTCTCAAATCTGACTTCACTGTGGTTTCATTACAGTCTTATTGTATTAAAGAGATTTCATAAGTCCTGTCTAGGATATCCATATTTTAAAAAAGCAGCGTAAACTTTTAAGACTAAATCCACTTTGTTTTGACTTTACTGTCATAGACTGTATGTATGCCAAAGACAGTTTTTATAGTGATACCACTCATCCAGTGCATGAATTTGTTTTCACTGTTTTGATTTTGCCCATCTCTAAACTCCAAGAGCGTTTTTCTGTCTTCAGGCTGCTGCCACAAAAATAACAATTGGAAAATGGCATATTGGCAGACAGTCGCTCAAGAAGCTCTTTACCTTTTCTAGGTCAGGTTTAGTTCCCATTTGAGTAAAAATTATTTCTGACATGAGTGGAAGCATTCCTGCCTGCTCAGGAAGGTGCTGGACCACCAGAGGCAGACTGTATGAAATCCTCACGAGGGCCTTGTCCCATCCATGGTACTGCATTGAGCCTTTGTCCTGGAACAAAGGTTTTCTGTTTGCTCCAGTGTGGTGGAGATTACTGTCTCCTTCATGATTGTTCAGGTTTCACACAAAGGGTCTGTTCTGCATGAGTGGCTGGAGCAAGCAGAAAAGGAAGCATCAAAAGTTGTCACTGCAGCATCTTTCTGCTCAAACTCCATCATCGCAGTAGGAAGCAGCAAAGGGTGCAGAAAACTTTGAACAGAAGAAAATTACTAAGTTGTGACACTGACAGTTGTCAAAGAGAGGGTGAGAAATCTGCCAGCTTTGGTTTATTGAAGCTTTTTAGAAGTGAAGTAAAATATCTTGGTTTCTGTAAAAATATTAAGCAGCATAATTCATTGGGGAGAGACAATGAGTACCTAAACAATTTAGTGACCCAACGCAGCCTGGAAAACACCACCTAAGTACTTTCAGCAGCAGCTGGGGGGAAAGTAGATATGGCATCACGTTAATGCCATCAGAGTGTCAGTGAACTGTGCAGTTGCTGGACCAGCCTTTATTTCTGAAGAACATAGTGCTCTGTCACTCTGAACTATAAGGAAAGCTGGGGGAGGTGGAGAGAGCCTTAGATAAGTAGAAACCAATTATTTCAGGAGGAAATACAAAGTTAGGGGATGTTCCCACAAGCAAGCTCGGGTTCCCCTGCTGCTTGACTAATTTTGTGTGGCTGATGTCAGCTTTATACCCCCTGCATAGAACACAAAGTTCACAGTGCACAATCTATACTGACTTGCATGTGCCTGAGGGATCATCATTATAAGAGAATGTCCTTGTGATTCAAGTCCTTGACATTATGATAAATCACTTTCAAATGTGACTGAGGACTGACATTTATACCGCTCACAGATCCAGGGCTTTTTGTTTCATGGAACCACAGAATTGCTCAGGTTGGAAAGGCCTCAGGAGTTCATGAGGTCCAGGCTCTGGCTTAAAGCAGTGTCAGCTCTGAAGTCAGGACAGGTTCCCTGGGGCTTTGGACAGTCTGTTCCTGGAGACTTTGCACTTCCCACACAAGAAAAGGACCCACTTTCTGGCCTCTTCTGAGTTACAGGGCTCATGAACACACATTATAATGTATCTCAGCTGAGTATCAGGCTGCAGCGACCTTGACCCTGAGATTAGCTCACTTGGTTAGAGCATGGTGCTGATAACACCAAGGCTGTGGGATTAATCTCTGTGTGGGACATTCACTTAAGAGTTGGACTCGGTGATCCTTGTGAGTCCCTTTCAACTCAGAATATTCTGTGATCTCTGACTTAATGCCTCAATTTGGAATGATAAATTCAGTTTTTTTGCTGTGTGCCAGAAGTTCCTCAAAACTGCCAAAAATGGGGTGGCTCTGCAAAGACTGCTGTCTGACATGATGTACAGCACAGACAGCATATGAGTCTGCAGGTCTGTTCTGGTGTGGACCAGGCTATGGCATGCAGAAAGCTTCCACAGCCAAGCAGTGAAGCTGTGTTGTATCATACCCAGCAATTCCTCCACAGATTCCAGAGAACTTTATGATTGCTTATAGATATGTGCTTAAAAAAAACCAAAAAACCACCAACCTAACTGAAAAAAACCCTAAGCCTTTAAAGACCAGTTTTCAAGTTTTTTATTTATTATTTTCATGGTAAACGGACATATAATTTCCTGTCAACAGAGAAAAATGCCTTTATGATAAAACCTAGATTTTTTTTATTTCTTGGTCCACAATAAAACATAAAATCCCTTCTTTGTGTAAATTGATGAGCTGATGCATTGCCCTCCTTTATAAGAACCCTGTTGAATGGTTTTCCTCTTGTTCAGCTACTTGAGAGATGCATAGAGGCTTCAGGAGGTATTAGGACTTTGTATTCTGTTGCACACCTCTATTCAGCATGGAAACACAACTCAACTGGAGTCTGAAAAGGGGTGTAGCTCTTAATTATTTCTGTGGTTTCAGTACTAGTAAGTAGTTAACAGTTAAAAGTGTTGCTTTTGTTCTTCATAAAAATACAGAAGTGCAGTTTCATTTAACAGCAAGGTGTAGAGTAGAATTTTGAGTGACAAGCCCCAGTACTGCGTAGTCATTTAGAGAACTACATTTTCAAGGTCAATGAAGGTAGGGTTTTCAAATAGCCATAAAAGCAGCACTAACAAATTAAACAATTTTGCCAACATCTTGCAAAATAGATTGTTGAAAAGAGGAGACAAATTCAGCATTTGACACAGCTGCAAGTTAGAACAAGATATTATCTTGACTTCAAAAATATATCTGTGAAATCAGCTCATCTTGTGTGATACAAGCTCTGAAAGGAGACAGAATTATGTTTATGTGAGAAAGAGGTCATGGGAGATGTATTGCAAATCAGGAGATCTGACCACGTAAGACTCAGGCTACTTTTTGATTTGTTTATTATAAAGTTCAAAAGGCTAAACCATGTGATTTATACTCTTCCATATTAATAGAAGTTATAAACTTAGCTGATACTATCCCAAAGACCTGAGGTGCAATTCAAAGCTGAGATGTGTAATAACAAGTAAAGTAGATTTCACTGGGTACCATGTAGCATAAATGGTAATGAATAAGGCATGAGTTAAATTAATTAAACTACAATCCTTAGTACATACATAGAACAATATCTTGAGGGTAAAACACCTCTCTTGGACAGCCATACTGTGCAAATATAACAAGTTCAACAAATGATATAAAACATCTGCTGGGAGGTTTTTTGTAGGAGAAAAATCTGAACTGCATTTCATCACAGAATAACCTTTAGCAGGTTTACCATTTTTCAAGATAAAATCTATTATTCCAGACTCGTTTCAGGCTAGCATATGTCTAATCTATTTTTAAAAACATCCATTTTGGATTCCATAGGTTCTTTATGAGGAACATAGAGCCATACCATGTCTCTGTCACCTGGCAGTGTTTCTTGTAACTGAAGACTACACTGAAATCTAGAAAAGCTGTGCTGTTGTTCATAGTTCACTGGAATACCCTTTTGTGCCTTATATTTATCAATGAATGTCTCAAAAGACAGGCAGTTTTCTACAAGTGCCAAAAAGCAAATCAATCTGGCACCCTGCAGATTCCTATACACACGACAATAGCCTTTGTTAGCATAATGTATTATAATGCATTATGTAGTGGGCCTCTGAGGTTTAGTAATCCCTGTCAGCAACCAGAATAAATGGAAATAGCTTCCAGGAGATGCAAGGCCTATGAAAAGACTGTTGTTTTTCAAGAACCAGAAGCATTCAGACTCACATATGCAGCCTCTGAAACAAAACCTCATGAACAATCTTTCATCACAATCATTTGTGAAAGTCAAGCGCCTTAATTGTATTTAAGAGAATAAAGAGAAGTTGAACTGAACCCTAGCAATTCTGTATTTTCCCTATTGAAACAGAGATTGGGTGCATTCTCTCAGGCTTGATGACAGCAGAAGTTTTTAATTTTGACTTTTTAATGTGCTTATATACTGAATTTGTTAGCTGAAAATGGCCAGGTTCCTACATAAAATCAAGCATACCTCCTTGAGGAGAGTGTCTAATCCACAAGTGAGAGAGTATTTACTTACTTTTAATGCACAACCGGATTGGAAAAAAAATTATTCATGTTAGATACATTGCATGCAGGACATGACACTGCATGGGATGAAGGTACAGCACAGTCACTGAACTCCTGAAGCCAGTAACTCCCATGCAGACTGGGAAAGCCATCTCTTATGCTACACTTGCCCTACTCTTTATGCCCTTCCCTTCGGCAACTCCCACTGACCTTTAGCAGGGAGATAGTACTAATCTAGCTGCAGCTTTGATCTGAGCTGGTATAGCTGTACTAGTTTTCTTATGGTGCTGTAAGTTGTTCACATATTTAGTAAAGTTTTTCGAATTTCACTAGTGTAGAACAATTATAGGCACAATACCCAAAACCAAAGCCCTTCAGATCAATTCAGATTATTAAAATACCTTCAGAAATGCTTAGATTACAGTTGTTGATACAGTGATAATATCACTATAATAAATACTACTCTCTTTATGCAGAACTGCTTATTCTCTGTAGCATTCCACTTTGCTATTTATACCCTCATTTCTTCATGTATTTTTAAAGCATTCATTCTCCAGTTAGATGATCAAAGGCTTTAACAAAACTATCCTTTAACATCATGCTCCATTCATGGTCATAACACAACAGAAAATCAAATTAACTCTGTTGCTAAAATTCCACAAGAAAAATCCTTACTCCTAGATCATTAAAATGCTTCAGCCTCAGCAGATCTGCCAGGTACAATGCTCAACAGCCAACTGCAATTGCAGCCCGAAGCTGCAGTGCTGCTGTGCACGCATGTTGCTTCCCTCTGCAGAAGCTGTCACTGTTTAGCCTTCATCTCTTGATTAGATTAAATGGAGGTATAGCTGCAACCCTAACCAAGCCATTTACTCTATTTTTAACCTTGCAGACATGACTAGAAGTGCAAGGGGGAGGAGAAAACTGTTAAACTAAGAGGAAGATAGGAAACTTATTATAGGTAGATCTATTTCCTTTGTTTTTTCCCCAGTCTGAGTTGCAGGAAGTTAGTACTGCTTATTCCATCAGATCCTATCTCTAATTGTCTGTGCCCCAGTCCTAGTTTTGCTGGGCTACTTGCATTATTTTGTCTGTTACCATCTTCTCTAGTCGTCTGTCAGGCATCATCTTTTACCAACGTAAGGGCAAACATCAGAATTACAAAAAAGCTGGCTTCATCCTATTTTCAGTATACCTCGTCCATAACAAAATCAGCAGCTGAAATACCTCCCTCCTTTGCATGTTTAGTGTTCTTCTTTGCCTGAAGTAGACCTTGGCTTTTTCCACTACATTTTGTCTTTGAAGTAGTACATAAGCTTCCGAAGTTGCAAGCACTCTAGGATTTAAATTGCAGAGGGCTTGAATGATGCAAAGCATTAATTTATTTTCCTGAGGCTTTGTTCCCTGTGGGCATTGAGAATATCATCTGCTCATAAGGTGATGGAGAGGGATCTTTTAGCAAAATGAAGCTAGCTATCAATATTGTAACCAAAAAGATGGAAGGATGCAGAGACAGAAATAGAAGGCCCTTCTGCTGCCGTGCCTCACCTCCTCAAAATGCTTATTCTTGAGCTTAGCAGTCTTTACTCTTTGAAGCCATTTATCAGCACGACTCTGCTGCTCAGGGGGTGGGGAAGACTGCAGTTTGCAACAGCTGAGGAGGAATGACTGCATACCACCTGGATATAAGTCATTATCCCTGCTTGGCAAACTGACCTTACTTCAGTGGGAGCTGGGTGCAGGTTGAGTTTGTTCTTACTAAGGCCAGAAACAAGCCTTAACTTCACAGAGCAGGATTGAGTACAGTGCCTTTGGTCACTTGTTTGCTTGCCTGTCTAACTAACCATGTCCAACACTCTTGCAAGCTGCTGTTGGAGAAGGAAAGACTGCTCTTTTTGCCTTTTGCTAGCAGTGGGCAGGCTCTGCTGTTAGCATACACGTATGAAATCTGGCAGCAGCAACTATACTGCTCACCAGGACACTAATGGCCTTGTGCAGTGCAAGCAGTGTAAAGGTCTTTGCTTTCACGAAAACAGCAAATTATAAATGAAGAGTGGACATCTTTGTATCTTGCTTTATTTATTGGATTTTGAAAAAATATTTGACAAAATATTCCCTGTATGACTGCTTTACAGGTTATTTACAATGAGAGTACAAATAACTTCAGTCTGCCTAAGGGTGTCTCCAACAATGAAAGAATTCACTCTGTTATTGTACAGTTACTTTTTAATACCTGAATTCTCAACCACACAACCTCCTCTGCTCTAGATTGTCCCCTCTGCTTCTGTTGTACCTGTACAAGTAGATTGGTATAAGAACTTCTCAGTTCTTTTGTCATCTGCCTTGCCATTCTTACATTCTTCCACTTACTGTTCTGTGTATAGATGGTGGAGATACACTGCAAGACAGCATCAAATTAGTCAAGTAAAACATGCACTTTAAGAAAATAAATAGTAGTTCCTACCCTAAGAAGTAGAGAAGAAAACTGAAGGTTGGCCTCTTTTCGGGAAGGTGAAATGTTCTGTTCACCACACCGAGGGTCAGAACACAAGACCTCCCAAAGGCCACTCAGTGACAGGCCTAGGGAAACTTCTCCAGTCTGGGTGCTTGTAGGCTAAACAGAAAGGTCAATTTCTGACACACAACCAAAGAATGAGAGTGTAAATCCCAGCTGTCTTAGAGGTGGTGGGACTTCAAAGACTAGCTGTAAAAGCCATCTGAACATGTAGGGGTGTGACAGTTGGATAAAGAAAAGAGCTAGCTGCTATGATACTAGGTGGCAGGCTAAATTATAGCAGAGTAGTTATAGAGTCTTACAGGCTCTATTGTACAGCCAGTGTGCATAATTTACAGGGTACACGGGTTTGTCAGGGTACACTCCTGACAAGAGGAGTGCCAGAGCGTTTAAGGTCCCAAGTTTTGCACCATTCAGTCAGCTCCTTCCTTCCACTTTACTACGAGAGTAACAGGAAGAAGTAATCTCTTGAATCACAAAACCTAATTCAATAACAAAGTAGTTATACTTGAAGGTGTTCTTACAGGGAAAGTCCTGTAAGGGCTGTTCTTCAGTGAGTGCCTTGAACTGAAGCCAGACCTGCCAGCTGTCAACAGCACCCCCCAGCTCAGACAGAAGCCCTGCCTCGGGATTGACCAAAAAATTAAACAGCATGTACTACCAC
Organism: Climacteris rufus; assembly: GCA_013398175.1. Classification (NCBI taxonomy): domain Eukaryota; kingdom Metazoa; phylum Chordata; class Aves; order Passeriformes; family Climacteridae; genus Climacteris; species Climacteris rufus. The sequence continues at coordinate 529,202 of VZRZ01003575.1, read as the reverse complement.
TGTACCAATTGTTATGGGTTTTTCATGGAAGTCTTCCTCTCCTGTGTGGATTAAACGGTGCACTCTTTAATGAAAATAAGAAGACTTGGTGTATTTGTGGCCTGAGGACACTGTCTGCGGGATTGTGCTAAACACCTTTGCCTTGCTATCAAACTTACTGCATACCAACAGTACTGGTATCAGCAACATATTTAAACCCCTAGTCTTAGATTCAGGTCAGATCTCTGGGTCTTGGAGGACTTCAAATCTTTAGTTACTAAAAAATTTGGTAATCTGTTCAGGAATACAGGTGTTTTAACCAGACTAAGTGCTGTAAAAATGAGGGGTTTTACCGTTTTTGTGACAACAGACCATTCAAGTGCAACCATTTGCAGAAACCATAAAAATTCTTTCTATATGCATCAGACTTAGTATGTAAGGAAAATTAAGAGTAAGAATTGCTTCTGAAGTTAACATCTCTCTCTTATGTACACATGTATTTGAATGAAAGATAAATACAAATATACAGTATGTTTATTTATTATTAGTAGAGTTATGTACTCATCAGTAAACCAATGTTTTAGTCTAGGATGGCCTATCAATTTTTGTGTTTCCCCTCTGAAATATACACATTTCTTAATTTTGCTCTTTCTAGCTCTGTTTTGTGATGTTTTGGACGCCAAATGTGTCAGAGAAGATTTTAGTTGACATAATTGGAGTAGACTTCGCTTTCGCAGAGCTGTGTGTCGTTCCTTTGCGCATCTTCTCCTTTTTTCCACTTCCAGGTAAAAAAAAAAAAAGAAAATAAAAGTTCTGTACCTCAAAACCAATGGCTGTACATGCAAGCATGGCTAAATACATGCCTATCATAAGTAACACTGTTTGTACTGAAGCTGCTGGAGACCCAGACTGTTTACATTGGTACTCATGATACAAATCTTGCAGTAAGAGCAGTCAGTCATGAGACTCCCCCTCTGCTGCCAGACTCAGTGGCTCTTTCAGAGCATAAAAAATACAGAGCAAAAGCTAATACTCCTATCAAAGAGTGAGACAAGATTGACAGCAATAAGAAAAATGTTTAGAATTTCTAGCTCTGTAATTAAATGCAACATCTTGTAGTGTTTTCTGCTTATACAACGAGACAGTTTTGTAATAAAGGTAAACTACAAATACAAGCATAGGTATCTGTAGATATCTTTTTTTATACCTAACTGTTACACCATGTGCCACACAGGGGACAGATGGAAAATTTTCCTTGGTATGATTTCTCTTTAGGGAAGGGGACAGTTTGGGGATTTTTTAATGAAGAAAACAGAATGTACCGTCTATTAAACTGGTTTTAAGAGAGCAGCTCTTAGGAAGGAGTGTTGTCCATAACTGGCTTTTTTGTTGCTTTGTTTTCCCAAAGCAGTATATTAAAGCAATTTGGGCATAAGATCTATTTCCTTTCTAGTAGGGTTTCCGAGTGTGTGAAGTTACCTGCAATAAGTTTCAAAACAGTTATTTCTGAACAGTGCTCTCTGCATAAAGAAGCTGCGTATGACTTGACTGACTTGTTTTTTACTACTCTTGCCTCTTTTTCTCCCCATCTCCTCCCCTTCCCCTGTTTATGACCAGTGACTGTCAGAGCACACTTGACTGGTTGGCTGATGACTCTGAAGAAGACGTTTGTGTTGGCACCCAGCTCAGTGCTGCGGATTATCGTCCTCATCACCAGTCTCATCGTGCTGCCTTACTTAGGGTAAGTCATTATTCCTCACAGAACCAATGGGTTTGCTTTACTCTTCATTCGTCTTCCCTGTCACTTGATAGCTGCATTTCCATAGCTCAGAAGATTTTCCCCAAATACTAACCATGATATAAAGCCTAAATAGTGTCAATATCTGGAAGAGAAACATTTACAAATTTACAAGCATGACTGCTCTAGGCAGTCACGATAGTGATGTCCCTTTTGAAAAAATATGCAAATGTCAAAGAGGCAAAAACATGTCCTGAGGGGAATTTATTTCCATGTTAGTATATGCACTGTTAAGAAAGCTAATGGAAGAATATCTTGGTTATAAGTTAAATAATCTATTCTACAGCACTCTGTACAAGACTTTAAATTCTTAGTCCATAATTTGAGTCAGTGTGCTTTTTTTACTAAACAGTGAAGCCATCAGAAAACAAACGAGTCCATTAAAATACCAGTTACTCTCTTTGCCAGTGTTTTATGTCTTTGATGAAAGTATTTCTAACAGATTGGTTCTATATGCCAGTGAATATATAATTACGAATCTCGCGTTCTCACACAACAATGACTGCTTTCTTTTTATGCCTCCAACAGAGTTCATGGAGCCACTCTTGGAGTAGGATCCCTCCTAGCTGGTTTTGTGGGAGAATCTACCATGGTTGCAATAGCGGCCTGTTACGTCTACCGGAAACAGGTAAGAATTAGGTTCTGTGGGATCTGGTGAAAGCAGTTCATGAATATAGTGGATTTTAGTTCAGATTAAGAGTACACCTTAGAAAAGTAACTCCCCAGAATCCTGACTTAATGAATTTGGTTTGCTTCCCTGTGCAGTCTCAGGAGTGTGCAACTTGGAAGTTCTTTGGGTTGATATAAAACCAAAAGGTGCCCTCCAGCTGCTAGTGGGCGTCCAGGTCATGGGACATGCTGAAGTCAGCCTCTTGCTTCTCAAAACGTGTATTTCATGGATATCATGTCCTCATCACCACCTGTGTTGCGCTGTATATCTGCTACTGCAGTACAACATAGCATCTTTATGTAGATACAGGAACTACTCATCCAAGCTTACTATATGTGTGTGTATGTATATGTATATAGAATCAGAGAATCATAGAATTATAGAATGGTTTGGTTTGGAAGGGACCCTAAAGTTCCAACTAATTCCAAGTTGCCTGCCATGGGATGTGTTGTGTAGTGTTACATAGTATATACATATATATCTACATATACTTGTATTTCTTTATAAAACCAGCCCTGCTGAAAATGGACAAAAAGCACAGTTGCTTAAGTTCTTTTGCCATCTAGAGAAGTGGCTTAAAACAAGACATACTCCTGCAGCAGTTGATAAAAAGAGCTTGCAAATAAGTAAGCAGGCAAGGTTTTTTCATAGGCATTATTTTTGCATATTTCAAACACTACAATCCTGCATGTATGGAGTAATAATGATATGTGGATTTTGAAGAACATTCCACTAAATTAAATCAAACACGGGATAAATATTGGCTGAGTGACTGAGTACATTGCAGTACCTGCATGTTGTGTCCTTCCAGTTACATTTTCAAGGCACTGTGTAGGGCACCAGGTCCAACTCCCAAGCAGAAACAGCAAGGTGTGTGCATCGTTCCATAGTACAGAAGGACTCTGTGGATGGGAACAGAAAATATAACCTATTCAGTGACTTTTTTTTTTTTTTAATTAGACTTCTTACTAAGTGCCAAGTGGAGATACCCACCACTTCTATTTTTGAAAAAGAAATACAGGAGGAGTATCTAAAAGCCTTATATTGGAACAACCTAAAATCAGTTTTGATATGTATTAACAGTGCAGGCCATTTCAAGAGATCAAAGTGTACAAGGTTGTCATGGTTTGAGCCGCCCCAAGGCTCCCAAGAAAAGCTACTTCCCTCCCCTCCCTCTGCTGAGCTGGACAGGGGAAAGGAATTTCTTCCAAGGTGAGATAAGGATACTGAGAGAAAGAAACCCTTTAATTAAGCAGGCTAAAACAGGCTCCAAACTTAAAGGTGATGAGTGAATTTATTACAGAGTTAAAGGAGTAAGCAAAACATTTTCTTAAACACTTTCTCTCCCTCCCCGCCCCCAAATCCTTCCCTCCTTCCCTCAGAAAGTAAGGAGAAACAGGGGGAGGGGGGCAGTTCCTAGTCAGTTCATTCCTCAGATGTTATTCTTCTTGGCAATTATTTGGAGAGGAGGCAGGTCCCCTTCTCACAAGCACTGCGGCATTTTGCAGGAGTCCTTTTTCCCTCTTGGCAATCAGCCCGCCCAGTCATTGCTGCCCGCACCCTCCTCGCAAGGCCAGGCTGGTCCAAACTTAGGGTGGGAGTGAAACAATGCCCTTTTTACCACAAATGACTCCCTCAGTCCCCAGGAGCAAAGGCCTCGTTATCCGCGTCAGTCCCCCTCCAGACCAAAGTCCCTCCTGTAGGAGTTCACCCCTCCTGCTCCAGTGTGGGGTGGATCTTGGCTGCTTCGTGGACCCTCAGGGTGCAGGGAAGCACTGCATTGGTACAGTCCTTACCACACGCTGCGGAGATGTCTCTCTTAGAAGCACCTCCTCCTTCTTCTTCTGACTCTGATGGTGTCCATATCTGTTGTTTCTCCTACCTGCTGTACTCCTTCTTCCCTGCCTATCTACATCTACTGGCGTGCACGTGCGTACTACTGTGACTCCTTCTTAAATATGTTGTCACAGAGCCGTTACCTTCTTCTCTAATTGGCCTGGCTGTGGCTTCCACAGCATGTCCATCTTCAGAGCCATCAGGGATAGGCCCTGGCTGGACAGCTGTGGAAGCTTCTGGCAGCTTTTTACAGGAGCCATCTTTCTGGCCCCTACCACACCCAAAAAGCCAGACCCTGTCAAACTACCACAAAGGTGCATAAGACAATAGAAGAATCATAATCTCTGTCATGATTAATTTGTTATGTTTTTCTTGAGAACCAAACCTGTCGACACTGAAATGGCTTGTCTTGACCTGTGGTTCCACAACATCCTCATTGCTTGTTTGTTACCAGAGTAGCTCACAGAGTCTTTCTGGCCAGGGACATTGTGCTTAATTTTTCTCAGTGGTGAGTGCAGGTAGTAGTAGTAATGACTGTGCCAAGCTATTTAATTCTTTATTAAATGTTACAGTGGCAGAGCCAGCCAGCAGCTCTATATACTAAGTTGTTCTCACCTACAGTTTGAGAGCTGCAGATCAAATGTTGTGTATACACCTCTGAAATTTTGAAACTGATACGCCCATCTCAGCTGAATTAATAATACCTGTGGGGGATATTTTGTCAGCTGTGCAATTGTTTTCGGTAAAACTAGTCAGCTTGCTGAGAAATGGGTAATAAGGAACAGATGCTTCAACGTGTTTTTTAGGGTACTGAGCTTTACTTCTTAGCTTTACTAATCCAGGACATCCTGGATGAATCATAGAACTCTTGAATGACCTACTGCTCCTGCTAGCCAAAAATACTCTAATATTACTTGGCCTTGGTGAGACGGGGGATCACAGTGGATCAGCAATACCAAGAAATGCCAGAATGCTTGCATCTTGTAAAATTCCTGAAGTTTGACATTTGAGAAATTAGGTTGCCACCTCTGTCTCCCTCCCTAGAGAAGCTTTTCTTCTCTCACATTTAGTTTTCTTTCCTTTTTTTTTTAAATAAAAATCTGTGATGTAAAAGATTCCAGATGCTCTATTCCCTCCAGTCATGCTGAAGCCTATTTTGGATGTTGCTTAGCATAAGAAATGCCTGATTGCATTTATGTTAGAAATGAGGAGGCTGAGCCCTGGAAAGGCAATGGAAATCTTCTAAGTTAAGCCAAGTTATTAGTGGCAAGCCACAACTATGACACAAATATTCTAGTTTTTAATAACATACTCTAAACAAACCATATTCTTACCTCACTTCTCCCAGTGTCCAGAGGGTAGGAGTGTGTTGATGCACAACTTACTGATAGGTTTCTGGATGCTTGTTTCAATCTAGAAAAAGAAGAGGAATGAGAATGAGACAGCTGCAGAAGGTGAAGACTCTGCAATGACCGACATGCCTCACACGGAGGAAATGACAGACATCGTAGAAATGAGAGAAGAGAATTAATAATAAATGGGATGCAATTGTTCTCTGCAGGGACGATTGGAGTGACGCTTCAGCATCTTGTCGTCTCTCATACTTTTTTGTTTGTTCGTTTTTATTTTTGTAATAAAGAGGCCTTGATTTAAAAGGTTTCAGATAAATTCTCTAGCATACTGAGTATGCTCTCACTGATGAGGGACCTAAAAAGAGGTCTTTGCTTCTTTTTTTTTTTTTCCCAATTGAATTTGTTTCTCACTCCATGCAAGCATAAAAGATGCAATTTCATTGCTGTAGAGTCTTCCTTACTTATGCATCCACCTTCTCTGGACAATCTGCATTTGTCAACCAAAGCCCTGCTCCTGTGCACCTGTGCGTGTGCGGACCTGTGCTTGCACGCTCGCACACGCACACCGGCACGTGCCACTGGCTCAATGCTACTGCCATAGCCCTACTCCCTCCCCTCTCTCCTTTTCCTTCCTTTTCTTCATGAGAAATGGAAAAGAAGTTTGGAATACAGAGCTTTATTTTACTTGCTTGAAAATGACTTTGCTACATAAAATAATATACTATGGTGAACTCTATCTTTTTGTTTGGCCTCATCACTAGAGCTTATACTGCACAGGGTACAAGGCAGGGAGGAACATGGAAGTGTCCACATGCAAAGTGGAGAAAAACAGGTTCCTCTCTCATGTTAAAAGTGTGTGGATCTGTATATACACACACAGGTACATAAAAAGACATACATATATATATATTTATATATATATGCATATGATAAATAAAATATACAAAGGACAAGAACTCTATTTAGCTTTCATTCCATCAGAAAGATAGTAATCTTTTGAAAAATATAAATATTTAGTTCAGAATTTTCTTGAATCATTAAATCCCATCTTACATACAATTTTCTTTAGGAAAAAAAGAACATGCACTTTCCTCTTGAGAAGAGGGTGATGGCAACTGATAGACTTTGACTGTATTTGAACAAAACAAAAATAAATTTTGACAAGCTTTACCAAAGTTCTTGTCCACTGATCTAACTTTAATTTTTAAAGGTTGATTTGTTCTGTATCTTTATTTCTGGTGCCTCTATATAAAAAAAAAAATCAGATAATGTATGCAGGATACCATGCTATATCACGTTACTACACAGTTTCATGAATTTTTTTATCTAGAGATGTACACATACTCACCTGTGTGTGTGCATGTGTGTATATACTTCTGTACACATGCACACACACACACATATGTATGTTTTGCTATAATGTATTTACCTATGCAGTAGATCGAAATCCGCCTGGTGAAGCTCAAGTACTGATGGTCCCCCAAGCTGGTAATCAGGGACTCTGATGGTCTGTTGGCTGTCAAGGGCAGCGCTGTGTGGGAGCGAGGAGCTGCTCACATCAGCCCTCTGGAGCTGTGCTCGGAGCAGGCAGCAGGACAGGCCTGTGTGCTCTGTGTGCTTGTGGCTGGAGTGCACCCTAAATATCAGCAAGAAGGTCTGGTGGGAGACTCCAGTTGGGTGGGGATGAAGCCTAAGTAAGAGGTGACGGAATCAGGGAAGGTTTTGGGTGTCATCGATGCTTGTATTTCTGTGCTCTTCTGTGTTTGGCTGCGGGGCAGCGCTCATTACCGGTCTGTAGTAGCTTGGGTCCTTTCAGATCTAATCATGTCAGAGTCTGGAAAACATTATTCTCCATCTATATCCATAAATCAGTTAATTTAAACTTTATTTAGTAAAAGTATATTTTTCTAAGTTGTGGAAATTATTATTTAATTGTGGACAAATTCTGTTTCTAGATTTATTTGCCAGGCAGTCCCAAGAGTCGGAGAACTGATCAAAACTAAACATTACTTAAAATGTTTTATGAATATATGTGTATGTAGACATACACATGTGTAAAAATATATATATTGTATATTATGTACATTTATTTTAAACTATGTTTCCTATTTTTCCAAGTTCAGCTAAAGTATCTCTACAAAACTACTGAGTTGACCAGTAACCAGTTATGGCCATCATAAAAGGCATTGTATCAATGAACTTTGCATTTTTTTGGAAACATTTGTACTGATTTGTTACATGTGCAGATACAATAAGAAAATAATTTAGAAATTATTGTGCTAATTGACAGATTTGCAAAATCGGTTTATGGTCAATAAGCAGTGGCACAAGGAAGGTAAGACTAAATCCAGTAACCACGCTTTCTGTGCCACCACAGGGTAAATGCTGGTTTTGACAGTAGTTTAAAACAAATTTTTTTTAAAAACCCTCAGACAAATTAATGTGTGCAGTATGTGGACTGTACACATTCGTGAATACAGGTTTTCAAACAGTCATATGTATATAATGTGTATATAGACTGTTAGAGATCACAGTGGCCATTTGAGGTCTCCTCCATTCGTGTAATTTTGGTTTCTCCAGTACATTTGTATCCAAGTCCACAAGATGCAGTTTTTCAAGAACTGTAGAGATGAAGCAAGAAAATATTTTTGTGTAATATTTCTTTTGGTATGTGACTAAAACTCAAACAGCAGTATTTTTGAAGAATTTTGAGCATTGCTGATGTAGATTTCAAGGTAATAATTGCACCAAAAAGTAAAAATTTGAAAACAAAGGATAACACGGAGGCTTGTACTTTAGATTAAGAAAAATGAATTATTGGTCATACAGAGCTAAACTAATGGCCCTGTAAAAGATACATTTTCAATTGTGTGTGTAGTACTTATTAGTCCTTTACTTTGCAAGGTACTGAATGAGCACAGGAGCAGTAGGATTTGGGCAAGAATTCAAGCAGTGACATGAGGACACATGCACTGCATCTCTTTCTGCTTCCTGCAGGTTATGTATTACTTTGCATTGCTGGGCTGGATTAACCAAACATGATGACATTTCTGGAGTGAGCGGGTCCCAGCCAGCCCCTCATGCTGGCCCAGGTGCTCACTGGTGGGCAGGCAGGCACAAAGGGAGCTCTCCCGCTGTCCCTTGCAGACACTGGTCCTGCTTCTGGGACTGCTGGCAGGAACTTCAGCCACCTCCTGAAACCTTTCTGCTCCCAGTTAGTGGCAAGTTGAGCTGGGCTGGTATAGCAGCCACTGTGGTGGGCTACAGGCTGGGAGTGGGCAGATATCCTCGGTGGCCAAAGCCCCAGTCAGAACATTACTGGTTGTCAGTCTGGTATGTGTCCTGTCTTGCACCTCTTCCTTTCCTAAAGGACTTCCCTGAGTTCTAGTAAAATGGTTTAGCAGTCTCCCTTTTATGCTATGACTTCTAAAATTACTATCTATTTCTGTGGTAATTATTTTACAGTAGAAAACCCTAAAGGTTTCTGTGTCAGAGAGCTGGAGTGCAGTCATCTTAATGACACTTGGCCTTTCCAGACTGAATTATACAACTGAAGTTACAATGAGAAAAAAAGTTGTTCTGCATCCTACATCTTGTATTGCAGAGTCACTCACACAGTGAGAAATTAGAGCAGAAAACCAATAAGCTGTGGATTAATGTTCCTCGGCTTTTAATACATATGTAAAATTGTGTTAACTTGTTTTGAGCTTTCCTTTTTCAGAATTAACAGGAAACACTGCAGACTTTTTCCCCTCACTGCCCTAAGCAGACTCTCATGCTCACCAAGCAGTGGACTTGATGGACAAACTCTACATTTCTCAGCCAGTGCCTGTGAGGCCATTTGGGTGCAGCTGCAGGTTCCCCGGCATGGGGCAGCCCTGCTCCCCATCCCCCTGGCACAGCCGTTCCAGGCAGGAGGGCTCAGTTCCCTGATTGTTAGATAGAGCCACCCTGAGTGAGAGGATTGGGTAAGTAACAGAGAAGTCTTTTTTGTTTTCTACTCATTTTGCTGCTAAATATTTGCTTTCAGCAGGAGATTTATATCTGGCTCTTGCTCGGAGTTTCACCGATCTGCAGCCAGAGAGGAGCAGCCCCAGACGGAGGGTTGGCTGATGAATGCAGCTGATTCAGGGCAGGCCACGGCACACGAACAGAACCCTTTTGAAAGCGGGAGCGCCTTCTTTTGTGTGATGGCGCCTCATACTTAAAAAGAAGGGAGAAAGGATGCTTTCAGGCCCAGGCACCCACAGTCACCAGGCATAGTTCTGTGTTAGGCTGCAAGGTGGCAACGGGAATGGAGCATCCCGCAGCTCCAGCATCCCAGCCTCCCCTCCAGTGAAATGCAGGACAGCATAGGGGATGGTGAAGCAGTGGGATGGGGTCCATCTCTCAGCAAGATTTTGTGGTTGTGGCATGGTTGGCACAGGTTTGAGTGCAGCTGGTTGTTACCTGAGGATAGTTGCAGTAGCCATTGGAAAGCCATGTGTATGTATATGGGTGTGGATACGAGATTGTTGTGCAGCATAACTTTGTTATGACTTCTGTATAGTTCATTGGAACAAGGGTTCAAGTCTAAACATGATCTTAGCATGGGACTAATACTAAGCCATTTTTAAAAACTGCAATTTAAACCTACATAAAAGAGTACACCTTATACCATTAAGCTAAAGCATGGTTTAGATCAGTAAGCTGGAATGGGAGAGAAGGAGGCCTTGTTGAAAGTCTTACGGGTATTGTACATCCATCCTAAGGACAGCAGCATGGTGTGGAGATGAGGGAATCAGAGGGCAGAAAACACAAATTCCCTTTCAGCTGCTCTGGAGAGGGATTGAAGGATGAGGAGCTGTGTGTCCGTGCAACACCACTTCTAAGTATGTTTGTTTCCAAGTGGAGGAGCCTTCAGAGAGAGGTGCATGAAACATCTTAGAAGATGATTCAAGCAGAAATAAACCAGCATGCAGGTTTTATAATGCACAGCAAGGAGGCACTACATGTCTTCCAGTTTCTCAGTAACTGGCAGGGCTGCATTGAGGAAATGTCACATAAATATTAACTAAACACAAGACAAAATTATCACAATTTTGGTAGCTAATTGGCATTTCCCAAATACCAGCTTAAACATAAAATGTTAGGATTCTCTTCCCTCATTCATGATTGGTTTTTTACTAGAATTCAGCAAACCATCTATGTTGAAGGGAGCAAGCTCCTGTGGAGGGGGTGCAGTGCAGAACAGGCTGTGGGGGCTTGTGGCAGAGTCCCAGGGGAAAAAAGGAATTTATTCTGAATTTATTCTGTGCCCTGCAACACACTGTAGAGGACCCTGACAGCCTCCTGAAACAGGGCAGACTTGTCAGCTTAGCAGCAAAGCAGGTCCAAGATTGGTCACAAACTGTGGCAGCCCTGCAGAGCAGCAGGAGGGCATGGGATGCAGGGTAGCCCTGGCTACGAGCTCGGGCTCAGGCAGCTTGTGTGGATTTGCTTTGGAGAGCCAAGTTCAATTGTCAGTGCATGGATGCAACCCTCAGCAAAACCATTGCCAGGCTTTTCAGTAATTGGCACCTTCTAAACAAAAAAGCTAAAGACAAAACAGAGGGGCAGAGAGATGGAGCTTTAGGCTCAGCTTGGAGCACGGACTTGCGCAGAAGGGCATTGTGGCTGCAGCTCGTGCAAGTTACACGTACAGTTAAGAGAGGGAGCTTCAGTCTCAGCATTTCATAACCATGACATCCAGTCTATCTCAGAAAAACAGAAGAATGGCAGTATATTTCTAGGTGTTCTTTTGTCTGTAACCCCTAGGGAAAACTTTTCCTTAGTATTAACAAGCCTTGTCACTGCTCAAATCAATTTATTAGTTTTACCTCATTATTTTCTGTCAGTCCGATTTCAGTGTCTTCAGACATTTCCTCATTTTCTTCTGAAGGTTCCTGCTAGGCTTATTATGTCTGTTGGCATTTTGAGAAGGAAAATGTAATCGTCATGCTGACTGAATGTCAAGTAATGCTGTGATTAAAAAGTAGCTTACAACAAAACTCTTCTTTGATGGACTGTTCTTTACTTCTCATTTGCTAAGCTGAAAAAGGAGAGTCAAGAAGTAGAAGGATTTGGGGGGTGTCTTTATTTAAAATCGAGAATTAGATGAGTTAATTCAAGTTCATTTCTTAACTCCAGCCACTTTGTGACTTTCTAGGGAAAGACCATGACCCAGACGTTTCAGGCAAAGTTAGCACTGCGCCCCTTGAGCAGCACAGAATAGTTTGAGGCAACGCAGGTTTCGTATATTTCACAAGTAAATGTGTAACAATGAGTTGAAGAGCCTGATTAAGAGGGGCAATTGATTAAGTTTAAAATTCATCTGGACATGAGCAGCCTGGTCCAATATCCTAAGGTGGCCTTGCTTTGAGTGGATGGGGACTTAACAAGAGGTCTTCCTGCAATCTCCTTCCAACCTAAATTGTTGTCTGATTCAACCAGGAACCTAGAGAGGTCCCTTTATCTTAAAGGACTTAAGACTGCTTGCCTTTTTTTAGCCTTTTGGTTCAGGCTTGAGAGACAGTGCCTACTGGGGTCTACAATGTAGATCTGTGAGCAAAAGTGTTGAGCTGCACAGATTCTTTTGTGGATGACAAAACTTTCATATTGCAGAGCCAGCTTTACAGTACCCTCCCTCCCACCCACAATGAGAGAAAAGCAAAAATAAGCTATTGTATCTGCAGATGAAGTATTTGAGCACTGTACTGCACTTTCCCCATTAACTCTCTAAGCAAAACTGCTTGAAAAGAGTGAACAATTGTACTTTTTACCTGCTTCCATTTCTCTTCATGTGCATCATTCAGCATTTAAAAATAAAGCTACCCTTTCTCTTAATGCCCCTTTGTAATCAAGGTAATGCAAAGTAAATACTTACATTTACGTAATAAAATGGCTTGGCCTATCTGCAAATGAAAGCATATAAATCCCCTCTTAGAAAAGGATGTAAAAATTGGAACAGCAGCTTTAGCCATAATTCAGCAAAAAAACCACAACAGAAAAGCAAAGGAAAATTGCAAAAATGAAAAAAAAATTTTTCATTAACTTTTAATGAGACTACTGCCTGGGTGGCAAGTAAGGCATATGTACACATTCAGAAAACAGCAGAGCCTGGAACTAACATTCATTGCTCAGTTCTGTAGTTTGCTCTCCAAAGCAAATGCATTAATATAACTCTGCTTTTGTGTCATATCATGATGAACAAAAAATCCCTCATAAGCTATAATGAAACAATTGAAAGGCTACAGGCAATAAATTTGCTGGTTACTTAGATCAACTGATTTTATCCACCGATTTTGCAAGCACCACAAAATTGCAAAAGCAAAATTTCCAAAAAAAGTTAAAGGTACCTATTTTTGTAGATGACATTCCCTTACTTACTACTATCACCAAGTTTTTCAATTCACTTACTTTACATTTAATAAAAACACCTGAAATGTCTTTGTATATTTTTGAAAAGCAAACGCACAAGATGCAAAACTTAACCTGTGTTTTCAAACAGCAGAAACAGCCCCCACCATCATAAAGGCAATCAAGCTCAAATCGTGTCAGGTTTTGATCTTTCAGAACATTGCTCTCTCTGCTCCCTTATTTTAGATCAGCTTGTGGTATTACTGCCTCCTCTGTAGTTCTGTGAAGGCAGGAGCCTATGGAGTGTTTGTGGCAAGAGACTTGAAGGTGGAATTGCAGGTAGCTTCAAAGCCCTGTGCGCTGCTTGTGCTATTTGTTCTTAACACTGGCAAGGCATGTTACCACCACAGGCCACAGAAATTCAAACTGCAGACCAATGACTTGATTGTGTCTGATGGAATGGCTGAAATGCATTTCATGGGGCTTCAGCAACACAGCTTAGCAACATTCCCAAGCTTTGAGAAAGCCTTGCTTCACCTACATGGGACAGAAAGCTGCTGGGAGTGCTTGAGGAGGAGCACATGCGAGTGTAGAGGAGGGAGTGTGTTTATGTGGAGAGAGACAGGACAGATGGCTGCTAATGATTTGAAGTGTCCCTTGCAAGCATCCTGCACTGTGTTACCCTGTAAGGACCATACTGGTGAGCAGAGAAAACCGTAAGCTCTTCATTTACCATCTTTACTGAAAGGTTCTCTGGCCTTTAAAGGTTATCAGGCATCTTACTAGATACTAGTTACTAGATAAGTCAAACTTTGTAGTGCTAGGATCACAACAGACAGCAAACTTTGTCTCACCTTTTGCAATGGAGAAGTCAGCATCACACACCCCGCTCTCTCCATCTTTGCATAAATACAGGGTCAGCCAGAAGGTCACTCTAGAAAGAAACTGCAAAGGTTGAGCAAAATCTAAAGTGCAGAGCAACAGATGAGGACTGTTTTGTCTTCACAGCAGGAAATCATCATGGAGGAGAACCAAACTGTGTACAGGTAATTCCCAGGAAGTCTCCCAAAGGAGATGCAGTTTCTGAACAAAGATAACTTTGACCACATCATGCAGGGTCAGACTGCATCATTTGTAACATAAAGCTACAAAGACAGAAGGTTTTCCAATCCCAGAGGGGTGCTATAAGGATAACATTCACTAATGCTGGTGAAAGATGCTTGGATACTACAGGGAACAGTGTCACAGAAATGCCTAAAAATACTGAATTCATATTTGCATGTTCTAATTGTGCCTTTGGGTTCTCTAAAATTGACTTGTTTTTAGTTTTACAGAAATACTTTTAGAATTGGGAGTGAGAAGTAGTGTCTGGAATCTTTAAAAAAAGGCAGCCCAAAATCTGCAGACTCTTGCTCAGGAATGAGGGCAAAGGAAGTTTGGGAGCCTCATCTTTTCCCAACCTGGCCCTCTGACCATGGATTATTCTGCAGAACAACATCTGTGCTCAGCAGGCTAACTATGCTGGAAGAGGCAAGAGCAGTAACTGGCCACACTTTACCAAAATTGCACTGGTATTAAGGTCATTTCTCTAACAAAACCTTTCTGTAAAGAAAAGGCCCCATTTTTCAGTTGGTTTCTGTAATTTGAAGGTAAATCTGAGAACTAGGCAAATGCATATTTCACCTGAGAGGTATCACTGGGTTTAATTTCTTTCAGAATATCTTTCAGCATCAGCATCAGATTTTTTCTTAGGATAAAACTGTTTTTATGCAAAGCAGTGTGCCTAATAGCCATCCTCAACTACTTAAACAAGTCAATTTTGCAAGGACTGTAGGTGTCAAGCCAGAGCACTGTTTGGAACTACAGTACAGGGATCCTAGATTTTAAATGAAATGTTACCTCATGCATAATTTTCTATCATACTTGTAGAATTCCAGTTGGTTTATCTCAACATAAATGTTGCTTTCTGTAATTTGTACACATGCTAAAGCTACTGGTTTGTTTTTTTAATGACCGTTTTGCTTTGTTTTAAACATGTGGGTTTTCTTTAAACTCTAAACAAAAATGAAGGTTAAAACTTTGTACATTTTTTAAATGACTGCTAACGTCAGAAGTATAAAAGTATGTGTCACATTAAAATTGAGTGCTGTTTATGTATTTAACAGAGATGTATGTTTTTGCATTGTTAAAAAGAATGATCCATGCTTTCTTTGAGGGGGATCTGTGCTCCAATATTGTCCAATAGCTTTCATATTCTAATTACTTTAATTAAAGTTCTAACAGTTTGCATATGATTCATGATTCTGATTGCTTCTGTTTTATTAATTCTGATAATCTGACTTGATCTAAAATGCTCTTCTCATTTGGAACAAGAAAAATACACCTCCTGGTGAGAAATTAATCCAACACACAAATTGCTTTTGAATTACAAGCATGATGCAAGGTCTTGCCAAATGCAAGGTCTTGAATTTAATGAAATCCAAAGGTATCCATAAAATGATACAAGACAAGCTCTTTATGTCTACAAAGCCTGCAGGTATTGTTGATATGGAAATACCATGGTCAGAATACTTTTTCCATACCAAATCAAATAGGTTTATCATTCCTGTTAAACAGACACTTAATATGTAAAAGGAAAGCATTATTCTTGTCAGGCCAAGGCAAACTCAAATGTCATGAGAAGACGCATCCATCTGACAAGTCACCAAAGCTGTTCTTATGAACCTGCAAAAGCATTCTTAATCAAAAATGTTTTATTTTGAACACGTTCCTTGAATACTCCCAAAAGACAAAATCTGAGCCACCCAGAGCCAGCGAGAAGACTGGATTTTAATGTTTCTCTGGATTTGACACTTGAGCAGCCACTGGTTTTAAAATGATCTTGAAGAGGTACCATGGTAAGGCTTTGCTCACACTTTGCTCATGGCCCCCTGGGACCCTGCTGTCTCAGCTCTCCTCATGCTGGCCCACAGACAATGCTCTCTGCAAGACGCCAAACTTCTCCAGTCCACAAAATTACCTGCTCACATACTGTTTTCAGTTTTACACAGCCTTAGGGTCTCCTGTGCCTTGTCAGCCCTTCAGTTCCTGCTTCTTGTCTCCTCTCCTTGGGGCTCCATGACCACCCTCTCACTCCGTGGCATCTGTGGTCACATTCCCCCTGCAGTGCAGGGATTGGCAGTCCCCCAGCCTCCAAGGGCTGTGTCCCTTCTTCCCTGTGACAGGGCTGGGAACAACAGCTCATCTGGGCCTTGATGCAGGGCTATCCAGGGGATCTTCAGAGAGCCCTGAACTGGCTGTGGCTCTCACCATGTCCAGCTCCCCCTTCACGCTCTCCAGCCATGGCTGGAGAAAGGATTGGCTTCTATCTGGTCATGTTCCTGTCTGAGTGCAGGAACACTGAGCAGGGCAGAGAACATAATGATGGTGTCTACACCAGCAAATGACCCATCCCTTCCCCACTCACAGGCATGTGCTCGCTGGCTGCTGGCTCCTGGTGCTGCTGCCCCATGCACAGGCCCTGACCTTGTCCAAGCTCTCCAGGCCCAGAGCAGTGCCTTGGCAGGAGGCCACGCTGAAAAAATGGGTAAAAAAAGGAAGGGAGCTCGGGTAGAGCTCAGACAAAAATACTGCCCTTGTGCCTGCCAGTCATCCGTGCCCACTCATGAGGGCAGGGCCGAGGGAGCCAACATCCCCCTGGCTGGGAAGGCCAGAACCTGTTTGGGAACAGGTTGGAGAATTCCCACCACACTGCTGTGTATTGAGCAGACTGAGCAAGGCCAAACAGTGCGAACTGAGGCACTTGGTGGTGAGTTTGACTTTTCGCAAACTAAGCTTTCTCTTTCAGGGACTTTGTAGGCTTTATTTCACTTTTCCTAAACAAGGAAGGGCCTGATCCGAAGCAGGTAAAAAAATAAGACATGCAGAATGATGGCAAATAGCATTATTACCTCACCTTCTTAGATTGTGGTCTTGAAAGCTTCCTCTCCCTCGCATCCATCAACAACCCCTCCTCTGACTTTTCCTCCATAAGTAACGATGACAATTAGCTCTTCCATTAACAACGTATACTGAAATATAATCCAGCTTATTCCTCCAAAGGGCATGCACAGACCTTGGATGAGAGACAGCCCAGCCCCAGACAGAAACCCTCCCGCTTGTGGGTGGTACTGCACGGCATTTGCCTTTGTGTCCAAAAGTCAATGACAAAGTGGGGGAATGTGGCTTTGCTGGAGGTCTATAACATCCATGCTGCTGGGTGAACACAGGTTCTGTGCCAAGGAGCAGAAAAGGGCTCTTTACTGCAGACAGGTAAAAAAGCACTGACTCTAACAGAGGTATGGCACTGAGAGAGCAGAAGTCCCGCCATTGCCTGTAAATTATGCTTTTGAATGAGGATATTTTGGATGACCAAGTGAACACTCTCCCGGTCCCTGCAACATGCAGAGAGACCCACAGGGAGTGAAAACAAAGCCTAACAGTGCTGCTTGACTACTCAGGAGAAAGTCAAGCAGCTATTATTAACTTTCTACACAGGCTGTTCTGTAGCTGTGAAAAACGGGCCTCCTTCCTCTAGGTGACATAAAAACTGTGTCTCATGAGCAGAGAAACATTCTCCCAGCAGCTGGAGCCAGTGCTCCCAAACTTACAGCCAAAATAGATTGCTCTGTGCTGAGCCCACCTACCATGAGCAGGTAGTTAATTCACACATCATCCAGTGCAGCATTTCTTTGAAGGATCAGGTGTTTTGGTGGTAAGCCCCACCAATGACAACACAGTCCCTGCAGTGCAACAGAGCTGCCTTCATAACTGCAGATCTTACACCTCCTATCCTAGCTCCTCAAAGGAAATTTCACAACTATTACCTTTGAATTTTTCATGCTGTTGCTGTACATCTTTTTGGGAAGGCAGACACATCAGAATGAGCATCCATGTGATGGGGTGATGGGGGGATGTATTAATACCTGGACCTTTCATCTGGGTGTCTTACAAACCAGGCAGTTTTGGAAGCTGTCACAGATTTGCTTTAAACATCTGTAAGCACTGCTCTTATTTATTTTTCCTTTTTTTTTTTTTAAATAATGTTTCAAATCACCTACTACCTTTAAAAAGGCAGTATTTTGTGTAATTAAAAGAGATTTTATGTTTTCAACATGGTTTGATGAGACGAAACCCAGAACATCTGAGTGAAGAGAGCTCTAAAGAGGGCTCATCAGTTAATGAACACCGTGGAACCACTTCATTGTCTAAAAGTAATGTTAATATTAGATACTAAAAGCTAGTACATAAGAGCCATGTGCCATCTCCTGTGGTAATATCTGCAGGAGGTGAAGGAGACCAGTGATGCTCCATCTGGGTACTTGCTGGGGACAATCTTAGGGTGCGCATGAATGGAAGATGAGAGTCTGGGACTCACATCAGGAGAGAGCAAGTGCTATTTAACACAAGGGAAATAAACTAATAACTTCCTGAAGTTTGGTGGTTTTCTTACTCATTTAGTTGTAAAACCCCCCTTCCCTATTAGCCAAGCAGCTCAACAATGACCCCAGCTTCCTAAAAAGGAACACAATCCTCCAAAATCCAAGTGCACTCATTATGCAGTTCGCTACATTCTGGCACAGAAGCTGAACTTTGGAAGCAAGAGATGAACCTACCTAGGAGGGGCAAGAAGCAGGTTCTCATCTAAGTTCTTACTTTCAGCTCTGCAGAACCACTCCCTGAGCAACACACCCAGATCTTCTGCTGTAAAACAAAGGCCAAAATGTTATGCAACACTGAAATATATATATATATATTCAAAGAAGGGGGCTCTGTAAAGAGTTTGTGTGAAACAGCCACAATTTGCAGGTTTATGCCCCATCCTGTACATACTCCTTGTTCAACACTATTTATTATTTCCCTTTCCTTTCATGGGAGACAAAAAAAATTTTATGATACAGAAAACGTTCAGAAACATGAGGACAGTAACACTTGAGCAAGTGGTCCACCTCTAAATATATAGCCTATTCAGTTTTATACTGAATATGTCTTTCAGCTAGAAATAATTTTTGTCATCTCAGTAACAGCAGTGTAGGCAATAATATTCTGTTTTTCAAGGCACCTTAAATCTTTATAAGTATCTAGGCTACAACTGGCTTTTTCCCCCTCTATAATAAGGACAGTAAAAATAAAATATGCTTTGTGCACCTGCAAATGCCATTGGAAACTAACAGGTTTATAAATTTTTACAGTTATTTTATTTACTCTTGGACAACGTGAGAATCCAACCTCACCGTTTCTCACCATACATTATTTTTGACACTATGTAGCCTCGTGTTTGTGAAGAGAGAGCAAGTTATTCTAGAAACACTTCTCAGGATTCACAGAGCATGTCTCATATTCTAACTCTTACAGAATGATCCTGGCTGTGAAGACTCACATGTTTCAATACATCAATACATGTTTGGATGAATACATAAACAAAACCAGATACTTAGCAGCAAAAGAGAGGGCTTGCTACAAATTTCAACTCCTACTAGCAGATTCTTATTCAAGGTATAAAACAGATTAACTACTTGATATTCAAAAAGATAAAAATGTAAAGGGATGAAAAATCTCAAGCTTCTTACCACTTCATTTCAGTGTTTCACACGTCTTCAAAATATCTTTCACCTACCTATGCACCAATAACTTTAAGTAATATATCCTGCCATGCAAGTTTATAAGGTAAGGCTGATGCTGCTAAACCGTGGTCTTTGAGATCACTAAATCACAAGGCAAAGATCAATACATTTTTAGGTCACAAGGTAAAACATTTTGGCCATACCGTATTTCCTAAGCACGACTTGCATTTGTGCGTTCACCGCGCCTGGCGCTTGCGGGAGCCGCGCGGGGAAGCGACAAACCGGGAGATGACCTGGCCGTGCCCTGGGAGGGAAGGGAAGGAAAGGCTCCGGGAGCCACCAGCTGGGCGGTGTGGGAGCCTGGGCTGCTCCTGGGCTGTCCCCTCGCCTGCAGGGACACCTGGGGACAGGCGGGGAGGGTGAGCTCTGCAGGGCTGTGGGCAGCTGGACCCGGGTGAGGGGCTCCGGGGCTCCCCTGCAAAGCCACTCAGAGCCCGGGAGCAGCTGTAGGCCAGAAGTGAAGTGAACATTTCCAGCCAATGGTCTGTGAAACGCCACAAGACTGTTTCAGAAGAACAGTACTAATAACAACAGTACTAATTGCATAATTATTGTAGCCTGTTTTTTCTCCCTTTTTTTTTTTTTTTTTTCCTAACAGAGAAGATATGTGGGTGCACAACAGATCTAACAAGGGCAGTGTCTGAATTCTGTTCCATCCCGGTGAGCCACAAACACTTGCACAATTATCTGATTCTAGAAAGGTGAGAGAGATGGGGAGGGAAAAAGTACCCACCATGTTCAGCCTACATAATAACATAATTTCAATAAAATGAGGGGTTTGGGTTTTGTTAAATTTAAAAATATATATTTTTCAGATTGAAATCCTGACACTGAAGAGCATGTGCAGAGGCCACCTGCTACAGCCCCTGCAGCAGCTGACTGCTACAACAGCCCAAAGGAAATATATCCTGTCAAATAGGGGCAGGGGTCTAAAAACATCACCCCAAACCCCAGATTCCAAAAAGGGGTAAATTGGGCAAACAGCCCAGTTTACTCTCTGGAGAGTAAATTGGAGGAGACAGCTGGAAGTCACATTCAGTGTGCTCCTCCTTCCTCAGCACGCCCCAGTATTCCCCAACAGCCCTGATAAAATACGTTTTAGTCACTACTGACTAGTTCTCCAATGGCTCAGTAAGCGACAGGGTAGCTTTTTTGCCACCCCGATGACTTAAACAGAAACTGTGACTAGAAGTCTCAGAGAACTCATCAGCACCCCTCCAGAAATGAGTGGTCTAGGGAAAGGGGACTAGAGAGCTGCCTGCTCTGAGAAGCCTCTACCATGTTAAACTTTGCCTGCTTCGCTTTCAGCTCCGTAGTATTAATAACATTTCTTTTCCATTTCTGAGAGCTTGAAGTTCCTCCTCCAGAAATTCATAAATGGACATATTCTTTGAATGTGTCTGGCTCAAAGCACGGTAGTCGATGTCACAGCACAAATATTCACTGGAGCAAGCTTCCAGAACAAGTTGCCCGTCATCTTCCAGCATTAAGCAAAAAAGGGAGCATTCATGAAATACATTTGGGCATCTTTAGACATTCTTGGTTCTGTCCTGCCAGTTAGTGTAGTGGGAAAACAAATGGCAATTATGCCCAGAAGAAAACAAGATGCAGGGACTGCACAGCCGATACTATTTATACACCAGGGACATGATGACCAATTGAGCCCTGCACTCGACACACAGTGCACGAGCTCCCTCTCCCCACTTCCTTAACATCTACATGTCCACCATCCAGGCGAGATAAAAGTTCCCACATTGCTCTCCACCCTCCTTCCCTAGTTGTTGATGAGAGGGTTGTTGCTGTCACACAAAAATAAACTCGGGCAAGCTTTGACTCAGCTATCTGAATAAAGGAACAGTCCTGAACCAAACACACCAGGTCCTGGGGCGAGTTCCCACAGGACACCATCACACTTCCCAGATCCAAACCCAGCCTGAGCTTAGCAAGATTGCCTGCTGCAGCATCAGGTATCTATTACCTTTATAACCTACTAGGAAACAGAATATAGGCAAAATTAAAGTTTTGTGTAGACAGCAAAAGTTTTTAGTGAAAAATATACTATGTGACTAAGTGCATTGTGCCCAGTCCTGCCTTCCCAGTTCAAGATACGAGCTAATTATGGAATTGTTTCCATCCCTAATGGCTACAAACTCAGCCCCTCTAAAAGCCTCTGCTCTAGAGACTTCCATCATACATTCAGAGCCACTGCTCTAAATGTGAGACAAGAATATGTTTTTCAGAAAAGTAACTAAGTCTCAAGCATATATCATGCTTAGATAATTTCAGTTATTTAAATCATAACGACAACTCTTTATCACAGTTCAGTGAGTGGCAGAAGTTAATTTATTTTTCTCTACTCTTCAGCTTTTCTTGGGTAACAACAATTCAAGGATGATTTGGTTTTGCCGCCCACATGCCAGCAGCAAAGCCAATACTTTTACATAGGTTACTATACTTAGCAGCTTTCATGAACAAACTAACTTGAACATGGATTTCAAAAATCAAAACATTAAAAGTATAAGGCAAGACAGAAAACAGGCCATAAAGCAAGAAACAAAACACTGCCAGATGAATTTATTATTTTTATTCCCTTGTAGCTCCCAGAAATTTTCAGTAACAAACTCAGTGATTTAGAAGGCAAAGAGAACATGACAAATACACCACTGAGTATGTGGTAAGTCTCACTGACATGTGTTTAAAACACATTTTAGAACATAGTGAATACACATTCTCATCGTGTAAATCACCTTTCACAATAATAGCTAACAAATTAATTTCAAGTAGAACAGAAGAATTTTGCATACCACTTTCTCCAGAACACTCAAATGAAAACTTTTCATTACCTTATCCCATTTATGTAAGGCCTTCTAAGAGAAGCCAAGTGATCTGTGTATGACCAGCATTTCAGTTAAATCAGCTTTTACTCTCTTGTTCCAAAAGTCATCTGTAGGACATACTTCCACTTGAACCCAAAAGCTGAATGCTTCATTATTTAATGATTTTTTTAAGGTTTGTCAGCACTACCAACAACAGACACAGTCTATATTCTTTGAGTTTAAGGCATAATGAGTAACTCTAAGCAGAAACAAAACCTTCCACATCTCCACTCTGGGGAGGAGTAAGCTGCACCTGAAGCTTATTTCCATCTACTGCACTCCCTGGACAAATCAAAATCCTCGTGTTCTCCACGGCAGCTGCCAGTAGGGATTAACATTACAGGAACAATAATATGAACAGACATGGAAGTTACCAGCATGTGGTAATCTCCTATCATAACTCAAGCAGGAATTCTGTGTAGTTTTTGCGTTTGTGACTGACTGTCAAACAGTCTCCCTTATTGTATTTGCCACATTCCTCTCCAGGAGTTGAAAGGGGAAGAGCAGCTCATATTCAGTGACAGACAAGTGTCTTCTAAATCAGAGATACTTATGTACAAAAAAAACAACCCAAAGCACTAAAAAACTTCAAGTACCATCTCTCATAGCACAGATCATGGCAGGCATTAAATTCCAACTGCAAAAGGATTGTATTACATCCCGAGACTCAAGATTTGTATAAATCGTTCCAATGCATATTACAAATATCAGCCAAGACACTGCCACCTTACTTTCCCAGAAATTTCAATTGCCATTATTTTGGGGAGCAGAAGATTAGCTCATGTCTTACCGCAGAGCCTCACTAAAAGAAATAAGAAATAAACCTATGTGTTTTGGCAATCCTATGCAGAGTAAGTCCTTCAAAAAAAAGGATGGCAGAAGCTGCTTTTTTTTTTTTAATGGACAACAAAGCTATGCTTGCAAAACTCTTACTACTTAAGATAGTACATATTTGAAATTTTCTTTCTGATGTCAGCTTCCCCAACACAGATTTCAAGTTGTTCTAGATGTAATAATGTGGATTTTGTCGTTGTCCTCAAAATAGCATGGAAAACCTCCATAAGCAACACCGGTCTGTCTGCCAAAAATCATTTGTTCACAGCACCGTCTCTTGGCACATTCTGACTGGAATATTATAATGTCTGTCATCTTCAGTTATGAGAGTCACCACAGGCCAGTCCTCCTCTGGGTCACTGGGGTAAAGTGTGATGAATTCATCAGTGCTGTACTTATAGAGTCGATACACTTGGATGGTGTAGTGCAGAGCATAAGCAAGAAGAAACATTTCCACCTACATTGGGAAAAAGTAAATATATGTGTAAAATTCAACATAACTTTTACAAGATTTTTGTCATAAAAATGTGAAACTAATACCCATGAGTTGTAATTTCTCAAAGAAAAAAATTATGAAATGAGGCGGCATATACATGAGCATCTCTAGTTCAGTTTCATATACCTCCGTGATACTATACATTTAACATGAAACTCTTCAGACCCACAGTGAAAACCAGGAAAATAATCCTAAAGAAAAACTACTTTACACAGAGAGTCCCACTTCCCTATTGCCACAAACAAGTAGGAAAGCCATTCTCTAGGATCAGTGTTCATCCTGTTAAGTCACTTAAAACCAGACAAGTCCAGGTATCAGGCAACAATCCCTGCACTCTTACAGGATATTTTGAAGTCTCCAGCCAAATAAAAAGTAAATGGAAAACCCTTACAAAGCTTGTTGACAGGAGAAGGAATTCAGAGAAAGAAGCTGTCTATTACAGTGACAGGCATATCCGGTGCTAAATAACAATTTACGAAGAATGTTACTGAAATAAACAAATCTAGCACATAAATAGGTAACATAACTTCTTGACCAAACTGAGCAACAAAAGAAGTCACTGACTCACCTACTTTCACAGAAACAGCAAATTGTCTCATCTATACTGCAGTTGTCAGATTTTTAATATGACAAACAAAACCACAACACACTGCTTCCATGTTTCTAGTAGCTGTAATTAAATAGTGAATTTAAGTGCAGTATCCCACTTGTAATGAATTCAATGGGATTTTCTTAAGTGAATGTTTCTACAGTCTTTTAGATATTCACACATTTTGGCTTGGGGCTTTTTTGTAATATGTATACCATTTATGTCATGTATAAAACAGTATTTTTTATTAGCTGATCAAAATTCACCACACATATGCTACACATGGTCTATTTTTCATAATTTGTGTATTAACTTTTATCACGGTATTTTTAAAAAGCTAACAACTAAAGATTAATACAAGTGTTCTATTAATGGAAAGCCCTATTTCCAAAACAATGCTCCCTGTCAGTCGTCAGACAAAAGCCAGTGTTTCAGAGGAGAGTCTTTAAAGACTCTCACTACAAGTAAGCAGTTCTAATACATTTTTCCCAAAAAAAACAGACACCTCACCGCTCCACTTAGCCACCTCAACAAAAGCTGGGTGATTTCTTAAAGCATTTGAAACTAAAACCTCCAAAACAGGAAAGTAACACTGAAAGAACAATCTCTCCTTACTTGCTCAAGGCCTCCACTGTGACCAATATGATTCAAGTGATTCTGCATTAACTGACAAGGGTTGCTGGATGTATCCCGTGCAAACAGGAGCCAGGAGAAGACAGGCACTCTCCTTCCATTTTTGTCATCATTGTACAATTCGATGGCCGTGTTAAGCATCAAAAATTTCAGGGCTTCATAGAGACTGTACTCCTCCTCTTCGCTTTTAAACAATTTATCACAAGCTTCTTGTTTCTCAGTGGGATCCTTGATTTCACTAATATTCTTCCACTAAAAAAAAAAAACAAGCAACAAACCATCACACACAACATTAATCAGTAGCTGTCACCCTGCAAGAGCTGCAAAAAAGCCACTTGTGAGTTATCAGCTGCTCAGCACAGGCACTCAGAATTTACCTTAGGAAGGGCTTTGTGCCTTTTTAAAAACAATCAAGAGTATTTCCACAACTGTATCCATAACTGTATTCAAGGTCAGGCTGAGTTTGTCTGATTTTGCTTAAATTGGTCCTTGAGCAAAGCAAAAGGAGGGGATGCTGGAAATTGCTGCAAGGTGGTAGAACAAATATTGTCATGGGACAATCAGCATTAAACCTATTTGTTTCCTGTACCATAAATCCTACATACTTCATATTCTTTACATTTCTGTTACTCAGAATGCTTTTTTCATTCCAGCCCTCATACTGCTTGAACGCAGTATTCAAAACACTCTTTAAAAGCCTTCATAAAAAGAGAATTTCAATTCACAGTAAGACAGGAACAACTGAAGAGTTTTTTCAAAAAAGTTCCAGAGTTCCAAGAGGGAGAAAGGTATTACCCAGGGCTACGTAATACAGTATAAACACTGAAAGGGCACAATCAGGCTCCTGTGACATTAACCTAGAATAAAAGTGTGTAAAAATGGAACGAAAACTACTCCTTGGAAATCACTTCAGCATTGTTCTGTATTTTTCTTTCCTTGCTCCAGGTAGCAAGAGGATTTATCCATAGCGTACATCATTCCTTCATATAAATACAGGAAATAATAGAGGCAAGAAGCTACTCTGTTACATTAATTTCTTCATTGAAAATTGTCTAACAGTTTTCTGCAGAGCTGCTTGCAAATTAAGTCCAGCATCAAGGTATTGCAAGAAGTGAAAGACCAGACCAGACACCTCACACATATCTGAACATTCCTCACTTGAATCTTTTGCAGTATACATACAGAAAAGGGACTTTCAGTACGGAAAGCATCCTTAGGCTAATTTCCCACATTCAAAAATCTTTGTCAATTTTCTTACTTGCAAATTGATCAAAAAATATACAAATACTTTTCCAACCTTCTTCCTTAGAAGTACTAAATATTCCTTTATTTCATCACTTATTCCTCCCATCTTCTTGCCCAGTTTCTGTTTTAGCTGCCACTGCTTGATCCAGTCATACTTGCTCAGCAAGTTTTCAGGAAGCTGGAAGTTGAGAGAAGAAAAGGCAGCTTAAGTCAAAAGTCTGGAAAGGAAAACCTGCATGTTTTCCTTTTTTTAACATCCGCACCTTAAAACAATCCCTCCTATCTTCTTCTGAACAGATGTCACAGTAAGATGACCATGACCAAACAAAACTGTCTCTTTATGATTTATTTATTTCTTGGCTAACAGTCAGAATACTGGTCCATTACTACTTACAGATATAACAAATACATAAGCACTGGAAAAATTAATCAAGTTATTCTTGGCTTTTTTTTTTTGTTTTTTTTTTGGTTTTTTTTTTTTTTTTTTGTTTCAATTAAAACAACCCCACACCCACCAGCAGATAGATGACAGTGACTGTGTTTGAAAGTGTCCCTGACAGTTCTCCCTTCTGTCCCAACAGAAGAGAGAACATCCACCACATAATCCAGAAATCTTAGTGGACTGCAAACTACTTTGTCCAGAACACACAACCTGTGTTTCTTTCTCATGGAGCACAATTCAAGCACACTGAAGGTTTTTTATTAAAGAAGAAAACAACCTGGCATTTAGGGACGCATCAGATCATGTTTTAGCCTCAGAACCGTCTCTTTTACTGCTCACATGCTACACCTGTTCAGGTAAGAGCATTTACACTTCTCTTTCAGGACATCCTAGCAATTGCATGTTCAGCTTTTGACCCTCATCCATTAACTCATTTTACCACTAGAACCAGAAGAACAACTTGTGTTTCACAACAGATTAAAGATTTCGTTGGCCACTACCAGCCAATTTTTTGTTATTGGCAGCTGTCTCGTGGAAAACTTCTCACTGCCATATTATCTGCAGTAAGAAGAAACCAAGAGGGCAAGGTGAAGACAGACAAGTTACATTACATTTAGCACTACAGTAATGTTTATACACATTACGAGCTGGAAACCAAGGGCACTTGGCCTCAACTCCAAGTTGAAAGAATCACGTCTTGAACACTACGACTTCTCAGTTCAGGGGCTATTGAAAAGTGAGCATATCTATCATAACAGAGAAATGAGATCATAAAATTATCAAATAGGTTAGACCAAATATTACTCTACTGCCAGAAGATCAGTTTGACACATACCATAGTAAAATCCTCACTCTGCAGCCAGCTTGGTACCTGGGTAGCTTGGCTTAATGCCTGGAAAAGAGTTGCTCTGAAAGCACAATAGTTATCACCTCGTATTCTCCTTATAGATGCAAACTTCTGAGCAACTGCTTCATATCCCTAGAAAAACACAAAATCCAAAGAACAGGAAAGCATTCATAAAACATTTTAAGGTCACACACTGGTAACATAAAATATATTGGAATATTATCATCCAAATACTAATGCTATTTTCAAAAAAACCCATTTGACCCACTACCCCTTTTGGGAGTTCAAATGCTTTTGTGTCACAAATTATGCTTTGAAAAAAAAAAAAACCAACTTCATTTGTTCTGGTGAAAAACAAACAAGAAACTACAGAGATCTAACAGGTAATTGGTTGAGGTATTTGTTTGATGACAAAACAAACATCATTGAAATGTAGGTACCTAGGTCACACAGATTTCCAAAAAAATCAAACATACACAAGACTACACATCATGCTTTCAAGAAATTTCAGCAATAGATAATGCTGGTTGCCCAATACATGTCACATGTAGTTTGTTACTGCCTCAGGGAAAATTTGTGTTTACAGTGAAATACTTTGACACTTGCCTCAGCATATTTGTTCCCTCCCTGCTGTTCCCATACACACAGTTTTAGTGGAAGCCATAATGCTGGAATGTAACTTCTGCAGCTCAGCTAACCTGGCAAGGGCCAATGCCCTGTGTGCCTGTATTTCTCAGAGTAATCTCCTGAAGGTGGCATGGGGATTTTTTGGTTCATATAAAGTATTTTTCATGTTTACTCATACATATTGCTAAATTTTCAAGCAACAAAACTTTATTTTCTACCATTCTAGCTCAAGATTACTATAAGAAAACCAGTTCAAGAACTAGAAAAAATAAACCTTAGGAAAAATTTAAGAAAACCCAAGCCTATTCAGTAAAGCTCCCATCTTAAAAATCATACAATTCACCACCTTCAGTTGTTTGCCTTCCACCCAAAAATTTGGTAATCTGATCTACACTCAACAGTCTACAAAGTTACCATTTTATGGCCATAAACAAAATATAAAACTTCAATTAAAAACACTAATGAAGAACAATATTAATCAACTCCCTACACTTTCAGCAAGCACCCTTACTAAAAACACCTTTGGAGCAAGTACAAAGAAAAGCATCTTCCAGCTGTCAACTACTTCTGTGACCTCACAGTGTAAAACACTGCTACTGCATTTCCTGTCTTAAAAGACTGATCCCATAGGAAATCACATAGCAAACACAGCAAACAAAAACCCCAAAAAGCCTAATGAAATTCAACAAAATTAGAACTTCTACCTTTCTCATCCTTTTTGCTACTGGTGTGTTTCCTCTCCATTCTTTTCTGCAATACTCCATGATGTCCATTTCAGGTGAAACACTTAGTTTATATTCTGTCAAAACAAATCATGTAATGTTATACAGAAAACAGAAAAGGGTAGAAAACACATCACAATTCTAAGCACACTATCACTTTAACACCAGTGCCCAACGAAACTGGCAGCACAACCTATAGTTACTAATTATTACTATGGGAGGGGAAAAAAACAGCTTGCTCTGAAAACTACACATGAAAAAAAGTAATGATGTAGTCCAACAAAATAGAGAAAGCTCTGCTCCTCTCTTCTGCAAAAAATTAATTGGCAAGGAGTAGAAATTAGGAAAATACTCTTCATTTTCTTCACAAGCAGAAAAATATTTGACAAAAGTTTATCTTCTTCATACAGCAGCCAGACTATCAGGGAGAAAGACAATAGATCTTTCTAAGTCAGTAGCAATAGTAGAAAGAAGAGGTAAGCTTAGCCTTGGAATCCCAACAGCCTTCATTGCAAAACAGATAGTACTGAGGTTTTCTAGGCATCCCAGCAACAGATGCTGCTATGACAACTATGAATCAATAATTTTCAAGTGCAGCATTTGTTAACATAGACTATATGACTGCTTTCACATTCTCCCATAAAGTAACTACAGAAACACAGGGAATGATATATTAAGAGCAACTAATTTTACACAGAATTGATCTTTTTGTGCAGTAAACTGTACCATGTACTCAGACATGAGTAACTCCTATTGCACAGCTGTGCACCAAAGTCCTTGGAAACCAGGGTGTAAAAACATCACAAATCAGTGCTCCAGTGAGTTGTAATGCTGTATTTGAATCTGCACAAAGTCCAACTGTACCTGCAGAGTTTGTCTCACAAAGTAGCATTTTCTCTCTCTCTATTTCTTCTTCATCACGATACATGTCCTCCTCACTGCAATAAAAATCAGCATATACCTCATGTAACTGCACAAATCTGACTCTCTCTTTCAACCTCTTCCCCTGTTTACAACTCAGGCAAGTATGTTTTTTCAACTCAATTTGCTTTCCATCTTACACATTTTCATAGAACCAACATCAGCTCTCGAAAAAAGAAAAACATTTAAAAAACCTCTCAATGGTACCCCCTGCATTTGTGACACCTAGGCTGGTAATCACTGCCTGAATTTCACTTCTCTGGTTGAATGGATACTACAGTCCCTTTGTGTTTCTAAATTTTACAGTATAAATTTGCAAAAGACACCATCCAACATGTTTATTTGCTGCATATGTGAATAATGCAACCTATGCATGCAACTAAGAATGCATTACCCAACAGGGCTTTGTATCTGCACACCACTGGGACTGAGCAACCTGCCTAGCAGTGAGCAGAATACCTGACAGAATACAAGGTAAAGCAGCCAACTACCTGCAGCTGGTTTGAATTTTACTAACTCAAAGGAAAATTTCCAACATGATCCAAACTGCAGCTCACAGGCTAGCTGAAATGCAGACAAACACTTCTTCCTCAAATAATAATGGCTTTTTGGCCAAGGTACATTGTCATAAGAGTCAAATACCTGCATCTGAGCCTACAGACAGACATTTCAAAGTCAAGTTATAACCATGAGGGAGGAAATGATGGCTTACAAGAATATTGTTTTCATGCACAGCCTAGCATCTGCAGCTTGGATGTGAACATTACTGTTGAGAAGGGAGGTCCATACAATGTTTAAAAAAACCTGACTGCAAATTGCACATTCCATTCCTGAGATGCATTTGTGATGTAATTACATCTAGCAAACAAACTTCTAAAAAATAATCACAGTTTCACAGTTAAAATACTTTGAAAAATCATATGCCACCAAATATATTTGTGCCATTTAGGTTTACCACTAAAAGAAGTTTACACTGGAAGTCTGTATTTTGAAGAAATGACATACGCAGAAGAAGGCTGTAAGGTTATTATTTATTGCCCACTACCATTAGTAGCTTCTAATCTACTACTCAAAAACACCCCAACACCAAACCACAGTGTGCTTGCAAAATACTAGGAAGAAATTCAGGCACTGACCTTGGCCCATCTTACTGCACCAAGAGACGACAAGCAATTAGGAAGAGTGCAAGTAAGAGTTTAATGTAGCCAAGAGTACTGTCCGGTGAGAAGAAAAATCATAGAAATATTAGTTTCAAGTCCTTATTCTTGTTACAGTATGACACTGGACAAAACCCAATTTCTCAGCAGAGTTTAAAGTCCATTAAGGTTCGTGAAGAATTTCAATGTTGAAAATACCGTGAAAACCTCACAAAGCTCATTATCTGACAGCAGTGATCTCTAGCCTATCTTACCTTACCTATAAGCCAAGTATTTAAAATAAAAAGCACCAACCTCCCGCTCTGAGCATGAAGAAACCTGCTGCTACAAGGGATTCCAGTGGGGTGTCAAGGCATGGGAATTCATACTGTGTGATGCAGTCCTGAATACATTAAACATAAGATGCACAATGGAGAAGTGCTCAACTGACTAAGCTAGTGAGATCACTCTAAAAGAGGAAGGTTGGTGTAAAGGAAGCAGCGTCGTGGCCCTTCTGCAGACATTATTAAACCACCTTCTTTCTGGGAGTTGACAAAACAGAAGAACCCACAGACTGAGCACATGACTGATTAACATCCAGAGTAAACAAGGTGCTGCAATTCAAGAGAGTTGTTTTGAAATCCAGGTAGCCAAGAGGTGCAATCCATATGCACAGGCCCTATCATTCCAGACATGAAAGTGCATCATAACAATGTTGTAGCCCAGCAACTGTTAAGTAAATCTGTGGAAACAAGAATGTCGAAACTAAAACCATTCCCCATTAATGTTCACATTAATATTTCACAAATATAGTGCAAATAAAGTAAGAGAAAAGAAAAAAACAGTGCAAAAAGTTGCAAGTAAATACTTAAATCGTTGAACTTGTAAATCAGATTTTGCTGAACCAAAGATACCAAGGAAAAAAAAATACATCAGATTTTACTTAGATCCTGGGCTTTCCATTTTGAAAACAACGAACCACCAAAAAAACCCTAAACCCCAACAAATTAAGACGACAGCAAGCGAAACTAAGTTGGAGAGAAGGGAAAAGAGTATAGCCAAAATATAAGTAGCTTTGCATTCATAGATTTGCAGGACCAGAACTCCCAGTATTGAAGATACCACACAAAAGCAATGTTTAAAGTCTTCCATTTATTACCATGAAGGGAAGAATATTTAATTTTTTTATGGCAGATTACACTCACTACTATTAATAGCTTATGTAAAAGCATATTAGATCAAATTGGATCAGCATGCCATGTAGCAGCAGATAGAGATCCTTACGCACCAAAATTTTGCCAAATTACAAAACACATTTAATACATACTTATACGAATTTGAATTAATGTCAAATGTGCATTAATAAACTACATTAACACCTGAGACTGTACTTGAATCACAGAGTAATTTAAACATTAAATAAGATTTTAAAAGCATCCTTGAAAACATCTGTTTATTTATGACTTTCACTAAGCTGGCACTAACTGATATTGGATGTTGTGCAAAGTAACCCACTAGCTACCTATAGTAAGATTAATTTGAAATCACTTTCTTCTCTTACCTTATTAATATATTCTTCAATGACATAAAGCCACTCATAATGGGAATTAATTTTGTTTTCAGAAGTTTGGAATACCTTTTTATAAAACAGTCACATTTATTTATTCCTCCAGTCACCAAATATTCTTTTGAAGACTTCTACCACCAAATCTGAATCACACCACTAACTTTTTTATTTCAGCCTATAGCAGGAGGTATGCAAAAAAACAAATAAAATGTTAAAGTGGTAAGATTAAGAAAAGTCTTATATGATTGTCAGATCTGCACCTAACAAAGCATTCACAGAGATCTGCCTTCAATTCTTAAGTTTCCCTTCCTCTCCATCCTACCCTTAATGTCACATCATTCATTCCCTTAGATGGGGAAAGAAACCTCTAATAAACAACAAAAATAAGCAATTCATCTGAAGGGGAAAGGTGGTCTTCAAACTTTAAGATGTGATAATTAGAGCTATTCCACTAAGACATGAAATAATTTTGCCAAGAAACTTACCTTCGTGAACTGAAAGTAGTCCTCCTCTTCTACAAAAAGCTGTTAATATATTTTAGAAAAATAAATCCTTACCTCTCCTCAGATGACTCTACCGCCAAACAATTAGCAGACACAGGTACATATAGTTCACAGTTTCTGGGTGCATCCTGATCCATCCCAAGTGATTTAATCATATCTGTATTCTCAGGTCTCCCACGGCTTCTGTACACACAGTCTTCTCTTATTTCCAATGTAGTTTGGTCTTTCTGGTCTGCAGCTGCATTTGTGGAGCAAAGCTCCTCAGAAGGAACACCAACTTCATTTTTGTGCTTCATCAGCTGTGTGGGAACACTCTCTATTTTCTGTTCTGCACCTGTAGAAAGGCTGGTTGGTTCTGTCATCCACCCTTGAAGATTATCCTGGCTTTGAAGAACGGAAAAATATATGAAGAGTTTCTCTCCCAGAAGAGCAAAAGCACATGTTTTAGGAAAATTACAGTATTTTAAGAAATATATTATATTCTGAAGATTCAGAGGGTATATAAATTATTCAAAAACAGGAAGAAAATCCAGAACAGTTTGGTAAAATAAGGCAGCATCCAAGCTATTTTCAAACTCATTCCCTTGGCCAGTCAATTGTTTCTCACCAGGGCTAAGCTGTGTCAGTTCCTCAAACACAACCTGCACTAGAATTAGTGCCCTGATTAAACACCTGTTGTCCTTGAGGTGCATTATCACCCAAACATGTGAGGATTAGCAGAAATCTCAAAGAAACAAGTTTCAGTCCTGCAAGAGAAGGATTTTTATAAACTCATCTGGTGCTCTGTGAAACATCCATTGCACCAGGATTATTGCTTAGTGCAAAAATTTCCAGTCTTTGTGTCTTCCAATACGATGCCCAAGGTATCAAGACAGGATGCCTACAATCCATTTTAGCAAGCTCTCCAAAGGTTTAGGATGTGTCTGTATCTCCCGTTTTCATGGATATTTATCTTAAATTGACATATAACCCTCCCAAAAAGTTACAGGTAGCTCGGCAGTTGCCACATTCATGTTCTCGGCATTAGTGGCTACCCAGGCTGGTCACCTCAAAGCTCACAGACTATTCACTCTATAAACCTTAACACTCCACAACACATTTCCATCTCTAGATTAAAGCCTCCCACCTGCAACAAACCTTTGCTTACGGATGTTACAGCCCTCTGGCACTCAAGCCCTGCCGTGTACCAAGCTGTCCCATAGAACAGAGCTCAGGACTAGAGTTCATAGAACCACAGAATGGCCTGGGCTGGAAGGGACTTTAAAGATCACCCAGTTCCAATCCCCCTGCCGTGGGCAGGGACACTTTCCATTAGACCAGGTTGCTCAGAGCTCCATCCAGCCTGGCCTTGAACACTTCCAGCCATGGGGCATTTACAACTTCTCCGGGCAACCTGTTCCAGTGCCTCAAAATCCTCACAGTAAAAAATTTCTTCCTCATAACTTATCTAAACCTGCCCTCTTTCAGTTTGAGGCCGTTCCCTCTTGTCCTGCCACTACTTGCCTGTGCAAAAAGTTCCTCTCTGTCTTTCTTGTAGGCTCCTTTCAGGTACTGAAAGGCCACAATTAGATCACTCCTAAGCCTTCTTTCCTCCAGGCTGAAAAACCCCAACTCTCTCAGCCTTTACTCATAGGAGAGGTGCTCCATCCGTCTAATCAGCTTGGTGTCCCTCGTCTGGATGCGCTCCAACAGGTCCATGTCCGTTCTGTCCTGGGGCCCCCAGAGCTGGATGCAGTGTTCCAGGTGGGGTCTCACCAGAGCGAAGTAGAGGGGGAAAATCCCCTCCCTCGCCCCGCTGGCCACGCTGCTTTTGACGCTGAGCCTCACACCATGTCCCAGTATCTCCCACCCCCGCTGCTCAGGGAAGGCCAAGCCAGGCTCGGCGCAGGGCAGGGCAGGGCAGGGCAGGGCAGGGCAGGGCAGGGCAGGGCAGCCCAGGGAGGCCTCACCTCTCCGCCGCGCTCTGTCCCGCCCGGCACCGCTCCGCGCCGCCGCCCGCAGCC